>VDFB02058242.1:450629796-450811109 GCA_007258455.2 Sequoia sempervirens
CTTATTAGTTATGCAATGTGAAGTAATTGCATAACTGCTTAGGTTGGCTTTGTAAAAACTATATTGTAATTGAAATTTTTTCATCTATTAGCATCTAGTTATTAGTTATGCAATGTGAAGTAATGCTTTCACTTTGAAAGATGTGCAATAAAATATAATCAACAATATGAATATAAACTAGAAAAAAATATTTTTTACAATTCATTAGTTAAAATATTTATTTTATTTTCTCTCTATATCTCTATATGCTATGGAAATACCTTTCAATTTCAAAATAAATAGATTTTATCTCTTGTTGTACAATTTTTTACGTTTTTTAAAATATGATTTTTTCTCAACTTTTTAAAAAACTCTTATACTTTTGGTTTGTCAAATTTTTCCCCAAAAGATTTTTGTTGCTATGCATTCAAAGCATGAATCATACACATGAATACACACACTATACATGAAGTATACATGTGAATAAGTGAAGCATACATGCAAATAAGTGAGGCACAAGTAATTGAAGCATTCCAAAGGATACAAACCACAACCTGAATGGAGCTTATTTACACAATATGCTTTAGATGGAGCTTATTGAGCAATTGATAGTAATTAATTAAGCATTAGATGTAAACAAAATCCATGCCTACAACATTCAAGCATACGATTTACACAATACGCATGATAACATCATTCAAGAATGGCAGTAGCAAAATAAGATTTTTTTAATCAAAAAGTTGTAAGGTATATACAATGATATATATTGATAAAAGTATATAGAATATATCCAAAAAATCCATTCAGGCTTAGTACAAAGGAGCCATATTATGGACATAAAATGTCACGTATATATCACTTGTACAAAACATATGTTCCAAAATGCCACATAGGCATACAACAAACAACCCTAATAAAATCATTTCCCTCTAGGGGAAGGAAATAGATCATGTGCTGCCTTCAAAATTTGGCTGGATGGAGTAGCTGTTGGTTCTCTGGTCTTTCGCACACGCTCGCTAGTCCTCCTCTCTTCAATCTAGACCTTCAACTGATACCATAAAATGTAAATATGTTAATACACAGAAATTGAATTGTGGAACGACATATAACAAAATATAATCACTTGCCACATATAGATAGTCATCATTCACATTTACATCATTACTACGTCCACGATCTAGAGTGACAACCACCTGTAGCAACCATCAAGATAGAAATTAAGCTACACAAAAGTATTGTGAAAATTTTCTATAATAGACCACAAAAGAGAAAATATAATGTCAAATCGACATATTTGTTGCATACCTCTCTCAATGGATCAGAACTGGCTATTGTTGTAGCAACTCCATGGTCCATCGTGCCGCCAACATCACCAGGGCTGTCTGATTTCAACATCTGCAAATGGTAAATGAAAGAGTAAATGATAGGGTGAACTAGTAAATGTTAATGGGATGGGATTAGGAAGGAATAAAGGAACAAAAAGTGAATTAGGAGAAGATAATGTGACATAATCAAGGAATACAAATGCAATGTTTGTGTTTCTAATTAATTTTTTAGATTTGTATATGCAAAATTATGAAAACTAGCTAACATTGTTTTACAACGTGCCATTATTGAATAAACGCTACCTGAGTGTAAGGTCCTTGAGGAAATGAATTGCGATGTGTGGAGGTCGAAGGTCCACTAGGAAACTATTTGAAATCCAAAGCATGTTATGAGACAAACATTCAAATATAAAATTCAACTGTTCAAATGCAATAATAATATCTTTAATACTAGTTGCATACCTGTGGACTCAACTTCGAGAATGAATAAGGGTCTATAGGAATGGGGCATGTCTCATGAACACTTCTAACCCTGAAATTTCATCAAATCGAAATTCTACTAATTTACTTATTCTTAAATTTCAAAATATAATTTAATAAACAACATTAAATGAACTTGTTGAATTTTACCTGATTGTCAATGTCGAATGTACCATTTAGCAAATCATCTGTGAAATCCATTGCCTCTACAACTGATGTAGGTTGTGTAGCTGCATCCTGAGCACTCTGATAATCATATGTACAAACTGCACCACAAGCGCCACAATGGTGGGGTGGAGCTCGGGGCCTACACATCTCCTCCACACCAAGCTCTACTAGAGGCCTCACACACTGTAAAATGGTCTGGGTGAGTGAGCCAATCAACTCTAGTGTGTTCGCCTCTACACTATCCTTAACAATGGAAGGAACAACGACATGCTCCACCATGGGTTTGGCCAAGGGTCTCGGTTCCAATTGTGGATTGCATTGTGCAGCAATTCTATCATGTATGGAGCCCCCACCTCTACCCTAAAAGTCTAAGATGTCAAAATAATTTGGCATCTTATTGTGGATAAACTCACAATACAGTTTCCTCAAAAAGTATTGTGGTACCTCATGGTTATTGCATGGAGGTTGGTCAAATATCATCCACCACTACTCCCAAAATTTATTTTTAATTAACTCATGGTGGCACCAATGGATGGGGAACCTCCTGCATGTATGAGACAAAGGTGCGTTGGTTTTCAGGTCTATAAATAGGGCACACAAGTCGGCTTTGCTAATTTTTTGTTTTTAAACATTTGCATATGACAAAACTCTAGCATAATATTGTCTCATCTCATGCCTCTTATTTGACCAAAAATTTATTTTCTCGCTCATTTCTCCTACATGAGATACAATCGATTTTAATGATTCAACAATCCCTCTTCTATAAGGATGGGTTTTGGCATGCTCGGTTAATCTTCCAATTAATTGTTCAATGTCTCTTTTATTGTTTTCAATTTGATTTAGAATATTTTATTGTGTTCCTTGAGGATGCCTATGAATTGAAGGAAGGGTTTCAAGTTGTTCTTGAATAGGAGGCTCTTCCTGAGGGGGTGACTATGAATTCTGAAAGTTTCAAGGTGGAGATTCATTCCCTGATAATTAGAACAAAATTTTATTATAAAAACCTATTTCAATCAACATTCTAAATCAAATTCAAAATAAATTGAATACAAATACATACCTCTTCACAATCTTCGACGTCTCTGATGTGTTGGCGACATCCTCGTGAAAGATAGCAAGCTAATGATGCAAATAATGGATGATATTTGGCGAGCACGAGTTGCAGACCTCCAATCCTCCAAGCCAAGTCACGGGTTGAAGACAAATGAGGGTTTGAAATACGATTTGGGCTTTTTATTTTTCTTTTCCATTTGGCGCACACCAAATGGATTGGAGTCATTTGGCATGAGCCAAATGGCCAATTTTGGCCTTTTTTTGCAAATTTTTACAATTTGACACCTAAATTGTGTCACAGATTGGTGCACTTACCCATTACATAGCCCAAATGGGAGTACTAAATAAGATAGGTGCCCCATGGATAAGTAAATGTTGTCCTTTCTTGATCTTCTAGTGTAATCCTTATCTGATTGTAACTAGTGAGGAGGAGAAACATTTCTTACCTGCTAAGGAATCTAATACATACTCAATAAAAAGTAGAGGGAAACAATCCTTCCTAGTAGCTAAATTTAGTTCTCTATAATCCATAAAATCACCATTTCCCTCCCTTTCTAGGAACTATCACAAGAGGTGAGACCCATTGACTATCGGATATAGGGTAGATAAAACCAACATCCAAAAGTTTATGTGCTTCAATTTTAACAATTTAGCAGACAACATGATTCATCCTTCTTTGGGGTTGTATGATTGGTTTGCATTCCTCTTTTCAATATAGATTCTAGAGTACACAAATTGAGATCCGTGCATTTTATATCATGGTAGTCACATGCAAATTTTATTTTATGAGTTTGTAACATAGAGATTAACTTTACTTGTTGTTGCATGTTCAATTGATTATTTATATTGAGAAGTCTTTCTAGTGAGATTTCAACCTACTTGGTTAAGTTTTTCATAGAAGTAGCATTTAACCATGATACATTAAGGTCATAGTTATAAGGTAGTAGCCTATGAAAGAGCTATGTAATTGAGGTGTAAGTGGAAGAAGTGATTGGAGGGAGAATACTATGTAGTACGAAAGATGCACATGCTAGACAAGAATTTTGTTGTGGGTCACTTACATAATTATTTCGTACAGTATTTGAAATTATTGCATCCTCTTCTTGTAGTTCAAGCATAAGACTCTTCTCAATTGTCATTAGTGTTTGTAGTGTTTGTAATGTATTCAAATCATTATTCTCAATTGTCATTAGTGTTTGTAATGGTTTCGTTTAGTGAAATATTGTGCAAGTGGATACAAGACTAATTTCTTGATGATATTCCCATTAGAAATGATCATAGCTCTAGACCTAAAGCCTATGAAAGCATTTGTGGTTCCCAACCATGGACATCCCAAAATGAGGGGAGATCCTCCCAAGTTATCCTTTGGATAGAGAACCATTAAATCAATAGGGTATTCCCAAGAATCGAGTGTGATGGCTAGGTCTTCTATGACACCTTCAGGTTTAATAGTTGAATTTTTTGCTAATTGTAAGATTGTAGGAATAGGCTGAAGATCATTTAATTGAAGAATTTTCATAGTCTTCTTACTCATTGCATTAATGGTTGCACCTAAGTCAATCAATTTATTGCATATCATGATGCCATTGACACACACATCTACTACTGGGCTACCAAGGTTTGTGTATTTTGGAACAACCATCTTGCCTAACATAATGTCTACAAACTATCCCATGACATGGACAGTTTGGGGGTCTTTTATCTTGTGGCCTGGTTTCTTCAAACACAAATCCATCACAATTTTACTATAGATTGGCACATCTTTTATTACTTGAAACAAATGAATTTTTATGCAAATATTTTTTATTTGGTATAAAAAGTCAAATATAGCTAAGGGTTCAATCTTTTCAATAGACATCCTTTTTGGAAATGGGGGCTCTTTATTGATAATTTTATTTTTCTTAGGGTGTTGACTTGAATGGTTTGTTTGTGGTTTTGCATCGTTGGGAGATTCCTCAAGGGGGATCTCTATGATTAATGGTGACGTAGGAGTGGGTAACGTTTTCCCTGAGAAAAGATGCAAGTTTCTAATTCCAACTGCATAGATTGGATACTGAGTAGTCAGAGATAACCACTTGGCCTATTTTATTCATGTAGGCTATAGTTAGGTAATAGGGGAATACATTAAGTTAATTATTTTAAGTTGTCCAATAAAGTAACATTGTATAGATAAATTATTTTTATTTATTTATTAAAGTGAAAAGTATAAGAAATATTAAAAGGGTCACTTAATTATTTGAGCTTAATAATTTTTTAAAAGGTGGGAATCTGAAAAGACCTTCGAGAAAGTTCTTTGGGTTTAATAAAAGAATATTTTTGAGCTCATTTGGGATATGTTGGATATTATTCTCTTTTGTGTTTTTTGATAGCTTCATGTGGGGCAAACTCTAAGATGGAAACCCCAAGAAAATCAGTTTCGGTAGTGAAAGAGCTACCCTAGTTGGTTGTATCCAGAGTCATACAAATTTTGTATTTGGTTGCATAGATTAAAAACTCCCAAAATTTATGAAGTCTTGTTCCAAGAATTTTTTGAGTTTGAAGATTTGGATAATTTGATGAAATATCAAATAAATTTTAGAAGAAAATTAAAGTGAATATATTTTATTTATGATTGGGCATTACCAGCTGTATAGTTTTAGTTATTATAGCCATACTATTTCAATGTCGTATAATCCGAAGAGGAGGTTGATATGCTAAAGAGGATTTAATATTGGCGTACCATGGTAAGAGGAAGGTTTAAGGGGAAATGACATAGTATTGACCCTAACACAAGAGTTGTGAAGGATTTGGAAGTCGTTGTACATTTTGAAATAGTCGTACACTCTTTCTTAATGAGTCGTACCATAGTCAATACTTGGAGGCAGTGATTTTCCTAGCTTATAAAGGTCAAAGACATGGATGGGTCAAATATGGAGGCACAACCAAGGGTTAAAATGGTCAAAGCATTAATTAAGTGGTCATACCTTTCTTGAAGGCTATCATACAATGTATAGGCCAGCCATACAATATTTTTGGGTTGAAAAATATTGAAGAATAGGTGTCGTAAAATTTATTTGGAGCCACCGAAGGTGATAACATATCAAAAATAAAATGTTTCTTTGTATGCAAACCGATAATCATAAAAGTATTTTTGTTGTTCATCTAAACCAAAAATTGTATATATATATACAATGCTCTATATAGATGTAAATGAGTTTGTTATCAAATTTGAAATTTGGAAATTATATTTGTGGTGGTTTATTGTGAATTTTTTTATCCAAACATTATCAAGTGGAAATAAAAATTACATTCAATTCAAAAGTCTGCAAACTATTTAACAAAATGTCTAAACAATGAAACTATGAAAATTTGCAAAAACTTTATATAGAATTAGCTTGAGAATTTAAATTGGCCATCCTCATCCTCCAATGCCCTAAACTCTAATTTTTCATGAACTTATTTTATATGCTTGCCACTCATTTGTACTTGTAGTCCCTCTTCTAGCAGTAGGCGAGAAATATTCTACTATTAAAGTTGCTTTTGCTTCTTCATGTTTCTTTCTAGCATGCGAAGTATATAATTGGGTGGCTATATGGTTGATGATATACTACTTAATTTCCTTTAATAGGTTAATAAGCTCCATTCATGAAACACCTACAATTTTTTTGGTGGTCATCGCTCACAAGATGCATGTCTCCTTCATTGTGGAACATGTGTAGTTCCTAAAAATTTGGAAAATATATATCCCCATGGAACTTGAGATATTTCTTCTACCCTTATTAAGTCCAGGGCATCCAAGCACTCCTAATTAACTCCTATAAGAAGATTAATTTCATGGAAGCTCCAATTAGTCAATTTTACTTGGATTTCTAGAGACAAAACATGAATATCTCAACATAGTCTTCTAGTGACTCATCCTCATTTTGAGTCATTTTAAAGATTTTGTCTCCTTGTATATCTACTCCTCTATAGTAATCTTTATACTTTTTTCAAAAATTTATCCTTTATGGTATTCCAATTGGTTATTTCATTTCTCCCCAAACCTTTAAACCATCTTAGAGCAGAGTACTTTAGTGTGGCTGGGAACAACTTTAGTAGATGTACATTTGTGGTGTAGTCATAACTTTTACAAAGTACATCAAATTCAAATAGGAACATATCAAGATCCTCTATTATAGGACCATGGAAATTAGGAAGAGCAGAGGGAGGTATTTTTTATATGACAACATTCCCTTCTTGATTAAAGATGGGAAATTATAGAGTGGCAATTTCAAGAGGTTGTTCTCCTTCACCTCCAGGGTCTCCCATTGTAAGTCAAAGATTAGGATAAGAATGGGTGGAGTAGGTTGAAGTGGTGGACTATTGGAATATTGACTAGAAATAATTAGTGGATTGGCTTCAAGTTGTTATATTTCAGGAGTCAAGGATCCACTTGCTTCGCCTACTCATATTTTTTCCACTATTGTAGATATGTATTCATGAGAAGTCTAATTTAGAAGAAATATCCCTAGAGTATCTATCCTTCTCTACATGTAACAATTGTCTACCACTTCCCACTTTGCCTACAAAGTGTTACTAGAAAGTTTAATTTTTGGTTTGATATCTAATAGTTCTAAATACTAAAAATGAAAGTTGTTATTTTTATAGAAAAATGAAATAACTTTTAAAAACACACCATCCTCAATAATGATACCTAAAATATATGGATCCCTTATTTCCTAATGATATGGAGCAATTTGGTCATCCACATCTCCCTAATGGATTGGATCATCCTCTATCAAATAATCATTTGTAACATGAATTTACATTTAATTATCAACTAGGGGCATGTTTCTTAAGATGATTCCAGTATTGTATGAACGAATGGGAAAGTTATAGGTAATTCTATGAACTAATAGCATAACAAGAAAGTTTACTATTTTGAAAAGGAACTTATTTAAGAAATAATACAAGATTTATATAACAAATTGTTGCTACTAGACTAAAGCTATGGGTAAGTTATTTCTTTTGTAAGTTAACAAAGACTATTCAACTATAGCTATGAGTGATAACATTTATCAATTAATAATATAGTGCAAAAGGAAAATTAATAATATAGTAGCCTCAAAACCTGTTTTACCCCTAATCAAAAACAATAGAGTAGCCTCTTACTTCAAGTGGGCCCTTGTTGGGTATCAATACTCTTTTCTAACTAGTTATCCAACTCTCCATGCACAGTTGATTTAATGATTCAATAATTCAAATGAAATATTTATTCTTGCTTATTCAAAAGGAAATATAGTAGATGAAAGGAAAGATTATCATCCTTATTATAGGTACAATGTTCTGAAATATATAATAAATTTGACTCTTAAATAACTAGGAATATAAGTGTTACTTGTCAACTCATTCCTGTAAAGTAGGAAGAGGATTATTTGTGATAAAGACATGAGAAAAATATTTAGAAGTAAAGTCATAACTTGAATCTAATATATATATATAGAGAGAGAGAGAGAGAAAGAATCTACTTTCATAGGCATGTGTGAGTAATGACAGAAGTGTGGGAAATAAACAAAAGAGTTCACGACACTGTAGCAAAGTCTCTCATTAACTAGAAAAAATTCTTAAATGCCCAATGGTTTGTGGTCGACTTAGCTTCAGGTGTTGCTCCCTTTATTGTAGGTTCATAGTTCCTTGGGTGCGAGCTAGAAACTTCTATGGCTACATGTTATTGAATCTAGTTTATTGCTTCCACATTATTGTATATAAGATTAGATACTACACAAATCACTTGTTCATTGTAACCATCATAATTTATCACAAAATTTCAAATGCCACATTTTAAAAATAATTACACACATATGCAAATATCCATCAACATATCAATAACTACTTCTAAAGCTTTATGATTTGATTAAAGAGTGTTTGGGAATGTTTGGAATGCCATGAAAGTAACAACATAACAAAGGAAATAACCCTAATTATGATAACAATTCTATGGTTCATCACCATGCTTAAATATTTAGGGTTTGACAAAAAAAAAAAATTGTTTTTCATATGCTTTTCTATGAGACTCTATTTGCTTGAATATTAATGGGCACAAACATTAAAAAATTTATTACTTTTGTATCATCTATCAAGATTGGCCATGTGTTCATTTCTATGTGTTATTAAATGAGGTTTTTGGTCATATTTTAGCACATAGAGCCAAGTATGATCTTATTAAAGGGATTAATTTTCTCAATAAAAAAAACCCAATTGGTTAGTGTTTATTTAGTTGATAACTCCTTCCTTACTTACATAGAGGATGATGCTTCTTTATATAAGATGCTCTCATATGAGGCATTGGGTTTAAAAATTTAGTGAAATAATACTTATTGTTTTAAGTATGATGCTTCTACACCTTTTATGGCTCTATATTTGTTTGATGGTAGTGTATTTTATAAATGGTTACGATATAAAATTTCTTAATGTATTACTAAACATTGATCTATTGTAATTATGTTCCTACATTGCAATAAGGTTTTGGTCACTGCATATGTTTATTATTCTTGGTGTTGGATCCCATCTAAAGATTCTTTTGATAGTGAAATTTCTACATGATTTTATTTATGCCAATTTGAAATAGAGATAGTGTTTTCACTAAGTAACATGGGTTATTTGTTACCATCAATAATAAAGGGGAGGAATTTGTATCACTAATTTCTACATGTGAAGTCCTAAAGAAAATAAAATCGTATTACTTAGATGTTATATTTTTGTATGGTGAAAATTTAAAAGGTTTAGGATTTTATACTTCTTATAACTTATGTTCTTCTCAAGGTTGGAGGTACTTTCGCTACTTAACCATTTGGAAGTCCTTTAAAATTTTAAATTTTCCCTCATATTTTTTTGGTGGTATACTATTGTTATTAATGAGAAATCTCCTTTTGTTGAGGTTTGATGGAGAAAAAACCTTTGACTCTTAAAGAAAGACATCAAATTTATTTTTGGATCATGTCTATTCTCAAGTTTAGATTCCATGGTTCATTTTTAGATGGAATTCAAGTTCATCTCCTTTGACTTGCCTTCCATTATGAGGATTAAAGAGATTATTCCACATGTCATACTTTCTAAGCTTAGTTTGAAATAGACCACTTGATAGAAAAATTAATGGTGTAAATTCAATATTCCATTAAAAAAATACTCTCTTGGGATTCTAATTTATAGATTTCTAGGTATTTTTCCCTTTACACAAGTTGAATAGCTAGTGTGATTGAACTTGATGCCTATATTTTGATTGTCACCTCAACTATGTTTGGGGGTGGAGATTAAGTTCAATATGGATCAATTTTTGTGGTGTGGTGTTCTTTATGTATTCCCATAAGTAGAAACACTTCATTATATGTGAATTGCTCATTTGAAGTCTCCAACCTATTCTTTTTTTTGATACGCAAGGTAGGATTTATATTAATTTTATAAAAGTATACATCCATCTGCTAAGCAAGGGTTAAAGGTCCTCCCTAGACACCGAGCTGAACAACAAAACATTCCAATCCGAGATAAAATTCCACCATTTCAACATTTACAGTCCCATTGCAAGCTTCAAGAAACGGACTACTATAAGCATCAATACAAAAAATTTAGGTCGGAGGCCGAGCCTCATCCATCTGATAACGAAGTTACAGTTCCACTACACTATTACTAAAAGACCAACCAAAGTTTGACAAGCTATTAAATTTTAAAACTAGCAACAGATATAGGGTGTTTGTAGAGATTGCATGGCAAGAAAGAAGCCCATAAAAAACTTCAAACATAGAGGTCGAGCCTCACATAAAACCATTTAATTATGCAAACCTTATGAAATCTTCCATCCAATCCAGTCCTTCCTCTGGCACAAGCTTCAGCTTTCTCTTCAAAAATTCCACAACCATGGCTACTATCATTCTATGCCTCAATAGTTCTGGCCCTTTGATGTCTAGGATGAAGGGAAAGACTTTAACTGCATCATCTGACTCCCATAGGAGGTCCAGGTCTGTGGGGCATGGGATTCCTTTACCTTTGAAAGCCGCTTTTAATGTCTTCTCTAGACCCCCAAGCAAGTCCTCGCGGAAGAGATGCACCATCATTTCCTTTACCTCCGCCTTCGGGATGTCTAGGTCTAAAATCATTGCTAGAAATTGAGAGGAGATATGAGCGTTGTCTCTAGCAAATTCCTTTCTTTCCAAGTGTCCTTTTCCAAGAACCATTTTGACAGCTACTAATGACGCTGGGTCATCCTCGAGCAGAATTCGCTTTAACCTCTGGTCCGTAACCTCCTGGAAGGCTATCTACCTCTCTGTGTCCATCAAGGAGACTGGTGTATCAACACCAAAACATTCCAGCCCCACCGCCGAAATGGAGATGATGAATTTTGACTTTTTCGTCCTCACCATTTCTAACGCTTTAACGGTTGTTCCCTGCATAGAGACAAAAGACAAACCATATTTTGAAGACCATACATTAAGAATGACTTCATCAGAACATTTAATAAGCCCATGAGATGTGAAGCCGAGCCTCCGCACTCGAGTCTGAATAATGGCAAGGCAAGCATATCGTCCTTGCCATGACAGTATCCTACGGTCTTCGTCCTTCTGCCTACATACAGCTATCACTTTGTGTGAAGTGAGTTGCCACTCGGCCCTTCAGCTTTTGCTTCCATAATTGTCATGCCCTACGTGTCAAGCTAACGGCGCTTTGAATCCTGTGACATTCATTCCCCTTGTCAAATGCCAAGGGTTCCCCTATCTTCATGAGCAACCAACTTAATTTAATCCCCTTCACCTCCCTTCGGCTAATTTGAAGAGGCTTGGAGTGATTAGACATTGCCACTCCACGAACACCGTGTCCATCCCATCCACCACCTCATGTCCACCTTATGATGGCTTGACAAATGACCAAATGAGGGGCGGAGGAAGCCCACCCTACCACCCATAGTCTCCAACCTATTCTTGACAAGTGACACTTTCAAAGATTTATTCTAGACTCACTTTTGTGCTCAAAGTATTTTTAAGTGGACATATAGTATTTTTTCCTTTTCCATGCCAAGCCCTTCAATTTCTATGTGCCAATTTTGGAGATTATATTAATTGACCAAATTTATTTCTTTTTATGGCATTAGTAAGACCTTCCTTTTTACTCTAGATATAAAAGGTAAGAAATTAAACTATTTTAAGAAATTATATTCTCTCTTGATAATTTTGGACTAATAAGAAAGTGCATGTTCTCAATTCGGCATTTTTATATTCAATTGTAGGTGGAGAAGAAGGTGTAGGATTTTCAATATCCATAGGACTTAGTCACCATTGTAATGCACCATGCACCATGGGCCTCCTTAGCCACCCTATGACGAACTCTCCACCAATAGGCCCTTGCAATGGTACACCGTAATTACCTTTATTATGTTGGCTTTCCCCCTTCTCCTTTTTAGCAAGAAAGGTAGACAAGAACAATGCTTCATGGGAAGACCTTAACTACCAACCAATATTCTTTTTGTGCCTCTTAAAAACATTAGATGATGCATTCATCTTAGCTTGTCCATCAAATAGGGTGGGTCCTTTGAGTTACCTTGTAATTGTTGGTCCTAATGATTAATTTGGGTGGGAGGTTCTTAATAATCTGTTATAGGAGCCTTCTTCTAGTCATTATCCCACACAAGTATAATCCTCATCCCTATTGTAGTGGTGGTTGTTGCCTTACTCTTTATTTTTTCACCTTTTGGTTATGGATGGACTTTGACATCTAAGTTTTTTTTTGTGTTGTATTTGTTAATAGATCACAAGCACCTACTAGAATATTTTTTATTTTAAAACCATATATTTACTTTTCAAAATTTGAAGTAGATATATTTCAAGATAGATTGACAAAAAATTCTTTTTTTGTAAATATTAAATTAGGTTAGTATGTAAACTTATCATAGGCTATGAAACTAGTGTTTAAGACCCTTATTGAAGGGAGCAATGTAAAAAAATAAATATAATCCAAACTTATTATATAAAGTAATCGTATAAAGTAGAGAAGTGCAATCTTAAACAGATAAATGATTATACCATAATATAGTGATTTACGTGGGGAAAACCCTTTCAAGAGAAAAAAATGTACACCAAAACCTAGACAATGTATTATCAAATCTAAAAGAGGATTCCAATACATTTTTAGTACAAATCTTTATAAAAGTATAACATCAACAATAAACTTGGAAGAATTTTGATAACATTCTAATTCTACATGTGTACCTTCAAATTCTCGAATAAAATCACTTTCCAAGTAACGACTTATAAACCAATTAACATTTTTAAAACCATGTTACAAAACCCCTAAAATGTGGTGCCCAAATTAGGCATAGTTTTTAAAGCAACCCATGAAGACTCCATCTTACTTACTAGAAACATAAAATCAATAAATTATACGTAACTCTTAGTTTTATCTAGTCAACATAGGCACCCAATTTGTCATAATATACTTGTTAACACAAGGATTTTCTCCCGAAGTTAAGCTGAAAAACTCGATAAATCCTGTGCACATGGGACTATTCTCAAGCTGTGGGTATCCTATGGTGAGAATAGACCTCCAGGTTTTGGGCTGGTTCCCTTTGGATTTTCTTGTAAAACTGGGTTTTCTAACAGAGGTAAAGGATAGAAGGATAAAGTAAAAATAAAACAGGAAAGTAAGGTGATTCACCAATTGTCAAAAGACTTGCAACTTTGATAAACTTTACAAAAAAAACTCAATAAAGCTATGTGATCACAACTCAAAAACTTATGCTTGCATAAATGATTCTAAGAGTAAGGCTTAAATTTATGCTAAGAGTAAGGAAAACAACAATGTTTTCACATAATCCCTAAACATGAGGCTTAAAGCATAAATTGAGACTTGCACTATGACATAATATCTTATGCATTCAGCATTGAAGGAATTGATAAAATAATGAAAGGATTCAATATTTAATCATGTAACTCAAAACAATTACTAAAGAACACAGAAAAATTGAGAAGAAAATAAGCTTTTTTATTGAGAAATAAGAAGTATCTGCATTACAAATCTGTAAATCTCACAAGAAAATGAGTTACAAAATGTGAATAATGCTCTCACAGCAATCTCCAAATCAAGAACTCTCCAATAATGAAAGAAGAGAAAGAATTATAGAAAGAGTCTCAAAATTTGAAATTGAATTTTGGCTCCAAAAGTTGATGTGTTGTCAATCCTCTCCTCAAAATAAGGCATGCAATTGCCAACCAACTCCAACAAGAGTTGTCAAAGTTTGAACAACTTTGTGGGTCGTATACAAAAGAAAATCCCTCCAAATCAGGCTCAAAACTGAATGTAACAAGATGTTTTCTGCCTCAAATCACTCCTTGACTCATGTCAAGTCAAATGCAACTCATAACTGAAGTCAAACTCTTGATTGTCTTCTAAAATCCCTGATTTTCTCAACATGTTGGCAAAACTTTCTCAACCTCCTCCAAGAATAATGCAAAGGCTTTAAATGCTCCATTTGATTCCCTTTGACTAGACTTTTGAAAATAAAGACACTTTATCTTGCATTTTGAAATATCATTTAATTTAAATGATTTATATTTATCATTTAAATTAAAGATTTACAAGTTTGAAATTAAATGCAAATAAAGGTTTATTTCCAATTTGGCATTCATACATCTTCTATTTGAAATGATTTATAAATATCATTCAAATAAAGATTTACATTCAAAATCAAAATTCAAATGATAAATTTTATTTATTTGAAAAATACATTTTATTTTTGCACTTTTATACTAACTTCTATTTAGAAGTGAATTAAAATCACCTAAAACAAAGTTTTTTGCATTCAATTTTTTAATGCAAATTGAGAGTATCTTTAACAAAATATTAAAAGACTTATATTTTAAAGTCTTGATGAGGCTTTTGAAACTTTTATAAAAAACTCAAGGCATGAAAATGCCACGAATTTAGCAAAATGAGTTAAAGTTTTTTAATAAAACTTTAGGCTAAAAGCCTAAGTCTACCAAACTCTTTAGGTTTTGAAACCTAAAATGAAAGACAACATTTTCATTTTGTCACTTCATTTTGCTGCTGGGAGGCGCCGCCATCTGCAAACCCTAGCCACGTTTTTGCTGGTTTTCACTGTATTTCGAGCCATTTTTTGAAGAATCTGGAAGATTTATGGCAGAAATACGAAGGCAAATAGACTTATCTTTAAATATGGAGAATTTTCTCTATCTTTAAAAGCTTTTGAAAGCTATCTAGAAGATAAAATGCAGAAAACTTAAGGTAAATTCTCCATTCTGAAGATTTTGACGAATTTCCTCCATTTTCTGAAGCTTTCTAAGAACTTCTAGGCTGTGGCCATGAGTAAATTTTGATTATTCTTTTGTGAAATTTGCTTCTCTATTTTTGTGTTTCTTGCTGTGGCCACCATGAGAAAAGGCTTTATTTCGAACTTTGACTGGAAACTCAGCCTTCTAAAGAAATAAATCTGCGGGCTTTTGAAAAGTTTCTCACAATGAGCTTTTCTTTTGATATTTTGCCTTTGTTAATGCTTTTCTTGTGGCCGCCATGAAGTTACTTGAACTTTTCTTAATTTCTAGAAACTTTCAAAGCATTTTTGAAAACTTATATGAAAATCTCAGGCCGCCATGGAACAATACTAAACCTCTGTGTAATTATGATTCTATTTCTTTAAAGATGCATTTGTCTGAGAAAAAAGAATGAATATCTACTCATAATCTTTCTGTAGTCTGCATTGTTCTCTTGATTTCTTCATTTCTGAAAATGAACACTTCTGTAGCTTCATTAGCTTTTGATTTCTTCAGGGTATCCATTGAAATGCTGAAAATCATGATCTTTTTCTGTTGATTCTTATTATATAGAAACCATGCTGCTGTTCACTATATATATAATAAACCTTCCAAGCCCTTTGTTGGAGTTTGTTTTTAAGTTCAATGAAACTCTCTTATAAAATATCAGAATTACTAGCTTTCTGTAATGGAAATCTATAGAAATTAGAAAGCTCAGAAGTTAATGTCACAAATCTGTAATGCACAAGAGAATTCTTCAATGTACCTTTGTGCAAACTCTGAATTGCCCTGTACAGTAACATGCAAGTGACTGCCTTTAAACAATACTGTTATCTTTCACTTGATATTGATTTACTTGTTCACTAAAGTAAGATAATTTGACTTCTTTGACAAAAACTCTGCGAATGATAAGACTGTCCTTTTGAATCTGAAAGTAATACATTATCTCAGCTTTTGACTGTTAAGCTGATTTGATTTTCCATTTATATCAGCAAATGATCTGTTCTCAACACCTTGGCTGAGTTGTTTCAAAATGAAGAAACACTCATCATTCTGTTGTATGTAATACTTTTTCCTAAAATTCTTTCACAGATGCTTCTTTTAATTTGATTTTCAAGATGGAATATTTCTGCCTTAACTGAAAAATGAATTTCAATTTGTTGTTCTACACTACAAACATTCACAACATCTTTTGAACACTCTGCAAAGCATAACGTTATTCTTCTCTCTGCTATGAGCTGAGCTCAACCCTTGTGGGAGCCACATTTAATCCCACTCATATTGATACCTGACAATCAGCAACGTTACGTTTCCTGTTTCTGCACATGAAACAAACAATGTTAATAAAAAGATGGATCAATGTTTCTTTCCTGGTGCTCCACTTTTCTTTTTAACTGGTGAATGATTGATAAAACGTTCATTCCATTTTTGTTGGTAATGTAGGGATAAGATGAAATGTGATTCCTCATTGCTCTAACATCACCCCTCACAATTTTGCAGGTAAACTTTGGAGCTGGAGTTGAAATTGATGTTGGAGCTGAAAAAGATCAACGCAACTACGACAATGATTCGTCATTCCAGGCAATGACGAATCACCTTCTCACCTTATTGTTACATTACTTCCAGTTGTGTAATGCATGTTTTCTTTCATTCAACATTTGATTAAGAATCAAAACAGGCTACTCCCACGGCTTGTGTGGGATTACAAATCATTTTTCAATAAATCAATGTTCAAAAATATGTAATGAGTTATGTGTTTTCCTTGAACCCATCATTTACATAATATGAAATACATTGCAACTGCTTAAAACACGTATTTTGTGATCAATAAGAGATTTATTTCTGCTGTTAAATCTTCAATACCTTATACAAAACAATTGCTTCAGTTGAATGGTTCAGTCTGAATATTGTTTTCTTCAATGGAATTTGTTTATTTTCTACTTTGTTGAACTGTTCAATCAGTTTAGTCTAAACTGTTGAATGATTTTACAAATCATTTGTAAACAAACCTTCATTCTGAGAACAAAAATTTCATTTGATGACTTGTAATAAAAATTTCTATACCCTAGCAAATAATTGCTTTTATGATTACTAATTTTAAGCAAGACGCTAAAAATTGGTAACATTTCTGGCGACCTCTCAGGGGTGTTTTCCTGCTAAACAAAAAAGGCCAGCTGCCTTGCTTATCCATTGGGCATGCAGTCTATTTATGTCTCTCTCAGACTCAAATTTTTTTACAGAATGACTTCTGTTGTAACTGCTTGTAACTTTGTTGTTATTAGTTACAGTCTCATGGGGTATATACTTGTTGTTGATGACATTGAAGTTCTACTTCATGTTATGAATAGGAAGTATCTATTTCATTGAACTATAGCTAGTAACATCAGATTTTAAGCTTATTCCTCCACCCAACAAAATTAAAGTAAACTGATAACTGTGCTAATCAACACTTAGAGGAAACTTTAGATACAACTAAACTATGTGCGGAAGCACTTATCGACATTTAGAACTTACTGAAATATGTACAGATTAGATCAATACCTCAAAAGCAATGCTTGAGGTGAATCCCATTCACTGGGATTGGCTCTACTTCACCATCCAACTTAGATAATTGGAAAGCATTATGTTGTTTCTTTTTAGTAATGATATAAGACCCACTCCACAATGCATCAAATTTGGAATGCTTTCCAGGTTTGATTTTGAATTCATCCGACTTTAGCACTATGTCACGTTCCTGGAACACTCTTGGAGATGCTTTTTTATCAAATGACCTTTTCATTTGAGCCTGATGTTGCTCAATCTTTTTCATTGCTTCAGCTCTGACCTCTTCAAGTTCAATCAGCAATGCCAACCTTGCTATCATAGGCTCTTCTTCAATCATATCAAGCTGATTTACCAGATTAAGAGATGGTAGCTCAAGTGAAATAGGCAGCCTTGCCTCTTTTCCATACACAAGCATGTATGGGGAAAATCCAATTGACCTTTTTAGATGTAATTCTGTCAGCCCACAAAGCTGATTTTAGCTTGATATGCCAAACTCTCTGATTACCTTCCATAGTTCTCTTAATGATCCTCAAAAGATTTTTATTAGTGGATTCAACCTATCCATTCCCTTGAGGATAATAATTCGAAGATGTATTCAGATATACATCATTTTTAACAGCCCATTCAGAATTTTAGTTCCTATGAAAGCAAGTGCATTATCTGAAACAATAGATTCAGGAACTTCAAACCTGGTTATCAACTCCTCATAGAAGTTTAGAACAACTATCTCATTTGCTTCTTTAAGTGCCACAGCTTCGGTCCATTTAGAAAAATAATTAGTGGCTGTAAGCACCCACTTATGGCCTGCACTTGATGGTGGGTTTATCACCCCAATGAAATCTAAGCCCCATTTCATAAAGGGTTGTTCAACTTGAACTGGCTGCAATGGAAGAGCTGCTAACTTTTCTTTTCCTGCAAACATGGCACATTCTTTGCACTTCCTTATCCATGCATGGCATCTTTGAATATGGTAGGCCAGTAATAGCCTCCTTTCATGATTTTAAGAGCTGTAGCTCTTGGAGAAAAGTGTCCACCAGCTGGTCCTTGATGAAATTCATGTAATACCTTATCAACCTGATCAGCTTCAATACATCTAAGCAGTACACCATGAAAATCCTTTCTAAATAGTAAACCATTTAAGAGAACATAAGGTATTGACTGTAATCTAAAGTACCTTCTTTTAGATTTAGTCAAACCAGGAGGACACTCACCAGTTAATAAGAAATGTGACATTTCTTTCACCCAACCTGTAGAAGTTACAGGGGCAGTAATTACTTCTTCATCTTGATGAGCTAAAACAACAGTTTCTTCTTCTTCTATATTGCTTTCATTATTCTCTGTAAGCTGTTCACAGAGACCTTTGCCTCTTATTAGCTTGGTAACCTTGATTTCAAGGTCATATTCCATTACTTTAGTCACCCAACTAGCTCTTTTTTGTTCAGATCTTTATTCAGCAGAAATTCTTTGACTGAAGGGTGAGCAACCAACAATTTAATTCTGTTATTAGACAACATATGTCTGAATTTCTTCAAACTCCTGATAACAGCTAAGACATGTTTTTCAACAAAGGAATAGTTAAGTTCATAGTCTTTAAGACCTTGACTGAAGAAAGCTATGGGCTACTCTAATTTTTGATCATTTTCCTGAACTAGCATGGCTGCAATATTATCAGTATTACCATATGCATACAGAATGAAATCCTTTGAGAAATCAGGATTCAACAAAGTAGGAGCAGCTGCAAGTGCTTCTTTAATAAGCTGAAAGCTCCTCTTTCCTTCTTTAGTTAGTCTAGCTAAAAGAAACATTCTTTTTTAACATTGAAGTCAAAGGCACTAATAATTCAGCAACATCTGGAATGAATCTTCTTACAAAGTTGATTCTACCTAGAAAACTTTGAAGACCTTTTTTGTGTGCTGGTAAAGGAAGTGAAAGGATTGCACTTACTCTTTCCAGATCTATCGAAATACCATGTTTTGATACAATGTATCCAAGCAATTTACCTTCATGAACAACAAACACAGATTTCTTTGTGTTGAGAGAGACACCAAACTCTCTACATCTTTCAAAAATCTTTCTTAAGTGATCAAAGTGTTCATTTGAATTCTTTGAAAAAATAGTTATGTCATCCAAATAAACTAACACTATCTTATACATCAAACCTCTGAAAGCCATATCCATAGCTTTCTGAAAAGTAGCTCCAAGCATTAGATAAACCAAATGGCATCCTTTTGTAAGCCATTGTACCCCATTTAGTTGTAAATGTTGTCTTAAACTGGTCTTCTTCCTTAACCAGGATCTGATTATATCCTGAAAAACCATCTAATAAAGAGAATCTTTCAGAACCTGAAACAACTTGAAGGATTTGTTCCATGGAAGGCAAAGGGTGACGATCTTTTAGGGAAGCTCTATTAAGATCTCTGAAATCAACACAAAGTCTGATTTCACCACTTTTCTTTCTCACAGGTACCAGATTGGATACCCAAGAGGTATGCTTAATTGGATAAATGATACCACTCTCAATAAGTTTATTCAACTCTTTGACCATGAGGGGCTCAAGCTTGGGATTGAGTGGCCTCTGTTTTTGTCTCACAGGCTTGGCATTTGGTTCAAGTTCAATTGTATGCTGGGTAATAGAAGGATCAAAACCTTTCAGATCTGAGTATTCCCATGCAAAGACATCACTGAATTCTTGACATAATAAAATAAAAGCATGCCTTTCTTCTAAAGTGCATACCTTACCAAGCTTTAAAAGCTTGTCTTTGAAGATTTCAACACCTTCATAATGATCTTCTTTAATCTGCAAACTGGCTTTCTCCTTTCTGACTTGATCATCTGTATTGAAAATGGACTCCAAAGTAACCAAGCCTTTGGGCAGTTTGTTGGTTTTCAGCTGTATGATCTGATCTTCGTACTGCTGTTTGAGTTTCTCTTGATTATCATTAGAAAACTCTGCTTCTTCTCTCAAGAAATTGATAATCTGTTGGTCACTATCAAAAACTTGCCAATGTTCATTATTGTTAGGAATTGATGACCTAACAATAACTTTTACATACTGTTGTTCTCTTGAATTATTGATATCATTTGGGATATCATACTGAGCAACTATGGCTGCTAGTCTATCAGCATGATTATTTTTACTTCTGGGAATTGACAGCAAATTAAATGCTTGAAAATCTTCAATGAGATCCCATACTCTATGCTTATAAGACTTGAGGAGATCATTTTTAGTAGTATGGATACCTCTAACTTGATTAACAATCAGTTCTGTGTCACCAAAGACTTGTAAACAACAAATACCTCTCTTTTTTGCCCATTGAAGACCATGAATCAGAGCTTCATACTCAGCTGTATTATTGGTGCAGCTAAATGTGAACCTGAATGCAGAATAATACTTCTCACCAGCTGGAGAAATAAGCATGCAACCACCTCCAGCACCATTTCTACTCCTTGAACCATCAAAGAATAGCTTCCAAACTTCATTTGTTTGCTGATCTGTCTGCTGTTCAATACTTTTTTCCAGATTAGGCATAACAGAATCAGTTTCATGCATCATATAAATTCCTAAATTTACCTCTTCCAGCTGTTCATTTGAAGAACTCTGATCATTTTCTGCTGCCCAGTCATCCAATAGAATATTTGGAATGTCTTCTATTTGAGTAGTAGTCTCATTGGTAGCATTAATGTCCTCTTGATCAAACAGAGCACAATTTACAGCAGCTGCTGCATTAACTACACTTGGATTATATGGTTCAATATGATTTTTAGCAACAGGTTCAGATTTGATAGTGACTTTGGTTCCATACCTGGTCCTAAATAACATATGAGACCAATCAGAGGACAAGTATCCTCCAATCTTAGCTATGAAATCACGAGATAAACAGATTGCGAAGTATGGAGGCAACTCTATGACATAAACATCTTGAGGTATTGAAAAGTTTGGACATGCGTGCAATGTAAGACTCAGATTTTTAATAACTCCAACTATTTTAACAGCAGTACCATCTAGTTGGACTACCCCTTTTTCTAATGGCTCATACTTAATTCCAAGCTTGTCTACAATTTGCTTGGGCATTACAGAACTGCTGGCCCCAGAGTCAATCATGCAGTTATGAACTAAATGTTGACCAATAATTAATGAAACATAGAAAGGGGGTGGTTTAACTACCTTGGTAGACTATTTCTTTATTTTCAGGTGAGTCATTAGTAAGCACAACCTTAGCAGGTTGTTGATCAGACACATCATCAGACAGAGAAAAATTTGACAGAGCTTCATGTAAGAGATCCTTTTGTCCAGGAAGAGCTAATGAATCCCACATTGAAACACTAACATTAGTCTTCTTCATATGCTCTAAAATATTAAAATTACCAGCACTAACCTTCTGCTGTCCTTTATGAACAACAACATTTTTTTGAACTTGTGCTGATTGACCATGTTGATCTTTACCAACCACAAACTGTGTTCTTGGCAGAACTTGACCATTCTATGTAGTAGAAGATTTATCTTGTCCTTGTGAACTTGTAGAAGGCTGGTTTCTATCTCCATCAGTCTGCTGCCCCAAATCAACAACCCTTTTGTTACTCCTTGTGTTGGCTACTATAGGGTTACTTGACTGATTTTGATCATTATTGACCCCACAAAACTCCTCACCTTGCCAGTTCATGAAAGTGACATCTGGATTCCCTTGTTTCGCATGAGTGGAGTGTTGATCATGAGCCTCCTGTGATGAATTCTTTGGAACAGCAGCACTACTTTGCACCATTAGTGCTTGATTAAGAATTCCATTAGAACAGGTGGATTGGTTATGTGGTTGATTACATGGAAAACACCATTCGTAATCAGCAGCCATGTTATTTTGTACAGGTACTACCTCCTTAGATGAACTAGGAGCACTAGGGTTGTAAGGCTGGAAAGGCCTTTGATTGAAATTCCTTCTTTGAATCTGAGGATTGGAATGATACAGAGCTTGGTAAGGAGTTTGGTATGGTAGTTGACTTTGCTGCTTCTTGATATTAACCAGCTCATTACCAAAGGTCTGTAAGGTCTTTTGAATATTCTGATTTTGCTCTTTTATGCTAACTATTTCCTGAAACTGGTTAGGAACAACATGCTCTTGAGCTGCTACTTGTGAATTAAAGGCTGGAAATGCAGGAACAACAGCTATAGTAGGTGGTAAAACTGGGGTAATTGGCTGTATATCAGCAAAATAAGGCATAGGAGGACTAGGGGCTAACTTTCCACTTGAATTAAATTATTTTCTGCCCTAACAACTATATCAAATGCTGTTGGTAATGTATCCCCTCCTAAAGATTGAATCAAAAGTGCAATTTCACTATTTAATGCCTTCAAATAGTACAAAAAAGCATGATCATTAGATGGCTTTACCGTCGCTGGAATTCAATTCTAGGTCTTTATGAACTGATAGTTGAAGTCCATCAAAAGTTCATGTGGTGCTCTATTGATAGTAGTAAGCTGCTCCACCAGTGACAGATGGTCTGATTTATCTTCAAACTATTTGTTCAACTTCTCTCCAAGTTGATCCCATGTTGTAATTGAATTCACTGGTAACCCTCTAAACCACTGAAATGATTTACCCTTGAAAGAGGCTGCCAAGAGCCTTACTGCAACATCTTGCTCAGTTATATGATGTAAACCACACAACGAAGCCACATCTCGAATGTGTTCAATGGTTGTTGTGTGATCTTCAGCAATAAAGAATGGTAAACTTATAAGGGCTACAGCTAGAATATCATTATGCTGGGCTAAATTCAAGGGGCTTCCTTGATCAAATGAAACAAAAGGTTGATTCCTATGTGGAGGATGAGCCATATTGATGATTACTGGTGAAGTTGAACTACTGGAAATAGTAGAATTAGCAGAAATTTGAACTGCAGAACTTACAAATAGCGGATTGTTGAAGGACGAAACAGGGCTTGTTGTTGTCCTAACAATTCTGGTACTTCTTGCTGGTAATTCTGAATGTTCTACAGACTCTGCTCTTGATCTTCTTTGATAACTTCTCATATGCTTCCTCACTAATACTACTAAACTGAGATCCGGAGTCGCCAAGTGTGAATTTTTTTCCTTCTTAAAGGCTGAAAATTGCTGCTCACACTGTTATAGCAGCAAATTAAGCTCTTTTTGAACTGATAAAACAATGCAAGGTCCCATCGGGTGTGCCAAAATTGTTAGCACAAGGATTTTCTCCCGAAGTTAAGCTGAAAAGCTCGATAAATCCTGTGCACATGGGACTATTCTCAGGCTGTGGGTATCCTATGGTGAGAATAGACCTCCAGGTTTTGGGCTGGTTCCCTTTGGATTTTCTTGTAAAACTGGGTTTTCTAACAGAGGTAAAGGATAGAAGGATAAAGTAAAAATAAAACAGGAAAGTAAGGTGATTCACCAATTGTCAAAAGACTTGCAACTTTGATAAACTTTACAAAAAAAACTCAATAAAGCTCTATGATCACAACTCAGAAACTTATGCTTGCATAAATGATTCTAAGAGTAAGGCTTAAATTTATGCTAAGAGTAAGGAAAACAACAATGTTTTCACAGAATCCCTAAACATGAGGCTTAAAGCACAAACTGAGACTTGCACTATGACATAATATCTTATGCATTCAGCATTGAAGGAATTGATAAAATAATGAAAGGATTCAATATTTAATCATGTAACTCACAACAATTACTAAAGAACACAAAAAAATTGAGAAGGAAATAAGCTTCTTTATTGAGAAATAAGAAGTATCTGCATTACAAATTTGTAAATCTCACAAGAAAATGAGTTACAAAATGTGAATAATGCTCTCACAGCAATCTCCAAATCAAGAACTCTCCAATAATGAAAGCAGAGAAAGAATTATAGAAAGAGTCTTAAAATTTAAAATTGAATTTTGGCTCCAAAAGTTGATGTGTTGTCAATCCTCTCCTCAAAATAAGGCATGTAATTGCCAACCAACTCCAACAAGAGTTGTCAAAGTTTGAACAACTTTGTGGGTCATATACAAAAGAAAATCCCTCCAAATCAGGCTCAAAACTGAATGTAACAAGATGTTTTCTGCCTCAAATCACTCCTTGACTCATGTCAAGTCAAAGGAAACTCATAACTGAAGTCAAACTCTTGATTGTCTTCCAAAATCCCCGATTTTATCAACATGTTGGCAAAACTTTCTCAACCTCCTCCAAGAATAAAGCAAAGGCTTTAAATACTCCATTTGATTCCCTTTGACTAGACTTTTGAAAATAAAGACACTTTATCTTGCATATTGAAATATCATTTAATTTAAATGATTTGCATTTATCATTTAAATTAAAGATTTACAAGTTTGAAATTAAACCATTCAACTGAAGCAATTGTTTTGTATAAGGTATTGCAAATTTAACAGCAGAAATAAATCTCTTATTGATCACAGAATACGTGTTTTAAGCAGTTGCAATGTATTTCAAATTATGTAAATGATGGGTTCAAGGAAAACACATAACTCATTACATATTTTTGAACATTGATTTATTAAAAAAATGATTTGTAATCCCACACAAGCCGTGGGAGTAGCCTGTTTTGATTCTTAATCAAATGTTGAATGAAAGAAAACATACATTACACAACTGGAAGTAATGTAACAATAAGGTGAGAAGGTGATTCGTCATTGCCTGGAATGACGAATCATTGTCATAGTTGCGTTGATCTTTTTCAGCTCTAGCATCAATTTCAACTCCAGCTCCAAATTTTACCTGCAAAATTGTGAGGGGTGATGTTAGAGCAATGAGGACTCACATTTCATCTTATCCCTACATTACCAATAGAAATGGAATGAACGTTTTATCAATCATTCACTAGTTAAAAAGAAAAGTGGAGCACTAGGAAAGAAACAATACTATCTCAAAATAGGCACCATATGAAAAATAATAAATATTTCCATATTTTTTCATGATTCCAAAGTAACTCTCCTTATTTTTAGCTCTCATGCATCATAAAATATAGTCATAACTTGTCATTGAATCCCACAAAAGAGGGGCAGTCTAAATATTCTAAATATATCCATTATATAATGACTTACAACTCATCAACAAAGTATTGACACATAACCTTAGATGTCTTACATAAATTCCAGCACCGCATTTAAGGTGGAGCACAAACATTAAATAAAATATAATTAAAATATGATGTGTAATTATAAGATAATGTTGAATAATAAAATAGTAAAATTGGGTACTTGCAAGGTTTGTGACACCTTAATTCCCAATAGGAAGAACATAAAAAAAAAACATGCTCATGATAAGCCAAGGAGAGAAATATGAGATACAAAAAATAGTTCAAAATAGTTTGTAATAAAGCAACATCATTCATGAAAAAGTTTTGGCATCTTCACGAGATAAATTGAAACTAGTAGGACCATGTGGTACAATAGACATAATTTTAGCAAGAAAAGTATAATAATGTATGGGAATGAAATGTTTTCTATACAAATAATTTTGGGTAAATTAATTACACTAATTATAAAAAAAATATCTTACTTTAGAGTATAGAATTGAAATTATACTCATAATTCATTAATTTAATGTCTAATATATAAAATGATAAATAAAAATTAAGAGATTATGATGGGCTAAATAATTGGATAGTTTCCTTTTCATTGTTTTATACTTTCATCATTTATCTTGCTAAGTTTCAAGGCATTACTAAGACCTTTTATACTTTTTATATACCTTTAAGCAATTTTAAGCATATGAAAATGGAAATATGTTATGTTGATATATATGTATGAATGTGTGAATATCTAAGAAATTTAGTAGAATTTTATGTTTAACTTATGATTGTTAATAATGAGGATGCTCTAGGAATAAGACTAACACTTGGAACAAGGAGAACTATCAACCCGCAACAACGGATTTCTTAGCCTGTAACATAAGGACTGCAGATTGTTACAGAGTAGAGGTCAAACGACCAAGGCACAACACTTTCAGAAGGAAACAAAGGTGATCATTTATTGATCAGGCATGAGTCATTGCATATCAGTCTTACTCTCCAAATAAGACAACTAGGAGAAGAAGAAGTCTAATTGTAGCAGTTTTGATTTATGACAGGACCATTTTGTGAACACATTTCTATTATAAGCACTTAAAATGTTGGGCATAAAGTCTGGATTTGGTTTTTCTACTCCTGCTTCATATAGTTATTATTTCATGTTTCAAACTTTGTCCCTTTCCTATCTTTGAAGGAGAGTTGATAGTTGTTTCATAAGTTTGCTTTCAATCCATGAATAATGGAACTCTTCATAGACCCTATATAGTAGGATCTTCTGTCAAGGAGGGGATATAGTTAGCTAGTTACTTGGTTATTTTCTTACCATTATTAATTAGTAATTGCAACAATAGAATGTGTGTTGCATTACAAATATCTTTAATATAATCCTATTAGATTTCATGTAATAGTTCAGTATTATAATGCAATAAAGAAAATTGGTTTGCATATCATGATTTTCTGAGTAAGTGAGTGTTTGAAAAATTCGATGGAAGCAACAACTCAAGCAAGGGCCACTTGAGGTACTACTAATCCACTTCAATTTCTATTGTTAGATTAGATAATGCATTGTTGAATTTAGTTAGTAGTTTTTAGTTATATGTTTATGAATGCATGTCTTGTAATTCATAAATTGAATTTTGTAGCTTAATGTTTGGTTCCATACTCCGAAGGAATTGGCTAGATGAGGACACTATAGTTTTAATAGTTAACAATTACAGTCTTAAGCATTAGGTACTCGCAACAAAAGGTAGTTGTTTGCCTTTTTTCCCCTACTTTGTGAATTATCAGTTTATTTTGATTTCCAACTTTTGTTGTATTTGCACGTTTATTTACATAGACTCCATTGATGTAGGATGTGTATAGAATTTGTGAATGCATATATTTTTCCAGCACTATCTAAACTTTTATGACTCCATGGTTGATAATTTAATGTAACCCTTATGAATAATGGACTATTTAGTTAGGGATCCTTAGGTCCTCTGAGTCATGTGTATACTTTGTATCACTAGTTTACTTAGGAATTAGAGAGGCTTCACATTTTTGGCATCATTGTCAGGGATGGTGGTAAGTTCAAGATTCTTCTATGGTTTTTTCAATTCTTTCAAGCTTTCATAGTATAGAAACTTTGTTTCAACACTAGGATAAATAGGTATTTTAGCCATCAATAGTAATACAAATCACTAACAATGTGCATTAACCACTAATCTAAAGAGTCACAACCATTGCATGTAGAGGAAACGAGACGCTTTGGGAAGATTTCTCCCCTTAGTTGATGAAGCATTAGAAGATACTGGTGGAAAAAGTGAGTGGATAGATGGAATACTCGAAGAAGAATCATTCCTTAAACAAGTACCCACACCAAACATAGAGGAGGCTTCATGAATACACTTTGATATCATGGTTGAAGAAGCTATGGATAAGCCAGGAGAGCATGTGACATTTGAATTTTGTATAACCAAATAGGAAAGGGTTGTTTCACTAAAAAATATACCTCTTTCAACACTACCCATCTTTTGTGGGTTGGTTACAAAGGATCCAAACACCTTTCTCTTCGAGTTTGATGTGTTATGCCAAAGCTATGAATATAATACAATCACTCACCAGATAAATTATTCCCAGTTGCATTAAAGGATGTTGCTTTGTGTTGGTTCATGGGGTTGGGAAGGGATGTTGTTCTCAACTGGGAGATTATGAAGATAAAATTATTGGAAAAATATCAAGATTAATGTAAAGGTGTAGATAGAAAGAGGGATAACACATTTAGGATGTTGTAGAGAGAGGACGAGCCTTTGGAAGATTATGTTGAGAGGTTTCAATTTTGCCTCAAGAAATCTCATTAGAATGAACTCTCTGATCAATCTTTAAAACTAGTGTTTTAAGGGGAGTTAATGAAGTTTTAATGGATGCCCTCAATCTCATTGGATTAGGGGACATCTCACAATTACCATTTGACGATATTTGTAAAGTGTGTAGGAATTACTCCAAGTCATTCATCAAGAAGACCAAGGGTGACATGATCTCTTCTCTCAACAAATCATCCATTGAAGTTTCAAGGATGGAGCTCATCAATCTTCTATGCAATGTGAAGGAGGACATCATTAGCCAACACGACTGCTATTAGACTCTCATAAATCATCAAAATCTCTATCATAGTTGTAATACAACGCCCTCATAAAATAGAGTTACATTCTAGGGCAAGGCAGGCCAACAAAATATTTTCCATTAGATCTAAAACCTAATAATGAACGGTCTAGATTTACAATATATCCTTTATTTAATGTATGTCGACCATTCTAGAAGTTTCCTGAAAAAAGTTAACACGCACACATTTTGCTCTATGCTACCATTGTATACACCTATCGGTGTAACTAGGAAACATATATATAAATATGTATACATCCTATCAACAATAAACCACATATAATTTCAAGGTTGAGACACATTTTCTCAAAAAATATCCCACTTGTTGAACACCTTGCAAGAGAAACATGAGGGTGTAAACATCATCTCTTTAATTGCTAGGGGTCGAAAGGCCCATAGTCTCTGAACACCATCTAAACTTCTTTGCTCTCACAGGCTTAGTTAAATAATCAACAACATTCATCAAAGTCTCTACCTTAACTAGTTTCACCCTGCCATCTTCGACCATATCTCTAACAAAATGATACTGTACATTAATTTGCTTGGTCATGGCATGAAATGTCAGGTTCTTGGCTAGACATATCACACTCTGACTATCACAATAAATTGTCACTACACCTTGTTCTACCAATATTTGAACATAGTATCTTAAGCCAAATGGCTTCTTTACAATCATGAGTAGCTACCATATACTCTTCTTCAGTAGTGGAAAAAGAAACCATAGCCTATCACTTACTCATCCAACTAATTGCACCACCAAATAAAGTAAATACATAAGCACTAGTGGATTTTCTATTATCAACATCACCTGCCCAGTTTCAATCCACATAACCATGAATATCAAGGGAAATTTTGTCTTCAGTCATATTACTATGATAACATAAGGAATAATTTGAGGTACCTCGCAAATATATGAAGACCCTTTTAACTGCATCCCAATGAACTCTACTACGATTAGACATATCTCTGGAAAGGATTCCCACTACTTGGGCAATGTCCGGTCTAGTACAAACCATAACATACATTAAACTTCCAACTGCACTTTGCTCATCTCTTCAATCTTTGGTGGAGATGTTGGACAATCTGACATAGATAACTTTGTTCCAATTGAAATAGGAACACACAATGGTCTAATATCTTGTATATCAAACCTCTGTAAAATTGAGTTGACATACTTACTTTGGCCAAGCCATAGCTTTCTGTTCACTCTATCTCTTTTAATTTCCATCCCAAGAATGTGTTTAGCTGCACCAAGATCTTTCATTTCAAATTTAGCAACAATTTGAGATTTCAATTCTAAAATCATATATTTCCCTTTGCCAATAAATAACATATCATCAACATATAATGCAATAAATAGGAAATGATCACCATCAGTTTTATAATAAAAACAATGATTTGATTTAGGATGCTCAAATCCCAAACTCAACACATATGTATCAAATTTCTAGTACCACATCCTAGGACTCTATTTTAAGCCATACAAATATTTCTTCAATTTGCAAACCAACTTACTTTTACCTTTCACCACGTAGTGCTCTAGCTGTGTCATACAAATATCCTCCTCCAAATCACCACGAAGGAAAGCAGTTTTCACATCCATTTGCTCAAACTCTAAATCATAAGCAGTAGCAATAGCAAGCAAAAATCTAATGGATTTTATTTTTGTAATAGGAGAGAATATCTCACCATAATCAACACCCTCAACTTGAGAGTAACCTTTTGCAACTAGCCTTGCTTTGTACTTCTCAATACCTCTATCTAAAGCAATCTTCTTCTTGAACACCCACTTGCAACCAACAAGTTTTCATCCTTTAGGAAATGGTACAAGATCCCATGTATCATTATTTTTCAAAGATTCCATTTCTTCATCCATAACAATCTTCTGGGATTCTGCATCATTCATACCTAGTACCTCTTCTACAGATTGGGTTCATCCATGTTAGTATTCAAAGCAAAAATACATCTCCCATCATCATGTGTATACCTTTTATGTGTTTGTCTATGTCCTGTAGACCTACAAATAAGTTGAGTTGGAGGTTCTTCCTCTTCTTTTGAATATCTAAAGCTAGATGAGCTCTCCTCAACTTCTTGTCTATCCTTGGGCCTTGATTCAACTTTCTCATGTGTAGGAGGAAATTGAATCACATCTTCCTGTTTGCTTTGTTTTGGTTGCAATGTAACAAAAGAAGGCTTAGTTTCTCTAAAAATAACACTTCTAATATGTATTACCTTCTATGTAATAGGATCCCAAAGCTTGTATCCTTTCAAACCATAACTATATCTGATGAAGATACGTTTCATAGCCTTGTTCTACAACTTTATTCGCTTCTCTTTTGGCACATGTGCATATGCCTTGTAACCAAAAACTCTAAGATGTATTAATGAAGGCTTGTGACCTGACCATGCCTCTATAGGTGTCTTATCAACAAGAGCTGATATATGAGACCTGTTAATCAAGTAACAGGCAGTGGCAACAACTTCAGCCCAAAACCTTTGTTTTAGACCAACGCCACTCAACATACTCCTAGCCTTCTCCATCAATGTCCTGTTCATACTTTCTGCAAATCCATTATGTTGTGGAGAATATGAAGTTGTCTTTTTTCTATGAATACCACAATCTTTACAAAATTTATCAAAATCATTAGTGCAAATTTCATTACATTATCAATACTCAAACATTTTATTTTCTTTCCAGTCTACAACTCAACCATTGCTTTAAATTCTTTAAATTGACTGAAAACTTCATATTTACTCTTCAGGAAATATACCCATGTCCTTCTACTATAATCATCAATAAATGAAACATAATATGTGGATTTACCAATCGAAGGAACATCTACAGGACCAAACACATCATAATGAATAAGATCCAATACATCACAAGATTTATGAGAACTCGAGTAAAACTGAACACAATTTTTTTTTCCATAAATGCAATGCTCACATAAATTAAATTCAAGATTACAATCAAACCTTTAACAAGGTTTTTATTTTTCAAGGTGCTTAGACCCTTTTCTCCAATTTGGCCAAGTCTCTGGTGCCATAACATAGTTTTCTCTGTAAGTAACTTTGTCTCAGAAGAAAGAGCACCCTTGGGTACCCAAAAGCCATGACCATTTGCTAAAGGTGAAACCCTCACTTCTTCCACAAACTTGCTTTTCATCAAAGTACTATTGCACTCAACGGTGCATGCATCTAGCTTATATAATGTGTCAGATTTGACACCTCTAGAAATCACCATAGCACCTCTAACCATCTTGCATCCTACATCATAAAATACTATCTGCACACTGCATCTATTAATTTTCTCACAGATAACAAATTTCGTGCTAATCCAAGGATATGCAACACACCATTAATCCTTTTTATTCTATCATCAAGAAACTTGATTTTAAATTTACCACAACCAATAATGTCTAAATGAGAATCATCACCCAAGTACACCTTACCTCCATCGAATTCTTCATATTCACAAAACCAATCTCTATTAAAGGTCATATGAAAATATGCACCTAAGTCAATTAACCATGCATCATTACTTGCACGAGTTGCCAAAGCTGCAATGAATGTGTTGCCATCTTCCTTCCCGAACTCAGAATCATAGTCAAATTTCTTCTTTTTCTTCTTTGCATTCCTTACAAACATGTCTAGGCTTACCACAGTTCTAGCAAATAACTTTGGACTTTCCAGGAGATATAGATCTCCCCTTGGACTTGGATTTGTCACACTTCTCATTCTTCTTGCCTTTTTCCTTAGGTCTTCCACAAATATTTAGGGCCTCCTTGGCAATGATGGATACCTTCCTCCTCATCTCTTCAAATAGCAAAGAACCCACCACATCTTTAATCTTCAAAATAACAAAAGTACTCCCAATAGCCATAACAAGAGAATCCCACGAATTAGGAAAAGAACAAAGCAAGATCTAACATTTCTCCTCCACATCCATTTTAACACCAACTGATGCCAATTGAACCACCAACATATTGAATGTTTCCAAGTGGTCTGTGATTTTTCCACCCTCTTCCATTCTCAAGGAATACAATTTCTTCCTCAAGAAAATCTTGTTCACTAAGGATTTGGCCTAATACATCTCACTGGAAGCTTCTTCTATAGTTTTTGTGCAGAGGTCTCCATATGGACATTAATTAAAATAGATTCTGCCAAGCACAATCTAATTAGACCCTTGGCTTTATGGTCCATAACATCATATTGAGTAGCCTAAGTAGGATCTGTGGGCCTTGAAACATTCTCATCAACAATATCCCACATATCTCAATCTATCAAAAGATCCTCCATCTTTAGCTTCCACATCTCAAAATTATTTCCAAAAAATTTCTCCACCTCTATTCTCCTTAATGAACTTTCCATCTAAAATTTTATACAAAAAGATCACAAAGTGTCTTCTACACAAGCTCCCACTCAAATCTAGATTAGTTCAAAAAACCCAACAACCCACAACTAAAATCAAAGGTGATCAAGCTCTGATACCACTTGTAAGGAAGCTAAGGTAGCAGAACAACTTCCTACACTAATCTTGAGAGGAGAATAATGCAAAAATTTACAGACCTTTAATAGTTACAGAAATTTAAACAGAAATAAACATAAATATTATGCATACCATGACATAGTGATTTACGTGGGGAAAACCCTTTTCGAGAGAAAAACCCCACACTCCAAAAAGTCACTCAATATATTATTCAGTAAATCACAAAGATTACAATATACTTGTAGAGCAATCTTCTCATAGGAGTATCACCACTCAAAGATCAAGATACAACACGACCACTATCAGACTCTCAAAAATCATCACAATCTCTAACATAGTCATAATACAATGCCCTCATAAAATAGAGTTACATTCTATGGCAAGATACACTAGTAGAATTTGGCAAATAAATGACTACGTGACTAAAACTTTTAGTCACATAACTAACACTAGTAGAATTTGACAAATAAATGACTAATTTGGTCATTTATAAGTGACTAATTTGGTCATCAGGTAAAATCACAACTAAATGACTAAATAAATGACTAATATCAGACAAATAAAAATGACTAAATAAATGACTAAATAATTGACGAAATAAATGACTATTACTCTATTCTTTTTTCTTTTGAATTTGATCATAATCCATAGAGCTTAAGCCCCCCTCATGGGACCCCTACCTAAGCAGGCCATTTGGCCGCCTAAGTTGCTTAATGCACCAAAAATACCTATTGTGTGTCAAGCATTGGCTCTCGGTGCAGTCTTGAGGCCTTCACATATTTTATAAAAAAAATTAACATTTACATTCTTTAACTTTTATTACTCATTATGCTAATGAATCATTAATGTTTTTAACTATGATTTGAAGCCAATTTGATTTTCCTGTTGTGTTAGCATGTCAAATGTATCAAAGAGCAATTGTGGTCAATTTCACTAATAAAATATGATTTAAACAATCCAATTGCATTTTGAGGGCTATCTTTCATTTCAAAACATAAATAAAGATGAATAAATAATTAGTCCAACAAATAAAAATGACTAAATAATTAGTCACGCATAAAAATTAGACAATATGACATTAAAGTGGTTAATTAAAAAAAATTGAATTGAGGGAGTGTATTGTATTATAAAATAATATAATAACAATATATTATATTACAATACAATATATTATAATAATAAATTATAATATAATATGATATTATATATATGTACAATATATAATATTATATTATTATTATTATATATATATATATTATTATTATATATATAATATATTATATAATAATATAATATAATTGTTATATTATAATATAATATAATATTTATATTATAATATAAATGTAATATTATAATATATTTAAAAGCAATAGATTTAATTTTGAAATCAAAATCAAATGAAGTAAAGAAATGAAGTAAAAAAGCAGGAAAGTGGGCGATGGTATTTGATTTTTCTAATAAAAATCATAAAAGGTACCTATTTTCTTTAATACAATGTGAAAAATCAACCATTCGGCCTAGGGTAATGAAAAAACCCTAAATCAAAAAGAAATCAAGCCCTAATCTCATTTCATTTTTCACTTGTATTTTTGGAGAAGAAACTCATTCCATTTTTCACTTGTATTTTTGGAGAAAACTCAACACCACCATGCCTGGGTAGGGTTTGAGAGTGGAATGGTGACTCATTATGTTGTTTCTGATGATTTTCCTAAAAAAAATCTTGCAGAGGTAAGTCTTTGGTTTTGAAACTGAAAAGTATTCTCCATTTTGAAGCATTTTATCGAGCTCACTTGGTCGCGACTGAGTATTTTCTGTTGTATTTCCTTTTCTTACCATTTGTTGATATCTCTCCTCTTTGTTTGACCGCCATTGGAGTATCTTTGAGGATCATTTCTGAAGACTTTGGAGGGCGTCTCCTTTACAACAATCTTGTGTAAGTTTCATTATTCTTTACTCTTAAATTTCTATGAGAATGGGCTCAATTCGAGCTCAGTAGAGGCAATATGATAAATATCCTTGTATTTCCCTACACAAATCTTGATGGGTTACTTTCTTTCTGTAGAAAATGTAAAACTTTGCACTCTCAACTTACTATTTTCATTATTTTGAGGGCTTTTTGTGTTCTAATGGCCGTGACCTTCATAGCATTCTGGGTATTTTTCTTTCTATTCTTTTTCTCTTCCTCATGGGTGTGTGGTAGAGACCCAATACTCAATAAAAAAAAAAATTGTATACTTGACGTTTCCACAAAGGAAACTCCAAAAATTATATAAATGGCATGCCCTAAAATTCTTTCTTTAACTTTCTTTTATGCTTTTCATCCAAGTAAAGTGTCTGATTGTGAATGGGATGAATGACAGATTGGACAGGAGCAACCAAAGTGTGTCTGAATTCCCAGAGAGAACCTTCATAACTGAGAGAATTATTATATTTATTGTAAATCTTGATTTTAATAGAGGGCTTTGTTTCATCTTCTTTCCACTTAATATCACAACTTTTGGCATTTCCTGAAATCTTTGGCCTATTTTCATTCATTTTCAGATTTTGTTCTTGAAGTAGATTTTGTAAATAATCTAGGCTTGTATTCTTGAACCCATTTTATTCTCACAATGCTTTCAATAATTTATTTGAGTACATTCACAAATTCATAGTGTATCTTCCATTCATGGTTGCAATCACTGTTGATAATATACATTTAAGTTTTTTTGAAGGTTTTAGTTTTTCTTAAATAATTTTATTACTAACTTAGTTTTTTTGAAGCAATCTTTTTTTTTTAGTTTTTCTTTTTCATTAGAAAAGAAAATAAAAAGAAAGGCTGCTTTTATATCTAAATTAGTAACTGTTAAATTAGAAATTAGAATTTAATTTAAATTTAGAATAAAATTGAAGTTTTTAGTTTTTCTTAAATAATTTTATTACTAGCTTAGTTTTTTTTAAGCAATCTTTCTTTTTTAGTTTTTCTTTTTCATTGAAAAAGAAAAACTAAAAAAGAAAAGTTGCTTTTATATCTAAATTAGTAATTGCTAAATTAGAAATTAGAATTTAATTTAAATTTAAAATGAAACTTAAGTTTTTAGTTTTTTATATATATATATATAAATAAAACATAACTAGTTACATTGAAATGCACAAAAATAAGAGGCCAAGCCTCACATCAGGAGTATCATGATATCTACATATTAGATAGTCCTATACATAGATACAAGAAGGAAACCAAAAGACTAGTGTAAGATATCATCATGGGTGTCTACCCAGGTAGTCCACCCCATAGATCCCTCCATCCACACAATGTTTTTCTTCTCCTGGATATGTGCAAGCATAAGGATTTTCTCCTTTTGGGAGTTTTTGTTTTTCTTAACCTCCTAGTTAAGCTTCTTGCAAGTCATATCAAACATCTGTAGGTTATCCATATTCTCCCTCCAATCATATCCATCCTTCATCTCAAAGATGAAGAAATTGGCATATCCCATCTTCAGGAACCTTTTGAGCTTTTCCTTATCAATCAGCATAGTAGTATGAACCTGCAAGAAGATTTTAAAATATGTGAGTTGTTTAAAAGACTCAGTAAGAACTCTGGGGTTGTTTTGATACCTTTCCTCATTTCTACATTTCCAAATCTGCCATAAAATATGAGAAGAGAGAATGTTCCAAAATAGATTAGTATCTTTTTTTATCCCATCAATATGCCCAATAATAATTTCCAGAATATTAATATTCATAGGATAAGTGATACCAAACATATGCCAAATTTCCTTAGCAAAGATATAATCAAAGAGAATGTGTCTACCAGACTCAGGTAGTCTGTACAAGTTACAATAATCAACAACAGAGTTATCTTTTCTAATTAGGAGTCTGTCAAGAACCAACAACCATTTAAAACATTTTATCTTAGGCTCAATAGGGCCTTTCCACAATATATCAAAATATTTCTTCCAAGAGAAGATGTCAAGGGTGGAGTACCAAACAAAATTGACATGGTCAATGATGGCATCATTATATCCAATCACATTGTAGATGTTTTTAGCTTTGATTTTAGATATAATGGTCCCATATGGCCATTTATAGTTTAAATATCTATGAGAGTCCATATGAAAAGTAGTAGGTAAGTCCTTGGTAGCTTTAAGAATCATATTATAAGTTTTCTTCTGGGAGGCCGGGATATCAAATTTACTTCTAAGATCATCCCAATTGATTATCCTGTCATGCTCCAAGAGGTCATCTAATTGAGAAATGCCCATATTAGACCAGTATCTAGCAGAGCAGCCTTGGGAGAGGGTGAGGGGTTTTCTAGATGAGTGCAAGTTCCACCAGATGGACCTTTCACCATATAGTTGATTATTATCATGGAAGGCCTTGTTAGTAATATATTTCCTGACATGATTCCAAGCTTTCCATATGGATCTAAAGAGAATAGATCCTTGTACAACAATAGGAAAGTTTCCAATAATCAGATCATTTAAAGGAAAATTATTTCAAGATTTTGCATTTTTGGGGAATCCCCTTTCCATATTGTTCCTAAAAAGGATCTTCCATGGATCATTACCATCCATAGAGTGAAAAATCCACTTGGCGACAAGGGCAATCCCTTGGAGTTTAAGATCATTCAGGCCCAAACCCCCAAGGAGCTTATCAGTATGGCACCAATCCCATTTAACAACATGAATATTTCTATTTCCTTTACCATCAGACCAGAGAAAGTTTCTGATGGCCTTTTGTATTTCCAATATTTGGTAATTACTGAACATCCAAGTTGAAGAATAGTAGATATTGTAGGAAGAAAGAATTTTTTGGTAGACTTGAGCTCTACCAACCAAGGATAAATATCTGTTGTGCCACTTATCCAACTTCTTAGTGATTTTAACTTTAACCCAAGACCACATATCCTTAAAGGAGGGTTCAATAGAAAAAGGTAAGCCTAGATATCTCACAATTTTATGAGGACCCCCCATTGAAAATAATAGTTTTTAAACCAATCAGGGGACTACTCATCCCATCCAAGACATATAGATTTGGAGTGGGATAAACGAGCACCATAAATAGTGCAAAAAAAATTGAGTTGGTTTTTCAGAGCTTCAAAGTTGTTAGCAATGGCTTCAAAGAAAATAGCAGTATCATTTGCAAATTAGAAGTTTATAAGCTCCTCATTATTAGGGAGAGATATGCCCCTGACAGTAGGGGAGATTGAGTTATCTCTAAGAATGTAATACATGGCATTAGAGGCAATAACAAAGAGGGAAGGGGCCAAGGGGAAACCTTGCCTGATGGATCTACCAAGGGGGAAGGAGTCTGAAAGGGAGCCATTAACATCAACCTGGGAAAAAGTATCATTGAGCAACATATTAATAGAATTGCAGAAAACACTAGGAAATCCAAAAGCCTCAAGCATCATGGAGATAAAGCTCCATTCCACCCTATCATAGGCCTTTTCGAAATCTAGAAGAAAAATGGAAGAATTTTGCTGAGAGTAATTATCCCAATTCATGGCTTCCCAGCTAGTGATCAGATTCTCAAGAATAAACCTTACTTTAATGAAACTAGTTTGGGTAGAAAAAACAAAATTTGGGTAGGATATTCTCAAGTCTTAGAGCCAGGATCTTAGCAAAAAAATTATAGGAAACATTAAGGAAAGTGATAGGTCTCTTATTTTTAATGAGAGATTTGTCCCCATCCTTAGGAATCAACTTAATAATACCCCTGTTGATGGAACTACCTGGGGAACCCCTAGCTAGGGCTTCCAAGTAGATATCTTGAAGATCTTTGCATATCCAACTAATATTAGCCTTGTAAAACTCCATAGGGAGGCCATTGGGCCCAAGGGCCTTATCATTATTAAGGGAGTTAATGGATTTTTCAATTTCCTCCAAGGAGATATCTCTAGACAGTAGGTCAACATCTATAGTGGAGATCCTATTAGGGATAAGAGATCTGCACCAATTTCTAAGGGAAGTAGCCTCCTCTGAATCCTCAAAGGCAAAAAGATTTTGGTAAAATTCAGCAAAGGCCTCTTTGATGTTGTTAAGGTCAGTTATTTCTTGATTATCAACTATAATTCTCTCTATAGTTTCATTGGACTATTTATGCTTGATGAGGTTAAGGAAAAATTTAGAGCCACGATCACCAAACTGTAGCCAATGAGCACAGGATCTAATTTTGGCACCTCTAGTTTTAACCTACTGGTGCTATCTAAGGGCTTCCTTAGCATTAATCACATGAGAGATGAGATCATAGTCTGAGGGATTGGATTGGATGTTAGTTTTAGCTTTTTGAAGGTCAGAGGAGAGATTTTTTTAGTAAACCTATAGTCTTTGGCCCTTTTTTGGCCAATGGTCTTTAACAGATTCTGCCAAGCAAGAATGTTCATGTTCCATCTATATGTGTCAGAGCTAGTGGGAAAGTTATTCTTGTTAATGAGTCTAATGATATGAATGGCAACAAGAGCGTCCTCATCTTTAAGAAGACTAGTATTCAGGATAAACTTGGGATTCTTGCCTTTGCTGCACATAGGGGAATTATTAATTCTAATACAAGTGGAGATAGGATGGTGATCAGAGAGGGAAGTGGAGGTGACGAGGACAAAGTTTCCCAAGTTATCAAACAAAATAGAGAAGAAATTTTTATTAGCATAGAAACGGTCAAGTCTAGAATATATTCTAGAGGGACCTTGTTGGAAATTACACCAAGTATGCCATAAGCCTAGATTCGTGTCTTTATTTCTAGCCAAGGGGTCAAAGAAATGTTTAGCATTTTTCATTCTATTCCAGTGAGTTTTTTCTAGGTCTTTCCAAGCAAATGAAAGACCATAAACTTTGTCCTCCTGGGATTCAACCATATTGAAATCCCCTCCCACAAGCCACGGGATATTAGGGAGAGCAGCCAACCAATCCCAGAGACTCGCTCTCTCCCTAAAATCATTCGAGGTATAAATAGAGAATATGCCAAAGACATTGTTATTGTAATTAATAGTAATCCACACTGCTCTGTTACAAGGGGAGAGCCCATTGCTAGTGATATAATTTTCCCATCTCGAGTTAACTAGAAGCACAAATCCACCTTTGCCCCTAGGGTGGTTAGTACAATATTTGATAGCATCTTTCCAAAGGAAGTTAATATTGGATTCAAGTACAAATCCAATAGCTTTAATCTCTTGCAACATCAAGAAGTCCATGGAATTATAGGTATCTAAACAATGCTTAATAACAAACTTCCTGTCAAGGGATTCAAGCCCCCTTATGTTCCATGAGATGCAATTCATGAGGAAACATGTGGGGGGGGAACAATGGTTTGTGGTCAACACAATTGGGGCCGTAGCTACAGAAGGGATATCCCCATGCTTTTTACTAGAGGAGTTCTTATTTTTGGAGCCCAAATTTCTCTCCCATCATTTAGATGTGGGGAAATCTCCCTTGAATTCATCATAATTATCTAAAATAGCATGGGATAGGATATCCACATCCATGGATTGCTTTGGGTTGAGATTAACAAAATCAGAGGAGTGCTTATAGGCAGGGATGACCTCAAGCATATAGTTGTCACTAAGCTCTCTGAAGATCTTATGAGGGAAGTTTTGGGGAGGGGTCAAGTCAATGCAATTGTTAGATGGGTCCTTGTTGATCAAACTTGTTGGGGGGGAACTAATTTGGGTTTCCTGTGAGATGGCCAGGATGGGGTTGTCTGTGCTAGAGGCTAGCAGAGGATTTAAGGACAAGGAGCTCACAATGGAGGTGTTAACCAACTTATTGTTCCTTCGTCTACGCTTATTGGATTTTTTTGTCACAATTTGGAACTTGTCATTTTGAGTCTCGTTCTCAAAGGACAAGGAATTAGTTGAGATTAATGTAGGGGAAAGGGCAGCAAGGATGGATGGGGAGTTGGAAGCCATAGCAGGGAGGGGTTTAGAAAGCTCAACTATATGAGGGGTTTTGTTCATAGAGGATTCCACATTAGGGTTAGCAGTATTAGTGGATTTTTGGAGAGGTGAGGGCTTAGCCAGCATAGGTTTTTCCTTAAGGATGGGGCAGTCCTTCCTTAGATTCCCTTCTCTTCTACACAAGAAACAAGCATTCAGACCCCTAATAATTTCAATAGGACAAGAGTAATTATCCTCAGAGATGTTAATGTTAATATTAGCTGAAATATCTTTACTAGGATTCAATGAAATAAGAATCCTAGCATCCATATGAGGAACCAATCTCATAGTTTCATCTATTTGAATGACTTTACCAAGTGGTTCAAGCAATTAGGGAAGGAAACTCCATAGAAATGGTGGGATATGTTTAACCAAGATCCACTGAGGGGCTGAGAGGGCAAGAACCTCCTCAAGAATGGCCTCAGGAGAGCAAGCCAGGGTGCAAAAGGAGGTAGAACCCATAGTCCAATATTGTTTTTTAAGAACTTCAGCTTGGGATTCAAGATTAGAAAATAAAATCACATATAAACCTTTCTAAATTTTCCTACAAAACAAAATATGGAAACCAAGTTTCAAGTTCCAATAGTTATGGAACCAATCATCTAAAAATTTTCTAGGAGGGCATTTATCCACTTCAACAGTAGAGAAAAAATAGCAGAATTCCTTAATCTATTTTTTCCTTCACAATTTCAACAAGCATTTCCGGATTTGGAGAAACAGAGAAAGGTAAAGCAACAACCCCATTGTTCCTACTAGATTCATTGGCTCCATGAACAATTGACAAGTTAAACCTTGCATTTGCGTCAATGGAAATACAAGAGTTAGCAACTGCCTCAGAGAATGATTTGGGTCTTGCAAGCAATGAATTGTTGGTTTTAGTGGGATTACTTATGTGTTTGGTATGCCAGACTCCATTGATGCCCTAGGCGTAGCCGAAGGGGAAATAGGGGGTACGGCCTCTTCTAAGCAATAGAGGGAAGATGGAAAGGTTTCATTCATGTTAAATGCATTAAAAGAAAAAAGGAGTGAGCACACCTATCAACGCGTCGTCGCCGAGGAAACACAATTTCCTATCATCATATTTCACCACTTTTCCTCGCAATTCACTTTCTATATCACGTTAAACTAAAATAACTAATTAGATCTCAAATATATATTATACTCTATATAAATAATATGTAATATGTACATTATTTATAATATACATATTATATATTATTTATATATATTATAAATATATTTATATTTATATTTATTGGTTATGTAATTTAGATTTTTTTAAAAATAATTAAATAATATATATTTATTATATATATAATTATATGTATTCTTACATATTTAATTATATATATATATATATATATATTTAAATATATTTATTTAAAAAGTTATTGTGATATAATAGATGTTTTAAATTTACAAATGGATATTTTATTTAAGTGAAATGATTTTAAAAAAAGTTGATTTATATTTAAATAGATGTGTTATTAAAACGTTTAAATGCACAAGTAGAGGATTTTATAATGAAATGATTGTAATAAGGAATTACATTTTATTATTATGCGTAATTGTGGAAATTGGAAATAAATAAATAGTTTTATTTTATTTCCTTATTATTGCAAATGGAATCATATTTACTTCGAATATTTACAAGTGATGTGTTATTGAATTAATTGGATTTAGGAAATCCTAATGATAGTTTATTTATTTGTCTGGAATACTTTTTAAGTTGTGATTTCTTCTGTTACATTAGTTGGGCAATTTGGGTTAATTGAGTTAGTAAGTCTTCCAGATATATGAACCTTTTGAGGGGATTGTTAAATGAGATGGTTCAACTTTTGATTTGCCTTGGGTAGTGTACGTGGATGTAGTCTAGTTTGAACACCCGGTTACTAAAAACGGGATGTGTGACCTTTAGCTTTAAGGTCGATATTTGTTACTAGTTTTTGTGCACCTTGTCCACCAATAGTTTTTGGTTTGACCCTAGTTTTGTCAGTAGGAGAGTGGCTATTTGTGGGGGTCTGAAACACAAAGGCGTCCCAGGGTAACTCACATAACCTTACAACCTCATTTTTCTTAGTAATTTTATTTTATTTGGGATACTTTTCCACACTAATTGAAGTGGTGTGGGTTAATTTTATTTTTTATGAATTTAAAAATCATCATATTTCAAGACTTTATTTTGCTTCATTTGAGATCATCTAAACTCTTTTTTGATGTATTTTTAAAAAAGTGCATAGTAGTATTATTGGTTTATAATAATTATAATACAATATTTTAATTTCAACATTGTAGTCCATTTTTAGTAATTATAAAGCATTGAAATTAGATCATTTTGAATTTTTTATAAGTGGTACAATTTTAATTAAATTAAATGTAAAGTGTCAAAATTAATTTTTTGGACATTCTTTATTTGAGTAGTTTAGGGGGTGTTATTTTAATTCAACATTTACTTATTAGTCTCTTGATTACTCTACTTCTTGATAAATTTGAGAGGGATATCATTATTATTCATGGGTTCATGGGTATTTCTACTCGTCCCTCTATTATCAACTTAATAAAAGGAAAATATATCTCTTAGTGGGATTTATTATAAACAATTTAAAATTTAGTAATATCTTTCCTTATTTCTATATAATTATTCCTAAATAAAGTACATACTAATTGAAGTTTGCGTTGGTTCCCAAAATCGTTGTTCTCTTCCTAGAACAAAATCTCACTTTCAAGGCCATGGTTATCATAATGAAAGTGAAACTTGCTCATCCAAAAACCATGGAGGGGTAAATTTCAGCTCTATGAGAGTGATATTTCTCTCCTATTCTTTGATTTTAGCTTCAAATAAAGAGGGTATCCTATAGGTTAAAGTAAATGAGATAAAAAGTAAAAAACATGACAACTAAACCCAAATTGTTTATTCAAATCCAAACATTTTTAGAGTTGATAGAAACTAGATATTTTGACACCTCAATATAGTTGATTACAAAACCATTACAAATGAGTACTTGAGGTTGGAGAAAAATTAATAACTCATATAGTGTATTAGATGCAAATTTTATGACTATCATCCCATATTTGATGTGAAATCGTGAACTACATGAAAATTAGAACTGGGCTAGAAATGATAGTTTAATGAATTTTTATATTGGTTGTATGACTAAATCAATACATTCCCAAATATGTGGCTATCAATGTGTTACAAAGTCACAATTAACAAGAAGGAACTCTAATGAAAAGCAAGTGTAGAAGATTTGATCAAAGCACCAAAATGCATCAAGTTTGAGTATCATAGGTAAAAAATGCATAGGTATCCATTACTGAGCTATACAAATCCACATGTAAATAAAAAAATATTATTAAAAATATTGTAATAGTTTTAAAATTCTATCACATTTATCAAATTAGTTTTATAATTGGTGCTCCTAACATCAACATTAATCGTTGCACTCTGCAAAATTTCAAATTTTGTGTGTACATGGTGGCCTCTTGTCATGGGGACCCTCACTGTCCCCCTACTATCCCCCTCCCCTATCACCAAATATTTTTGGAGTACATTTGGCACGTACTATATCCCCAATCTCAGGGGAAACTCTTCTCACTGACTCTTAGCAAAATGGTTCAATTCCCATGAATTTTTCTATTCCAGACCCTAAGGTTTGTAAAAGTGTTCTCATTAGAGAATCCAAAAGTGATTTTGGGGGGATGCTTTTACCATATTCTTTGAGACTAATATTGGAACGAAAATAACACTAAAAAACTCCATTATTAAAAAATAGTTTCCTCAATGGAGAATGTATTGGTAGGAAAAAAATTCTCCTTTCAACCCTCTGTTGATATTGTCTAATGTTGGATTGCTATCAAATAGAATCTAAAGGAAAGTGCTGATGTGACCACCATGGCAAGGGGACAATTCCTCTTCAAGTTCACATCCAAGTATGATCTTCTATTGATCATCTCTTTGAGCCACTAGTTATATGGAAAGCATAATTTATCTCTTTGTAGGTGGAAGCAAAGGTTTGACCCTTCCATAGATCTCAACAAAACAAATCCCATGTGGGTCAAATTTCCTAGTCTACCACTCAATTTTTTGGATGATATGGTGTTCCAATAAATTGGAGACTCCTTAGTGCATTTGATTACAAATTACATCATAAAGAAAGAAATCTAGGATAATATTCACCTACTTCTATGTGAATATTGACATCCATAAGACCTTTCCAAACTTTATCATTTTAAACTCTAATTATAGGAAATGGTCTCATCCAATCTACTATGAAAATGCTACTGTATTTTGTAAAATATTCTCCAAAACTAGTCACTTAATTTTTTACTACAATTCCTTGCTAAAGAATAATCAAAAGCTCAAAGGGCTTGCAATTTTTCTGGGTGACTCCTCAGAGGGCTATAATTTCAAGGAGGATATCTTGAACATGCTCACAACCCCTCCTAAATCTAGGATTCCAAAAGAAAAATAATACTCTTTTGGCTCACTTTGCTTCTTTTGTGAATATGAAATGCATTATGACAAAATATGTACAATAGAAGAGTCTATTGTTAATGATTAATTTGAAAGAGGCTATACCCTATGAATTCAAGGATAAGGAAGAAGGGGAAATATTAGGTGATTCCCCCAATAGTTAGACCCTCTTGGATACCCCTCTCCCACGAATTGAAAATTTAAAGGATACAACAATTTTTGTTCTACCTATCTCTACAAAGGTAGTGGAAACCATTCAGACAAATAGTATTCTACTAGACTTGGATGGATGGAAAACTCCTAAGAAAAAAGGAAAGAATACAAAGGTAGATGTAGGAGTTGAAATCAAGGCAAGTAGACCCTCTCAAAGGTAGAAAAGGAAAAGAGAATAAATAAATAAGATTGGTATTGGTAGGAAAAGAATGTTGAAGACTTCCTCCAAGAATAATAGAAAATGAAGATTCTTCCTTGGAATATTAGAGGGCTCACGAGCCCTCACAAGAAATTGGCTATAAACAATTCTTTTAGATAATAAGATTTTCATCCTTCTATTACAATAATTCAAGATGGATAACACAAATTTTGAAGCTAATGCAAAGAATATTTGGCCCTCTACTCAGTACTTGATCAATGATGTTGTTGGTGCTTCAGGTGGCCTAGTTACTATGTGGAAATATAATAGGATAAGTGTCTCCTTATTCTTCCATTCCAAGCATTTCTTGGGTGTTGAGTTCTCTACTACTATTTTTCCTAGAATATCTAAAATATTTATGCACTCAACATGAGAAATTCCAAAATATATCTATTGCTCAAACTAGCCATGATAGTCCTAGGTAATAAGGAGGCATGTTGGATGTTTGCTAGGGATTTTAAGTACTCTCTTTATCCCTCTAAGAAAATTTGGGGTATAATAGACTACATTGATAGTATGGCTTATTTGGAAATTTTTTTGAACTCCATTAGTCTCATGGACATAAACCTTCATGAATAGATATTCATGTAGACTAATAAGAGATTTGGTGAACACCTTATCTAGGTTATATTGTATAGATTTCAAGTCTCCCCTAACTAGGATTTTTTTAATAATCCCAACATCCTAGATCTACCAAGGAAAGTGTGTCACCATAACCCTCTCATATTGGGTTGGGAGGATCCTACCATCTCTAGGCCTTTTCCCTTTAGATGCAAGATCATATGGGCCACTCAACTTGGTTTCAAAGACTATATATCTAGTTATTGGAAAATTCCCATGTAGGGATCTTCTATGCTTAGAGGGAGTCAGAAACTCAAACATATCAAAAACAAAGTGAAAGGGCAGAATAAGAGGATTTTCAGGGATGTTTTCCACCTTCAGAGTAACATTGCTACTAAACTAAAAGATAATCAGGCCAAAATGGTTGGTGGTGATGTGAATGAGGTAACATGTCATATTGAGAAGGAACTCTATCTTGATTAGACTAAAGTGCTAAAGAAGGAAGAAATCTTTTGGAAACATAAATCCAAAATCCAATGGCTAAAAGAAGGTGATCGTAACTCTAATCTCTTCCACCTCTCTTCTATGAAACATGTGAAAATGAACCTTATCTGTAGACTTATAGATGACAATGGATTTGATGGTACCACAAATGAAAATATTGGGAGAATAACCTTAGATTATTTTCAACCCATTGATGGATTCTAATATTAACCATCTAGTTGGTTCAAAAGAACAACTATTGGACAACACCCCAATTCCTTTAACATAGAATGATAATGCACTCCTCTTAAGGCCTATTACCCATTGAAAAAGTTATTAAGGAGAAATTGTGTATGGGAAATATCATATCCAATTCATGCTCCCTTCATTCATCTATAGTCTTGGTTAAGAAGAAGAATGGAACCATGAAAATATGTATTGACTACAAATATTTGAACAAAAGTACCATCAAGAGTTGATGATTTATTCCTAGGATTGGTGACTCGATCAATAAGTTTTATTATTTAGTTTATCTCTCAAAAATAGATCTCAAGTCAATATACCATAAGATTATGGTTTGATAAGAATATATTCATAAAATAGATTTCAATTATGGAAACTATGATTTTTTTCCTATCATTTGGATCAACCAATGCACCTATCACTTCCCACTCTTGCATGAATCATGTTTTCAATAAGCAACTAAGGATATTTGTTTTAGTTTTATTTGATAGCATACTTATATATAGTAACACATGGGAATATTATTTGAGGTATCTAGGTGAAGTGTTGGGAATCCTTGAAGCATAAGATTTTTTTCTAAGGAGTCTAAATAGGAGTTTGGGGTGAAAAATATTTTATCTCTAAGACATGTCATTAGTTTCCAAGGAGTTAAATTTGATCAATGGAATATTCAAACTATATTGGATTGGACTCTTCCTAATGCATTTTCATAGTTGAGAAGATTATTTGAACTCTATATCCAATACAAAAGGATTTTGTTCTAAGCATTTAGATGCTTGATTCATGAAAGGGATTAATTTAATGTCTGCTTAAGGTTGAATGCTATGATTTCTTCAGCAAGAAAGTAGAGTAATTTATATTCTAATAGATTTATGTGCATTGTAATATTGAGATTACTTATCTGACCTTAACGACTTCAGGAGGAAGTCTAAGATAAGGGGAGGGATGTAAGACCCTACCTTTTATGTACTTAATACAACCATAAATTGTTCTATGTTTTTCTTGAATTGATGATTAAGCATATTGTGGATAATAAATAAGGTGATATCTTGGCAATATTCTTGCATATCATTTTGACATTTTGTTCTATTGTCACAACCATGAAGGAGGATTGCACTCATATGTCGTGGAATGTGAATTAAGATTATAAATGGATTATTATATAGTTAAAGCTTAGAATGTTCAAGTAATAGATTACTGTGTTACAAAATTGATACTTACAATCACATTGGTAATGTGTGCAGGAAGGCAACAGTGTTAGTATGAGAAGGGAGAACCATCAAGAATTTATCAAAAGACTACTTCATGAGGATATAAATTTGATTCCATTCAGAACCTAGGAATATGTGGAGTTAATGTATTGGAGGACTAAGGTTGGGAGAGCATTTAGCTGGGATTCATGTGAGGTGTAAGTGGGGAATAGGTCTTGAAAACCCCTAGCTAATTTTCAAACTCGGATGGAACCTTGAGTGGGCTTTTAATGAGAGTTATTTGTCAAGTTTTTGGGTAGGGTGCAAAACTAAACCCCCTAGGGTCAATACCATAGTGGTAGGGGTCAAGTGGGCATACAATAGTGCCCCTACAACATGATTTGACCCTTGAAAATCTCTCATAATGGAGAGTGACGAATTTTAAGAGGATGGGGTGGAAAGATGGAGTGGTTGTCCAAATGCATGTTCTCATTAATGGGGAAAGGACCTTCATTGATGGGAAGAGGTACACTCCACACCTTCCCATCCAAGAGTTGCAATTTGGGAAACTTATATATATTTGTAAAGGAGGAATGAGTGGGGTACTACCCACTTCTCCTTTTGGAGAACTTAGATGATGGTGTCAAGAGAATGAAATGAGAAGAGGAGTCTTGTTGGGGAAAGAGGGATTAAGATGGCTTGGTTGGAGGGGGAGGAAGGATAGAAGAGTTTAACTCCAACATCTAAAGAAAAGAGATAAGTTTCCTATTTCCATCTTCTTTTGTTATTTTTTTTTTTATGAGGGTGATATGGTTGTGTGGCTCTTAGTTGAATTTGGTGAGTGAAGAGTATATATATGTATATAATCTAAAATTTGTGCTATTTTCATCCCTTTCATAAAAGTTTGAAGACTCCATTCATCTTCTTGGGGTTGAAATAATTCTTGCTCGGGGGTATGGCTAGAGCCCACGAGGCTCCATGACGCCATTATGGTAGGGTGGAGAGAAAGCCTTAGTTAGTTGTGTGTTACTCTTATATCTCGAAAATTGGTTGTAATATGGAATAGCTGGTACTTTGTTAAATAAATAAAATGAAAATAGATAGAAAGAAATCATTATACATTGGTATGCAATTTGATAGAAAGAATTGAAGTACTACAATTTCAAAGTCTATGCAATTGTTGGAAAGAAATCTGAAAGGTTTTCATTGCAGCATTATAGGATGTAGATATCACTATGAGTTTCTATGTAATTGCAAATAGATAAATAAGAGTTAATCATTGTTATTTTACAAATATGGCGAATGAATAGAGGAAATGTATTTATACTGGACATAGTTATTCCATTTGTTTAAGCAAATAGGCATATAATGACCGGTGTTATATTTATGATAATAGAATCCTACATCTACTACTTTTGCTAAATATTACTGTTTAAATATTATGGTTTAAATGGCTTATTGGTGCTTGAATCTATTTCTAGTGCTACTTAAGTAAGAAAATGAAATTGTTGGAAGGATCCTACCATCTCTAGGCCTTTTCCCTTTAGATGCAAGATCATATGGGCCACTCAACTTGGTTTCAAAGACTATATATCTAGTTGTTGGAAAATTCCCATGTAGGGATTTTCTATGCTTAGAGTGAGTTAGAAACTCAAACATATCAAAAACAAAGTGAAAGGGCAGAATAAGAGGATTTTCAGGGATGTTTTCCACCTTGATTAACATTGCTACTAAACTAAAAGATAATCAGGCCAAAATGGTTGGTGGTGATGTGAATGAGGTAACATGTCATATTGAGAAGGAACTCTATCTTGATTAGACTAAAGTGCTAAAGAAGGAAGAAATCTTTTGGAAACATAAATCCAAAATCCAATGGCTAAAAGAAGGTGATCGTAACTCTAATCTCTTCCACCTCTCTTCTATGAAACATGTGAAAATGAACCTTATCTGTAGACTTATAGATGACAATGGATTTGATGGTACCACAAATGAAAATATTGGGAGAATAACCTTAGATTATTTTCAACCCATTGATGGATTCTAATATTAACCATCTAGTTGGTTCAAAAGAACAACTATTGGACAACACCCCAATTCCTTTAACATAGAATGATAATGCACTCCTCTTAAGGCCTATTACCCATTGAAAAAGTTATTAAGGAGAAATTGTGTATGGGAAATATCATATCCAATTCATGCTCCCTTCATTCATCTATAGTCTTGGTTAAGAAGAAGAATGGAACCATGAAAATATGTATTGACTACAAATATTTGAACAAAAGTACCATCAAGAGTTGATGATTTATTCCTAGGATTGGTGACTCGATCAATAAGTTTTATTATTTAGTTTATCTCTCAAAAATAGATCTCAAGTCAATATACCATAAGATTATGGTTTGATAAGAATATATTCATAAAATAGATTTCAATTATGGAAACTATGATTTTTTTCCTATCATTTGGATCAACCAATGCACCTATCACTTCCCACTCTTGCATGAATCATGTTTTCAATAAGCAACTAAGGATATTTGTTTTAGTTTTATTTGATAGCATACTTATATATAGTAACACATGGGAATATTATTTGAGGTATCTAGGTGAAGTGTTGGGAATCCTTGAAGCATAAGATTTTTTTCTAAGGAGTCTAAATAGGAGTTTGGGGTGAAAAATATTTTATCTCTAAGACATGTCATTAGTTTCCAAGGAGTTAAATTTGATCAATGGAATATTCAAACTATATTGGATTGGACTCTTCCTAATGCATTTTCATAGTTGAGAAGATTATTTGAACTCTATATCCAATACAAAAGGATTTTGTTCTAAGCATTTAGATGCTTGATTCATGAAAGGATTAATTTAATGTCTGCTTAAGGGTTGAATGCTATGATTCTTCAGCAAGAAAGTAGAGTAATTATATTCTAATAGATTTATGTGCATTGTAATATTGAGATTACTTACGACCTTAATGACTTCTAGGAGGAAGTCTAAGATAAGGGGAGGGGATGTAAGACCCTACCTTGTATGTACTTAATACAACCATAAATTGTTCTATGTTTTTCTTGAATTGATGATTAAGCATATTGTGGATAATAAATAAGGTGATATCTTGGCAATATTCTTGCATATCATTTTGATATTTTGTTCTATTGTCACAACCATGAAGGAGGATTGCACTCATATGTCGTGGAATGTGAATTAAGATTATAAATGGATTATTATATAGTTAAAGCTTAGAATGTTCAAGTAATAGATTACTGTGTTACAAAATTGATACTTACAATCACATTGGTAATGTGTGTAGGAAGGCAACAGTGTTAGTATGAGAAGGGAGAACCATCAAGAATTTATCAAAAGACTACTTCATGAGGATATAAATTTGATTCCATTCAGGGCCTAGGAATATGTGGAGTTAATGTATTGGAGGACTAAGGTTGGGAGGGCATTTAGCTGGGATTCATGTGAGGTGTAAGTGGGGATTAGGTCTTGAAAACCCCTAGCTAAGTTTCAAACTCGGATGGAACCTTGAGTGGGCTTTTAATGAGAGTTATTTGTCAAGTTTTGGGGTAGGGTGCAAAAATAAACCCCTTAGGGTCTATACCATAGTGGTAGGGGTCAAGTGGGCATACAATAGTGCCCCTACAACATGATTTGACCCTTGAAAAACTCTCATAATGGAGAGTGACGAATTTTGAGAAGAGGATGGGGTGGAAAGATGGAGTGGTTGTCCAAATGCATGTTCTCATTAATGGGGAAAGGACCTTCATTGATGGGAAGAGGTACACTCCACACCTTCCCATCCAAGAGCTGCAATTTGGGAAACTTATATATATATGGAAAGGAGGAATGAGTGGGATACTACCCACTTCTCCTTTTGGAGAACTTAGATGATGGTTTCAAGAGAATGAGATGAGAAGAGGAGTCTTGTTGGGGAAAGAGGGATTAAGATGGGTTGGTTGGAGGGGGAGGAAGGATAGAAGAGTTTAACTCCAACATCTAAAGCAAAGAGATAAGTTTCCTATTTCCATCATCTTTTGTTATTGTATTTTTTTTATGAGGTTGATATGGTTGTGTGGCTCTTAGTTGAATTTGGTGAGTGAAGAGTATATATATGTATATAATTTGAAATTTGTGCTATTTTCATCCCTTTCATAAAAGTTTGAGAAGACTCCATTCATCTTCTTGGGGTTGAAATAATTCTTTCTCAAGGGTATGGCTAGAGCCCACGAGGCTCCATGACGCCATTATGGTAGGGTGGAGAGCAAGCCTTAGTTAGTTGTGTGTTACTCTTATATCTAAAAAAATTGGTTGTAATATGGAATAGTTGGTACTTTGTTAAATAAATAAAATGAAAATAGATAGAAAGAGAAATCCTTATACATTGGTATGCAATTTGATAGAAAGAATTGAAGTACTACAATTTCAAAGTCTATGCAATTGTTGGAAAGAAATCTGAAAGGTTTTCATTGCAACATTATAGGATGTAGATATCACTATGAGTTTCTATGTAATTGCAAATAGATAAATAAGATTTAATCATTGTTATTTTACAAATATGGTGAATGAATAGAGGAAATTTATTTATACTGTACATATTTATTCCATTTGTTTTAAGCAAATAGGCATATAATGTCCGGTGTTATATTTATGATAATAGAATCCTACATCTACTACTTTTGCTAAAGGTTTTTTTTTTTTTTTATGTTTCTGTTTAAATATTATGGTTTAAAATGGATTATTGGTACTGAATCTATTTATAGTACTACTTAAGTAAGAAAATGAAATTATTGTCCCAGAACAATGCATTTAGAACACAATAGACAAAGTTTAGACATTAAGAATAGATACAATATCCTCACTGCTATGCATCAGGAATTTTGGTTCACTTGGTTAGTCATGCTTGCAATAAATTACCATGGTCATAGTTCTCTCATAACACTAGCATCTTTCTACCATTATCCACTCGTGTAGTTACATCAAGAAGCTTTCCTTTAAAGAATAAAATTCATGCATACAACTTCCGGTAAAGAGAGAAAGAAAATATAACTAAATGCTCTGTTGATCCTATGAACATTTTTTGAATACCACCGACGCATAGAATGCTAGCTGAGGTTGAGTAATTTGGCACTGCACATGCTATTTGCATTCGTTGCTTTCATTGGGTCCTTCCATATTTAGGAGAATTTCTTGTGCCTTGAAAACTTCTAGTTGTCCCTGGGTACCACCCCGATCTCTACCCTATGCAACCAAAGAAATAAGAGTCTGAGAATATCTCGGTGCCACAACAAGGTAAAATAAATGAGCACGGTCAGGTTCTCCTTCCAAAACTTAAATGTTCTTGGAATATGACTTTCCCTGAAACATTAAGTTCATAACGTAAATGGTACAACAACTAGTATGAATGGGTTCCAACCTTCTTGAACTAAAGAATTCCCCCTAGTACCCTATCCCTTCACTTATTACAGGGGAAAACCAACCTTTTAGATAATTTTTTTTACAGAATGCACTCAACTTAAATCTCACGCAGAAGTAAATGTTTTCATAAAAGAAAGCTGGAGCTAAATCTTCTCCTATTGGCAATCCAATATTTGTACGAATGGTTGCAAGTAATGTTGTATTAGAAAATAAAAATACTAGTTGAAATCTCACGCAATCTGGGTCCACATCTTGATCTCGAGGTAAGCAGATCTAGAATGAAGATAAATAAATAAAAATGAAACAGCAGCAGCAAATCGTATTAGCTCCCTACGGAATCTAGATCATCCAATGCTTAATGGATAAATGGTAATTTTTTTCAAGGTTGTATCTTACTAGGAGTTTGAATAAAAAGATTTGCAATTAAAGCATACCAATCCACATCTCTGTCACACAGTTAATACCATCACAGAACTGTCTGCTCACCTGCCTTCTACCTAATGTGTGTGAGGTATTAGTTGTTGGCGTAGGTAATTCCACCACACGGCACATCTCTTGTGGTAAGGCTAATCACATTAATTGCTCTGTAAAACTTTTGCAACAAGTGATGTCTACATGTAGGCATGGCAGTGTGGTTAATAAATGAGCAACAATAAAATTCTAATCGCATACCACACTTTATTTGCACAACAACCAATCAAATATGTATGTTGGTATTCTGAAACATTGAGCTACGGGGTGCTGCATACTGACACTGCCTTTAATTTATTTGGGTGGACCTGTCAATTATTTCCTTTAATTTATCATATGTTAACTTAATATTTCTCGCAGAGGGTCTGTTATTTGTGCAACTCAAAGGAATGAATTGGAACATCATCATCTCTTAGATTAATTGGAAGCCATTTGGTTAATGTTAAACCAAAGTTAAATAGTATTATGTTTGTTGGGGCTAACTGGAAACAACATAAATATTTAATGCTACTAGCGATACTTATATTACAGCAAAAATAAATAAATTTGTAATAATATTAATAGCTAGATTGGTATTAGTATTAGTAGCAAACAAAAAAATAGGTATAGGACAGTAGTAATGTTAAGGAAAAATTATAACAATAACAACTATTGGAAATGATACTCCCATTTATAATTGAAGTTAATTTTAATCAAAATAAAAATACAAGAAAATATTGATAATACAATCTTGTTTACTTTAGGAAACTAATCGCTCTGAGCTATATAAAAATAAAGAAGTAAGCTATAAGAAAGCTCATGCAATTGCATTGATTCTTGGCTCTCCTGTGAAAACTTTTCAATTTAAATGTCATTCAGCTTGGACAACATCCTTTTTGGAGCTGCTTTTAATAATCATAAATTTAATATCTAAACCAATGTTTAAGGGATTCATTCTCTAACTTGTTGTTCATGAGCTTTTCCTTCTGAAATATCCTTATCCTCTGAGACCCGTCATTTGTATTTCCAAAAATCTTTGCAACAGGTAACAATTATATATATATGCATTGGACACATATAGAAATACAAGTACATTAATGAATATGAAGGATGCCTCGTGAAAATGAATGGGATAGAGATATAGTTATTTATTATTTTTAATACTTATTTCTTAACTTTATTAATTAGAAGAAAATTAAAGAGTAAAGTGATAGCAATTAATCTTTATGAGTAAATACAAATAAGATTTATAACTAACTTTATGAGTAAATAGGATGGAACTTTAGTAAGTAATTTTATTTAAATAGAATGAGAATTTAGTAATTAACTTGTGAGTAAATAAAATGGGAATCTAGTAACTAACTTGTGAGTAAATAGAATGGAGTAGATACATATAATTTTAAATAATTAAATTAATAGTAATTAAAAAATAAAATTAACGAGTAAATAGAACAGAGGTGAAATAGAATTAATTTGTAAGTAAATAGAGTGGAAATTTAGTAACTAACTTGCAAATTATAATTATCTTATATAGTTCATATTTAACTTTTGAGATCGAATGTTAAATGTTGGGACTATTATCAAAAAAGTGTATTGAGGGTTATTGGTTAAAGGGTAGAAAATAATTTTAGTAAGGCTTGGTTGGAAATTTAAAAGTATATTATTATTCAAAGTGGTTAAAATAATGATAGTAGTATTAATAATGGTGTTAATAGCATTATTTTTGCTTTATTTAATAATAATAATAATACAAATAATAGTGGAGTTTACACATTATTACTATCATTTGATTTCATAACACCATTACAATAGAATTTGTTATCTATCGTCAATATTACTATTTAACGAGGTCTAACAAAGATAGTGTGTCATGTTTAATGTTTTGTGTCAAATTATTATCATCAATTTAATTATCATCGCAATTCTATGGCAAAATTAATATCATGGGTTACACATAAATCCATTAGCAAATAATATTATTAGTAACTAATGAATAATGGATGATAATATCAATAAGGAGGATAATAGTAGTATTAGTGGGTAATCCAAATTGTGTTATCCTTGCTTCTTGTTTGAACTTGATGCTAACATTATTGTATGAGTTGCATGCCAATTAATTGATGGTTGTTAATTAAAGATAAAATTGCAAGTAGGTTTAATTGTAGAAACTTCTTCTCTTTAACTCAATGTATTGTACCATGGTTAGTGTACCCCTGAAATACCAAGGTTGGTTATTTAGCTTAATGTTTAATGTTTGGGTTTTAAAAAAAAAAAATTATAGGCATGACAAAAGATTCCATTGCAGCCCACTTTAAGACTTTTAATGAAACATGTACATGCATGTAAGACCCCTTTTGACCTCCTCCAATAGTGGGATTTCCAAAGGCCTATCCTTTTACAAGTTACATTAACCAAGTTAGCGGGGGGTCTTTTCCACCAAAATTTACATTACATTTTCACTCAATGGGAATTTATAATGTTGCAAATGAAAAAATATTATTTTATATCACCTAATCCCTTATTGAAATCAAACAAAGAAAAATAAAATAAACTTTTTTGGTGACATAGGATTGTCAGTACACCATGGATGCTCTCACATCAAACACTCAAGGTAGAAGAAAAGTGACCCTCACTTCTCAAGAGGGTAACCAAGACATTTAACTTCAGCTTCTAACAACCAAGATAAGTCCTCAATAATCCTTCCAAACCATTTGACCAAGTACTCAAAGTATTGTTTGTGCCTTGTACTCCTACTCACCTTGCTATCCAAAATTGCCTCTATTTTCCCCTCTTCTGAAGTAGGTACTAGTATATGATTTTTTTCACCTATGGTAACTTCATCACTTTCAGCTTCAAAAAACTTTATTAGATTAGAAATATTAAATATAAGTGAAATATTAAGTCCACTAGGTAACTCTACTTCATATGCATTACCAAAATCATTCCTACTCACAATGCGACAAGACCCAAACTTCTTCATTTTTAACTGGTTATAGGTACCAATTGGAAATATTTATTTTCTAAAGTGTACCATTACCTCATCACCAACCTAAAACTCCTTATGTATCCTCTTCAACTCAGCCTTGGAATTGTATTGAAAGTTCATTTTTTTGATGTCATTTCATACCTCCTCATGTATGCTCTTTATGTGTTCAACAAAGTCATCTGCTTCTACACTCTCCTTGTCAACATTATCAATCTTTTTCAGATATGAAACAAATATTTGGCTTTTTCCATCAAAAATTTAGAATGGATACTTACCGGTACTTCTATTCACCTATTTTCTATATGCAAATTATGCTTGAGGTAGAATCAAATCCCACCCCTTTGGCTTATCTCCAACTAGGCATCTCGACAAATTACCCAAGCTTCTATTTACCACCTCTACTTTACCATTTGTTTGTGGATGGTAGGATGAAAAAAAATTCAAATTGGTCTTCATATTCTTCCATAAGGTCCTCCAAAAGTACCCAACAACCTTTGTATCTCTATCTAAAACAATGCTCTTTGAAAGACCATGTAATCTCACTAGTTCCCTAAAAACAAAAATATGTAGCATTCACAACATCCTTAGTCTTCTTACATGGAATAAAATGATCCATCTTGGAAAATATATCTACTACAAAAAATATTGAATCATGTCCCCTTTGGGGCCTTGGAAAACCCAAAACAAAATCCATAATAATCCCTCCCATGGCCTCTCAGTTACTAGCAGTGGCTGATATAAACCTATGTTCTAACTAGTTCCTTTTGCTTCTTGAAAAATCCTACAACCTTGCACAAAATTTTTGATATCTTGTTGCAACTGAGGCTAATAATACTTCTCTCCAACAAGTTCTATGGTTTTATCAAAAATAAATGCCCTGCAAGTCCTCCGCTATGTTTTTCCTTGATCAATTTTACTCTCATTGAACTTCTAGGAATACACAACTTATTACCTTTGACAACATACCATCATGAATTAAATAATCCAACCACTTGGTCCTATCACCAGAAATAGGCTCTTTACAATCCTTCCAAGCCTCTCCAAAATTTGGATCCTCTTCATACAACTCCTTCAACTCATTGAATCTGACAACCTTAACCTGCATTTCAATCAACAAACCCTTCCTTCTACTCAAAGCATCTACAACCCTGTTAGACTTCCTACTCCTAGGTTTAAAAAAAAAAGTATAACTTTGCAAGAACTCTACCCATTTCATATGCCTTTGATTTGAATTCCCTTGACCACTCAAATACTGAAGTGCTTAATGATCAGTAAATAAAACAAACTCCTTAGGTAAAAGATAGTGTCTCCACTTTTTCAATACTTGCACAATAGCATAAAATTCTTGATCATACACTGAATATTTTCTTTTTGCATCATTTAACTTCTCACTAAACTAAGCAATGGGTTTACCTTCTTGACTTAGGATAGCTCCAATAGCATTACCACTTGCATAACAATGAACTTGGAACAACTTGTTGAAATAAGGACATGCTAAAACAAGTTGCTTAGTCACCTTTCCCTTCAACAAATTGAAGCTTCTTGCTACTCCTGTACAATCCATCTGAAATCTCTTTTATCTCCTCTCATGGTCTCAGTTAGTGGTGTACAAAGACTACTGAAACCTCTAACAAACTTTCTATAGAAACTTGCAAAATCATAAAATGATCTTACCTAGATAGCACTTCTAGGTGTAGTTCATTCTAAAATAGCTTTCACATTTTATGGGTCCATCTTGAGACCTCTTGAAACAATGAAACCCAAGTATACCAATTACCTCTTCATAAAGCTACACTTTTTCAAGTTAATTAGCAACTTTTCTTCCTTCAAATTTTCAAAAACAAAAATGATATGCATCAAATGCTCCCCTAGTGTCTTACTAAATATCAATATATCATCTAGATAAACAATAACAAATCTGCCCAAAAACTCTTTCAGTGCTTCATTCATCAACCTCATAAATGTACTAGGAGCATTGGTTGATCCAAAAGGAATGACCAACCATTCATACAAACCTTCCTTTTGTAATGCCCCGTCATAATAACCTAAGGAATGTTGCAAATGTGTATAAAAGTGTAATAATTTTATTTTTTTAAAGTATTAATATTACGTTAATTAGTTGCATACATTCATTAAGTTACGCGATGATACACTACTTGAGTTTCCATAGACGACTTTAGTATTTTGCATTGCACATATTAATTAACATTAACATAAAGATATACATTGCATATCATTTGAAATACCATTCAAGATAACATAAAGTACATACATATTTCTTACATTGCATTTGGTAAAGCATTACAATGCTCATTCATCTGATGAGATGGATCAAATAATAATTACAATTTACTTTTACAAATATTCACCTCATAAACATTTGAGGAATGTTTTCAAATACAAGATTTACAATTTACAAAAAAAATGTACATATAAGTTTCCAAGTGTGAGCTCTCCATCCATAAAGCTCTCAATGCCATGATCAAACTGGGGACCCAACGGAGTAAGGTGCAGATTCCACCCAACCATGTGGTACCCGTAGGTCCACCCCCCGTGCTAGGAGATAGTAATATGGTTACCTAGACATAATCTACTAATCCTAGACACTAGTACATAACTAACTGATGGCTACATTGCTTCTAGATTTAAGACAATTGATTATATTACATACACAAGGTTAACTATTATTTTAGGTGGAGTGTCATCACAACATTGTAAAGGTTACCCTTGTGTTTCTTCCTAGGTTCCGACCCCCAACATGGGTTACCCTGGTAACCTCTTATGAAACCTGGCCCCATTGCAAATCATTGTGGAATCGAATGTCTTTTGAAGAAACAAGACACTGATTTGCCATTCCAGGCCTTTTCATCTTATACTCACGATTGAAGTAGCTCAAGAGTCAATAAGTGAGGCATAACATCTTATTAAGAGTTTTAATTCTAACTACTGTGTTATTTAATTATCACTGACTTACTAACTCTTTGTAAGTTACCCTGACACCACTTTGTGTGTTGGCCCTTACAAAAAAGCCACTCCCCTAAACATAACATAGGTATACTAGTTTTCTTGGCTAAGATTTACAAAGTGTACAAACATACAAGATACAATTTCAACTCTATTCATTACGAACATCAATGTCCATGTTCACAAATATCAAGTATCTAAATACCATACAAAAACCATGTACACATCTTTAACCAACACATGAATTCAACTTAACAATCACAAACCCCATAGTATTCAATTGGTTTGGAAGACTATTTCATTTGAGACTTTCCCAACATACCCAATAAAAGAGCAAGTTCTAATTAAGGAAATTCGAGTAAAATAAACAACTCCTATTCAGATTTATTAAATCCATTAAAACAATAATTAAGATATATAAGAATTAATCTTCAATGATTTAATTTAACTCCATTCAATACAAAAATCAAGTCTACATTCTACTCAATTTCATAATCATATTTTATGATAACATTTTTGATTCCTCAACTTAAACTTTCTACATATTATTTAGAAATAAACCTTCATCTAATATATATGCACCTAAAATTATAAAAAGTATACATTTATATATATATATATCATATTCTTTTAAATCAAATTCATATATATTCTTTTTCCAGATACATATATATATACGTATATTCATATTTATATATATATTTATATATATATATAAATACAAATATAATATATATATATATATTTTTAAAATAAAAATCCGTATTTAAATACTTATAACACATCAAACGAAATCTGAATTTATACATATAACGCATCAAATAAAAATCACATTCTCTTTTTTTTGAAAAAGTATTAAAATTTAATAAGTCTGCAGCAGTCTGCAGCTCCTTGTGGGAGGGTGCGACCCATACCAGGGCTGCACCCTGTAACGCCCCATCGTGAGAACCCCAAAGGATAAATAAACAATAATTACAGCACAATTTTTTTTTTTTAAAGTAAACATCACATACATGTAATACACACTAAATCATAACATGAATTTCATTTAAGAAGATTCATTAGCACATATCCCTTGGGGTACACGAAGAGTCATTACGAGACTGAGATCCACACAACGATAATAAAGAATAAAACCAAAGATATAATTCATAACAAAGTAAACATTAACAAATTATACATGATAATCATTGATAAGAAACCATTTGAGTACATAAATACAACATATACATGATTAACTTAACACATTGAATATCAACTGCAAATAGCCACATAAGGTTTAATGTTACAATACAACAATATTCAAAAGTACAATGATACAAAAGTGTTTCCAATATGCACGGAAACCATACAACAAGAATCATGATACAAATGAATAGATGAAAATTGGCTCCATGACGGATACAACTCTGGAGTGCTGCAACAGCACCAATCCGCACCTCTTCGATCCTCGACTGGGGACCCAATGGGGTGCTTAGCACGTTCCACCCGACCATGTGAGTCCGAAGACCCACCCCCCGTGCTAGGAGCTAAACAAGAAAGAGACCGCAACCAAGAACATCCAAATAGGGAACCACAAGACTCAATGCCATACAAAAGTATCATAAAACTCAAGAATTACAAAGACATAATCAACAACATCCAAGAGTCATTAAAATAACTTAAAATCATAAATCTCATCACATAAATCAAAGAAATGACCAGTAACAAGTAACCAAAGGATGATCATGAAACACTTCCAAATCAACTGAATTAATAAACATAATACAATTCAAATTGTAATTAAAAAATATAATAGCATCATAGCACAGTACCAAAAGAGTACAAGGTCATAAATCAAATATCAATGAGATCATACAAGACCACAAAGTACACCAAAGATGTATCAAGGCAATACTCCATTTAAAACAATATAAGTCCAATCAACAACAATCTAAAACAACTCCCATAACGTACTTCCAGAGGAACACAATAAAGTAAAAACACCTGGGCAACTAGGGGAGAGTGTCATCGCATAGTCCTACATGGGTTATCCTGGCTCTTCCTCCCAACTGGAGGTGCCGGCCCCCATCTATGGCTATCCTATGCCCTTCCTCCCAACTGGAGGCGCCGGTCCATAGGGTGACTCATGCGGAGCCGTAGACCTCTCGTGAAGACGAGGTCATGACCTTGCCAACCACGGCCTTCTCAGCCTTCCATTAGTGCAAAAGCACTAATGAAGATGAGGCATCAATTTTTTAAAATCTTATAATGATATTACTACCCAACCCTCCTAAGTTAATTATCAGGTTTTCACTTGATTACCAACTCACTCGTGGGTTATCCTGTGCCCTTCCCCTTACACGGGGTGACGGCCCCCACGAGGAGCCACTCTCCCTAGAGACCCAACAACATAAAAACCAAGGGTTGTACCATCATAATTTGAACAAAGAATCACAACATGAAAGCATGCAAGGTATTACCCATCTCGCTAACAAGTACAAAATTAGAGTCTCAACAATTCTTGTACAACCCTTTCAAAATCCTGATACCAAAACACTTGCCACTTCAAAGGCACATAAAAAGAGAGAACATCAAATGTCAATCAACTCAAGCCTCTGGAAGCCAAAAGAATGAAAAACCCACAAACGAGGGTAAAGTGAAGCAACATGAGTATTTCTCCAATAATTCCAACACAAGGATAAAATTTCCTCAAATATGCGAGTAAATTAGAAAAGCCATTAAAAGGGAAAGGTTCATCAAGACCCATCCGCAAATCAACAATGGTGTTACCTCAAATAGGAAAACGCACAAGAAAATCGACCTTTAATTCAACGAAATCACTTAATGAAACCAAAAGCCACCAACTAGGCATTCCATGGGAGACCTCAATTTTCTCCTCACAAGAACCCCCTTACAATGGTACACAAATCACCTTCATAAAATCAACAACATAGCAATGACAACAATAATTGCAAGGCCACCAAAACTATTTTCAATACAAATATAATGAGTGAATACATTAAAATAAGATCAACAACCCCATCCAGACTACATAAACAACTTTGATACAAAATAAATCAGAAATCCAAGAAGATCAACTACCATAACTCATCAACAAAATACAAGTTCCCAATTAGATTTCAACACAAATTAAATGACAAAGGATTCCTTGAATCAAAACTAACCTCTAAAGGCATTCACACCAACATGGAACAATCCTTCAACAACAGAGGTAAAAGCATGTAGCCAGGCATCCAAGGCACCAAATTTAAGAACACCTTAAATACTCAACCACTCACAACTCCACAAAAACACTTACATAATAAACATCAACCAAAAATTCAATTGAGTACAATATTTATTAACCAATCAATTAACAACCAGAACTAAATAACTTTACAACTTACCCATACTAAAACCATTCATGATAACCATCACAAGTATTCTAAAAGACTTATCCATAAAGAGAACTTACAAATCAACCATTAAATGAATATAAAGGAAATCAATTTCCAAAAGATTAAAATCCCTTTTTTACCAATAAACTATCCAATTCGAGAATATCCTAATCAATCTCTAACCCTGCCCACACATTTAAATTCCCCCTTTCAATGAGCAACAATTGAAAACTACTAAATAGTTGGGTATTTAAATCTTTATCATTTCATAACTACTTATGTTCAAAACATTATTACCACTCTCCTTTCATCATACTGACTTAACACTCACTTCCAATATTTAAATTAATTGTGAAAGCCACTTAAGATCAATTGTTTATACTTTAAAAATGACAATAATAACAATGCTCTAAATACTTAAACTACATATTAAAACTTACAACCTTAAATCTTAAATCTATCTAAATAAATTTATGCACATAAATACCTTTTAATATCACTACATATTTATATATTTTAATTCTTTTGAGGAGGGAATGTAAAAAGAGAATAGATCTGTTCTAAGAATCCAACAAGTCTACAAGACTCAACCTCATAAAAAGATAACTTATTTAATTCCAAAATAAATCCCATAATAAATTCCATTCCCAAAATATTCACACTAAAACAAGAATTAAATAAACAATGTTGTCATATATTCATAAATTGATTTTCTCACTAAATTATCCTCTCAAAGTTTGTAATTTAACAAATCAATAATAATGATAAGCAAAAGATTTCTTTCTATTTTATTGTTTCCACTATAACTAAATTCTGTTTTATTTTAACCAGAAAAAGAACAGAATATTTACTGATAAAATTAAATGGTTACAACAACCAGTTAAATAACTGAAATCTGAATAAATACATTAATAAGTATATATACAAATACAAATATAAATATAAATATAAATATATATATATATATAAGTAAATTTCGCAATATATAAATGAAACATATTTAAAAAGTAAATTTTTGCACAGTAGATAAAATAGAAAATTTGCACTTTATAAAATTTATATAAATAAATTTGAATGGGCATTTACATCCATACATCGGCACGGCAATAGACGCCGCCCGGCCATGGGCAGTCTATGGACTGCTCACGGCAGTCCTTCGGACTGTCGTGGATAGTCCGCAGACTGTCACACGGTCTGGTGGCAGGGTGGTGGGTACGGCCAAGGCCAAACCCCCACACAACCAATATATATATATATAAAATCAAGACAAAAATAAATGTATAGTGCGGACAGAAATGAAATAACGAGTTTTCAATAAATTTAATTTTCATTCAAAATTTCATATGTTTAAAAATATATGTGTATATATATTTATATATATATGTATATATCTAATATATATATATATATATATACACACACAGGAGTTTGAACATTTTAAAAACAGGGAACAGATAATTACTGTACACATTCAATTCACTGTGCATGTTTGAAATAAAAAAAAGAAATGTTTTATAAAGTATACCATATAAACCAGCAATTCGTTGAAAGGAAATTGTTCTCAAATTTTATTTTATTTTTTAAAACAAAATGAAACAACAGAAATACTGTTCATTTCCAGATTTCGAGCAAAAACCCCCTTTCAATAAATAACAGTCCAGAATCTCCCAAAAATTCTATTTCAACATATAACAATCCCGATCCCCAGATAATTTTCCATTGATTAATCAATAATCCCAAAAGATTTCTTTCCACAAACTGTTGATTTCCAACCCTAGATGAAAATTTCACACACAGAGAACAATTCCTATTTTAACAGATAATGAATAATAAAAAGAAGAGAACTTGGTATCCTACGCTTGCAGAAAACTGTAGAAGCTTTGTCCCTCTTGTTGAACCAATTCCTTGCTATCGATCTTCCAGCAACAGATCCAAATATTTCTTCCTCTTCACCAATTTTCTCCAGAAAACAAAAAAAAGAAACCAAGGACAGAGAATAATTGAAAATAAAATTTCTCTAGCATTCGAACCATCCCCTCATACACAGAAAACCCCTTCTTAAAATCCATGCCCAGGAACCCTTTCAAATTCCTCTTCCCGAGAATACCAGAGGTCACATCTCAAGAGAATAAATTAAAATAATTATTAATCCCTTTAATTCCCTTTTGTTGCCTTTTCAAGTATTTATATTTCATTTTCTTTTATCATGCATTTTGATTAAAACTAAATAAATTTAACTCCACAAAAATGAACTTTTATTTATATAAATATATATATATATATATATATCATCTCCACAAAACTTTATTAAATAATTACTTCCACATTAAAATAATTAAAATCAACCATTTACAAGATTCTAAATAAGTATCCATTAATTTTCTTATTATAATAATTATCTTTTCAAGATTATTTGTTCATAATTATTATTAGCTTCAACAATTTAAATCAATTTATCTAATAATATCACTTTTACTTTTAACGAATTAGTTTAATTTGATCATTTGTTCTAAATCATTTGATTTGATTTAATTGATTATTATTTTAATTCCTAATTATATTTTAAATAACCTTGCAATTTCACTTATGATCTAATTAATTATTTAAACATGACTACTAAATTATTTTCCACACAATCAAATAACACAGTAATCAATGAAGCACACAACAAATACTCACACAAAAGTTCAGAACAACCGACACGGAGGGGTATTACACACCCAGCAGCCGACGGCTGCTGTGCACAACCATGGAGGCTATGACGGTCCCCGTGGGGAATGGGGAGGGTTTCGGCCCTCCCCCAAAACATTGCATTTATTTATTTATTTTTAAATAATTTAATAACGCCTACAGATTTTTAATCCTTTTTTTTTTTAATTTCACCGTACGGATTTCAGCATAATACAATAAATTTCTTCATAAGAATTTAACAATTTATCTGAACAGTATTACCAAAAGAATTTTCTTCACAACCCAATTTATATATGAGATAAAAAATATGTATAAATATATATATATATATATATATATTATATATATATATATTATATATATATATATTTATACAAATTAATCAGGGTTTTTACACAGAGAATATTTAGAAAACTTCTACAGAAGTTTAACGGGATTTCAAAAGGGAAATAGGGGAAACTATAAAATTTTATTTTTTTAATCGGGGTTTTCAAAGAAACACAAAGTATTTAATTCAAATCCTAAATTACCTCAGAGGCTTCAATTTCCTTTTCTTCAAAGAGAAAGCTACAAATATTTTCTGAAAATAACAAATCATCACAAAAGGAGGATACAGTAAACATTTTTTTTTTGAAAAGTACAGAAATTTGATAACATGAAATATTCTTTTCTCAGACATTCTTTTTCAGAAAACAATAAATTTTAAACACCAGGAAAATACTTGTTTCCTTAGCTTCAGAAAATTTGTCTGGTGATGAGAATCCTCTGTTGCCTCTGTTGCCTGTAGCTTCCAAAGCCTTTCCGGAGAAGCCAATACCCAAATCGCCCAAATTGCAAAACCAGTGATCTTCAACAAATTGCAACAATACCAAAAGCATAAAATACCAAATTTTACCAAGCACTGATATTTTTCCCGTGCAGAGAAAATGGAATAGAATAGCCTTTGTATTTTTTTCCCAAATCCACAATAACCTCTGTGAAGAAATTCCTCAACCAAACATAATAATTGCACTGACACACTTGTCGAGAAGTACAAATATCTTCTCAACAACTTCTCGACAATTTTGCCTATTTCAAATAGCATGCATTTTAATTAATTAATTAAATTTATTTTAAAATTTACAATTTTCAAATGCAAATTTATTTATTAATTAAAATTGCCATTTCCACCAAATATTTAATTTATTCACACAAAATTAATACAATTTTATTCAATTAATTAATTTATTTAATTAAATAAATTTAATCTTTTAAGATCAATCCATTTAACCAAACAAGCTAATTAATTAATTAAATAACAAATAGCTAATTTCTTCAACATTAAAATTTAATTTAAATAACAGTAAATAAAACATAGTAAACTATTATTAAATTTGACATTTTTCCTTTCAAACAATTAAACCAAACAGAAAAATACTCTAGACAAACTTATGACTCTGAACTAAAACAGACAATGTACTATGACCGGGTTATAGACTAGACTAGGATAAACCAAACTACTACCTCCCAATCAACATTTTCGTTGAGTCTTGACACGCTTAGACCTAAGTATCCAGGTGGAGTCGGTGTCATGTACCTATAATTCCTGCAACCAAGCAATAACATGCATATATATATATAAACAAACCATTGAATAGACACACCGTGCGGAGAAAATCACGGATATCATAGGGCACTCGCAAGCGAGTGATGCGATTCTATTCTCCACACCAATACACATCACATCAAACTGATGAATTAAAAGCAGTTAGTCCAACATAAACATGTACATAACAATAATCATCTGAAAGTAAACATCTACACTATCTCTAAGCATGTCTAAAATCAATAATCACCATACAATGTATCATCATATCATAGAATAAATCCATTGTCACTGAAAACCAACGATCAAAATATCCAAACAAAGTATCATAGTCTAACAGTGTGAAAACATATCAATAGAAAACATAAGCATAAATGGAGGGGTACTACATCCTCCCCCCTAGGATCGGGCTTGCTGCTGAAAGCCTGCGAACAGATAGGGATAAAGTTCCCTCATGCGTGTCGCATCCTCCCAAGTAGCAGAAGCCTCATGGCTAGGATCCCATTGGACCCTCACCTGATCAACGTCTTGACCCTTGAGACCGAGCGTCTGCTGCTGTAGAATGGCCACAGGCTCCAAAGCCAGCTGCCCATCCTCTACCTATAATGCATTCCAATCAAGTACATGAGATATGTCGGGATGATATGGTCTAAGAACTGATACATGAAAAACATCATGAATACGTGACAAACTAGGTGGTAAGGCGAGTCGATACGCCATGGGACCAATTCTCTCTAAGATCTCAAATGGCCCAATGAAATGAGGCGCAAGCTTAGAGCCTTTTCCATAATGGATTGGACTCTTTCATGGTCGCACTCGAAGAAACACTCTATCACCAACAACAAACTATCAGTCTATTCTATGTGCATCGGCATATTTCTTTTGCCTATCCTAAGCTGCTATCAAATGTTCTCTAATACGGTCAACCTATTGCTCCATGTCTCGAAGCATCTCAGGTCCAAGTAATACTCTATCCTCTAGTCGATCCCAACTCAATGGAGTTTGACAAGGACGACCGTATAATGCCCGAAATGGTGGCATACGTATGGAACTCTAATATCTGTTATTATATGTGAATTCTACTAAGTACAGATAATCCTCCCAACGAGACTATTGGTCCATTACATACATCCTAAGAATATACTCTAATATTTGATTAACTCTCTCCGTTTGTCCATTAGTTTAAGGATGATACGCTGAACTAAAGTTCAACTGTGTACTTAGAGCATGTTGTAATGAAGTCCATAGGGCTGAAGTAAATACAGGATCTCTATCAAAAATAATCCTATGAGGAATCCCATGCAATCTAACTATGTGCTCCATGAATATCCTAGCTACGGATGAAGCATTGTAAGATGATCGTACTAGTGAGAAATGAGCTACCTTAGTCAATCGGTCAACAGTTACCATAATGGCATCATGTCGACATGATGACGTAGGTAACCCTACAATAAAGTCAACGTATATAATATCCCATTTCCATTCAGGAATGAGATGTGGCTGCAATAATCCAGCGGGATGTTGATGCTTAGCTTTAACTCGTTGGCATTCAAGACATCTCGATACATAATCAGCAATATTGCGTTTCATACCAGGCTAGAAATATAATTGCCGAAGATTGGCATGCATTTTCTTAACCCCTGGATGGCTGAATACGGAGCTCGATGTGCTTCAGTCATAATTAATGTATGAAGACTCTCAACATGTGGTACATAAATACGACCTAAATTCCATAATATACCATCCAGTTCTAGAACATATCCTACAAATCAACCTTCTAAACGTCTACCAGATTCAATCTCTGACCTCACTTCCTGATACAATCTATTAGTAGGAAGTGCAACTAATATTTGACCTCTCAAATCTACTTCAAGAATAGTAGCAAAGATCTCATGACGATGATGACTAAGGGCATCAGCCACTATGTTCTCCTTTCCTTGAACATATTTCACTTCAAAATTGTACTCATAAGAACTCCATCCACCGTCTTTTCCTAGCATTCAATTTAGGTTGCATGAAAATGTATTGTAGACTTTGGTGATCAGTATGAAGTTCAAAATGATGACCTATTAAGAAATGCCTCCATCAAACTAATGCATGCACTACTGTAGCTAGTTCTAAATCATGAGTAGGATAGTTTAATTTGTGATCTTTGAGTTTGCGAGACTCATATGCAATCACACACCCATCTTGCATCAAAACTGCTCCCAAACCTTCTAAGGATGCATCCGTGCAAAACACAAAATCCTTAGTAGGATCAGGAACAATCAGTATATGCGCATTAGTCAACTTTTCTTTAAGTGTTTGAAAAGCCAACTGACACTGCTCTGTCCAAACAAACTTCTTCCCTTTCCTTTGAAGAGAAGTAATAGGATGGCCGATTCTAGAAAATCCCTCTACAAACCGCCTATAGTAACCAGCTAGACCCATAAAATGATGAACTTCACCTACATTAGTAGGCACAGGCCAATATACAATAGCTTGAATCTTTGAAGGATCCACAGCAATACCTTTTCTAGATATCACATGTCCAAGGTATTTTATCTCAATTTGAAAGAAATCACACTTCTTCAGGTTCACATACAATTTATTTTCCCTTAAACATTGCAATACCTATCTCAAGTGTTCTTCATGTTCCTCGAATAGATCAAAATATCATCGAGAAATACTAGGAAAAAGCGATCAAGGTATGTACGAAAAAAACCATTCATTAAACTCATGAATACTAATGGTGCGTTTGTTAACCCAAACGGTACTACTATGAATTAGTAGTGCCCATAACGAGTTCGAAAAGCAGTTTTATGAATGTCTGCTTCGGCTATACATAATTGATGATACCCAGATTTCAAATTGATTTTAGAGAACACATTAGCTCCCTTAATTTGATCAAAAAGATCATTGATTCTAGGCAAAGGATAACGATTCTTAATCGTAACCTTGTTCAATTGACGATAGTCAATGCACAGCCTAAGAGATCCATCCTTCTTCTTTACGAAGATGACAGGTGCTCCCTAAGGGGAAACACTTGGATGAATGAAACCCTTTTCTAATAGTTCCTCTAACTGGATACAAAGTTCCTCTAACTCCTGAGTAGTCATTCTATAAGGAGCTCTAGATATAGGCTCAACTCCAGGAGCTAGATCAACTCTAAAATCAATATCCCTCTTCGGTGGCATTCCAGGTATGTCATCAGGAAACACATCAGTGAATTCCCTAAGAATAGGATGATCATCAAGAGATACCTCTTGACTCTCACCTTCTTCTAAATCCATAATTTTTGTTGCAAATAGTTGACAACCCTGACAAAGACATCTCGTTAATTGCATAGCAGATATCATCCACAAAGAGATAGGTCTTTGAATACCTACGATTTCCACTTTCACACCTAAATCATTGATGCAAATAACTGTCTTAATTCAACAGTCAATCACAGCATGATAAGATGCTAACCAATCCATACCTAAAACTATGTCATACGATCCTAAAGGTGTAACATATAAATCTACTAAGGTAGTTAACATACCGATTTTAAGTTCACAATTATGTACTAAGTTTTCTACTGCTACTTTCACCCCTGAGGCGAATTCAACCTGCCACTTACCACCTTGCTTTACCGCCACAAGACCACAACGGTCAACAATGGTCAATGAAATAAAGGAGTCAGTGGCTCCGAAATCAAAAAGAATGGAAACACTAACACCATGTAACTTACCTGAAGTCTCGACCATTGTGTTCTGGTGATCAGCTTGGCGGTCATTAACCACAACATATACTGTATGTGATCATCTTGCATCACCCACTATCGGCTCTGAAACTGTAGGTCGAGGCATAAAACCAGTAGAACCTCTCATCGGACACTACCTAGCTATGTGTCCTTGTTGCCCACATGAGTAACAACTTGTGCCTCTGCCACTCGATGGTGCATTGGATTGCTGGAAACTACCTCTACTGACAGTAGACTAAGCACTCTGTGCAGGCTGATCCTGCCTATTGCGCTTGTTGCACCACAAGTTGTGACCCTTTCCTATTTGAGGACTATTACCTTGTTGTGGTTATGGATTGTTATTCTTTTGAGGTGTACATTATTGTTGTTGTTACTGCCCACCCTTTGTGGGTGTCTGTTGGTTCCTAGAGGAACCTCCTGTCTGTGCCTGTCCACCCCATGGACTAAAACCTGCTATAGGAGCACTGCCAATCTGCACTCCTGTCTGACCACCTAACGCCATAACAAGGTTCTCCTCCACTATGCAAGCCTTCTCCATTGCAACTTCCATAGTATTTGGCTCAAAGACTTAGACACCACCACTAATGCAGGCATTTAAACCCCTAATTAAGTGTTGTACTAGCATAGGCTCATCGTCGCCAATACCAACTTACTGCTTGAGTACATAGAATCTATGTTCATATTGCTCAACAGAAAGATCCAACTGACGTAGATCATGGAACTCGTCAGCCCGTCGCTACCTCTAGTATTCCGATAGGAACCGTGCTCTAAACCTCTCTAGGAACATCTCCCAAGACACTGATAAATCAATTCAATTGATAGAAAGAATCATTAATTAGAAAGGAAATCCAAGAGGAACTCGAGTTTTTGGTTCGGTTACTGAGGAATTAAGAGAATTGAATTTCACCAAAATAATTTCATTGTCTCCTGAAGTATTATAATTATACACTATGTAGAAGTAATGTCAGGCATATTCCGAAAAAAAGATAAACATGTCTTTATATTGAGCTTGTAAATTCCTAAGAATTAGTTTGTCATGGGTAACGATACTATTGCTAATCTAATGACTTATATAAGAAATGTTGACATGGTAAAAAAAAAATAGTTCGAGTGGCAGCTACTACTATTACCGAGAACATCACAAGGATTCTTCTACGAAAAGGTTTTATTGAACATGTTAGGGAACATCGAGAAGGTAAAAAATCTTTTTTTGTTTTAACTTCATTGAAAGTTGAAGAAAGACTAAAAAAAAACTTGAAAGTAAACAAAGAGGAAGAGGTCATGGTAGAAGAACTAGAGGAAGGAATTATGATGGAAATAAAAAAAATAGAAGTTTTAAGACCAAGGAAACAAAAAAAATTAGAAATCAGAAAATTATCATCCTCTCAGAGATCAAAATCCAAGAGGTAGAGGAAGATTGGGTAGAGGATTTGGAAGAGGTGGCTTTCACAAAACTTGTCTTCGATGTGGTGAAGAGGGGCATAGAGCTTATGAATTCCCTCACATTTAGGAAAGAACCAATAGAAGACCTGAAAATCAGAATAGAGCAGCAAACATCAATGAGGAGGATGCACACTCATCACATTCTGAAGAAGCAGAAGGAGGTGAAGTCCTAATGACAAGAAGAGCATTGTTGAATGAAGATGATGAACTAGTTCAAAGAAAAAGATTATTCAAGACAAGATGAAAATGTGAAGGGAAAGCCTATAATGTCATCATAGATTGTAGAAGCACGGATAACTTGGTATCCAAATAAATGGTGAGAAAATTGAACCTAGAAAGAAGGAAGCACCCGAAACCATACCAAATATCTTGGGTACAAGATAATCAGAAGCTTTTGATAAGATAAAAATGTTTGGTAAAAATTAAAATAGGAGGTTATTTTGATGAAATATTATGTGATATAATTCCAATGGATGCATGCCATATTTTATTAGGAAGGACTTGGCAGTATGATAGGAAAGCAATGCATGGTGGTTGTGCTAACACATACACCATAATTAAGGATGGTGTGAAGAATAAATTGAAACCTTTGAAAGAAGATTTGGTTCAAGTTTGTGGTAATGCAAGAGTTTTTTTAGTTTATTCAAGAAAATTTCTAGATGGTATAAGGCATGAGAATTTTTTTTTTGCTTTGATCCCTAAAACTAACTGTAAAAATGTGGAAGATATTCTTGTGGAGGTTGCAGATTTGTTACAAGAATTTCTAGAAATTATTTTAGACAATACACTTGAGGGGGTGCCACCCACGAGGAAGATAAGTCATAAAATTGATCTAATATTAGGATAAAGTTTTCCAAACAAAGCAGCCCATAGAATGTCTCCAACCGAAAGTGAAGAGTTGAACAAGCAAGTTCAAGAATTGTTGCAGAAAGGATTGATTTGGGAGAGCCTAAGCCCATGTGTAGTGCCTAGGTCATTTTGGCACCAAAGAAAGTAGGGGAATGGAGGATGTGAATGGACTCAAGGGAAATCAATAAGATCACCATCAAATACAGATTTCCATTACCTAGAATGGATAATATTATGTGATGTTTGAGTGGATAATATTATGTGCTGTTTGAGTGGAGTTGAATACTTCACCAAGATTGATTTGAAGAGTGGTTACCATCAAATATGAATCGGAGAAGGTGATGAGTGGAAAACACTTTTCAATAGGAAAGGTGTAGTACCCCTCCATTTATGCTTATGTCTTTTGCTGATATGTTTTCACACTATTAAACTATTATACTTTGTTTGGATATTTTGATCACTGGTTTTGAGCGACAGTGGATTTATTCTGTGATATGATGATACATTGTATGGTGATTACTGATTTTAGACATGCTTAGAGATGGTGTAGATGTTTACTTTCAGATGATTATTGCTATGTACATGTTTATGTTGGACTAACTATTTTTAATTTGTCAGTCTAATGTGACGTGTATTGGTATGGAGAACAGAATCGCATCACTCACTTGCGAGTGCCCTGCGATATCCATGATTTTCTCCGCACAGTGTGTCTGTTCAATGGTTTGTTTATATATATATATATATATATGCATGTTATTACTTGGTTGCAAGAATTGCAAGTACATGACACCGACTCCACCTGGGTACTCAGGTTTGAGCATGTCAAGACTCAACAAAAATGTTGATTGGGAGGTAGTAGTTTGGTTTATCCTAGTCTAGTCTATAACCCAGTCATAGTAAATTGTCTGTTTTAGTTCAGAGTCATAAGTTTGTCTTGTATTTTTTTGTTTGGTTTAATTGTTTGAAAGGAAAAATTTCAAATTTAATAATAGTTTACTATGTTTTATTTATTGTTATTTAAATTAAATTTTAATGTTGAAGAAATTAGTTGTTTGTTATTTAATTAATTAATTAGCTTGTTTGGTTAAATGGATTGATCTTAAAAGATTAAATCTATTTAATTAAATTAAATTGTATTAATTTTGTGTGAATAAATTCAATATTTAAATTAAATATATGGTGGAAATGGCAATTTTAATTAATAAATAAATTTGCATTTGAAAATTGTAAATTTTAAAATAAATTTAATTAATTAATTAAAATGCATGCTATTTGAAATAGGCAAAATTAGAAGTTGTTGAGAAGATATTTGTACTTCTCAACAAGTGTTCCAGTGCAATTATTATATTTGGTTGAGGAATTTCTTCACGGAGGTTATTGTGGATCTGGGAAAAAAAATACAGAGGCTATTCTATTCCATTTTCTCTGCATGGGAAAAATATTAGTGCTTGGTAAATTTTGGTATTTTATGCTTTTGGTATTGTTGCAATTTGTGGAAGATCACTGGTTTTGTAATTTGGGAAATTTGGGTATTGGCTTCTCGGGAAAGGCTTTGGAAGCTACAGGTAACAGAGGCAACAGAGGATTCTCATCACCAAACAAATTTTCTGAAGCTAAGGAAACAGGTATTTTCCTGGTGTTTAAAATTTATTGTTTTTTGGAAAAGAATGTCTGAGAAAAGATATTTCATGTTATCAAATTTCTGTACTTTTAAAAAAAAAATTGTTTACTGTATCCTCCTTTTGTGAGGATTTGTTGTTTTCAGAAAATCTTTGTAGCTTTCTCTTTGAAAAAAAGGAAATTGAAACCTCTGGGGTAATTTAGGATTTGAATGAAAATACTATGTTTCTTTGAAAACCCCGATTAAAAAAAATAAAATTTTACAATTTCCCCTATTTCCCTTTTGAAATCCCGTTAAACTTCTGTAGAAGTTTTCTAAATATTCTCTGTGTAAAAACCCTAATTAATTTGTATAAATATATAAAAAATATATATATATATATATACTTATACATATTTTTGATCTCATATATAAATTGGGTTGTGAAGAAAAAGATAAATTGTTAAATTCTTATGAAGAAGTTTCTTTTATTATGTTGAAATCCGTATGGCGAAATTAAAAAAAATGGATTAAAAATCCGCAGGCGTTATTAAATTATTTAAAAAAAAAATAAAAAAAAAATAAATGCAATGTTTTGGGGGAGGACCGAAACCCTCCCCATTCCCCATGGGGGCTGGCGCAGCCCTAGTATGGGCCGCGCCCTCCCACAGGGAGCCACGGACTGCTGCGGACTTATTAAATTTTAATACTTTTTCAAAAAAAATAGAATGCGATTTTTATTTGATGCGTTATATGTATAAATTCAGATTTCGTTTGATGTGTTATAAGTATTTAAATTCGGATTTTTATTTTAAAAATTTATATATATATATATATATTATATTTGTATTTATATATATATAAATATGAATATATGTATCTGGAAAAAGAATATGAAATATATGTATATATATTTAAATATATATATATTTAAATATATATATATATATATATATTTATAAATGTATAATTTTTTATAATTTTATGTGCATATATATTAGATGAAGGTTTATTGCTAAATAATATGTAGAAAGTTTAAGTTGAGGAATCAAAAACGTTATCATAAAATATGATTATGAAATTGAGTAGAATGTAGACTTGATTTTTGTATTGAATGGAATTAAATTAAATCATTAAAGATTAATTCTTATATATCTTAATTATTGTTTTACTAGATTTAATAAATCCGAATAGGAGTTGTTTATTTTACTCGAATTTCCTTAATTAGAACTTGCTCTTTTATTGGGTATGTTGGGAAAGTATCAAATGAATAAGTCTTCCTGACCAATTGAATACTGTGGGGTTTGTGATTGTTAAGTTGAATTCATGTGTTGGTTAAAGATGTGTACATGGTTTTTGTATGGTATTTAGATACCTGATATTTGTGAACATGGACATTCATGTTCATAATGAATAGAGTTGAAATTGTATCTTGTATGTTTGTACACTTTGTAAATCTTAGCCAAGAAAACTAGTATACCTATGTTATTTTTAGGGGAGTGGCTTTTTTGTAAGGGCTAACACACAAAGTGGTGTCAGGGTAACTTACAAAGAGTTAGTAAGTCAGTGATAATTAAATAACATAGTAGTTAGAATTAAAACTATTAATAAGATGTTATGCATCACTTATTGACTCTTGAGCTACTTCAGTCTTGAGTATAAGATGAGAAGGCCTAGAATGGAAAATCAGTGTCTTGTTTCTTCAAAATATATTCGATTCTGCAATGATTTGCAATGGGGCCGGGTTTCATAAGAGGTTACCAGGGTAACCCATGTTGGGGGCCAAAACCTAGGAAGAAACACTAGGGTAACCTTTGCAAATGTTGTGATGACACTCCACCTAAAATAATAGTTAACCTTGTGTATGTAGTATAATCAATTGTCATAAATTTGGAAGCAATGTAACCATCAGTTAGTTATGTACTAGTGTCTAGGATTAGTAGATTATGTCTAGGTAACCATATTACTATCTCCTAGCACGGGGGGTGGACCTACGGGTACCACATGGTTGGGTGGAATGTGCACCTTACTCCATTGGGTCCCCAGTTTGATCATGGCATTGAGAGCTTTATGGATGGAGAGCTCGCACTTTGAAACTTATATGTACATTTTTTTTATAAATTGTAAATCTTGTATTTGAAAACATCCCTCAAATGTTTATGAGGTGAATATTTGTAAAAGTAAATTGTAATTATTATTTGATCCATCTCATCAGATGAATGAGCATTGTAATACTTTATCAAATGCAATGTAAGAAATATTTATGTACTTTATGTTATCTTGATTGGTATTTCAAATGATATGCAATGTATATCTTTATGTTAATGTTAATTAATATGTGCAATGTGAAATACTGAAGTCGTCTATGGAAACTCAAGTAGTGTATCGTCGCATAACTTAACGAATGTATGCAACTAATTAACGTAATATTAATACTTTAAAAAAAAAATTATTACACTTTTATACACATTTGCAACATTCCTTAGGTTATTATGATGGGGCATTACAGATTGGTATCAGAGCCAAGGTTACAAATACTAGACGCTCTGGGTAATCGCGAGCCCATTAGGTTGACCTAGTATGTAGTATCGCAAATGTTAGCCTTGGTTGAATAGTATCTAAGACTCGTTATTGTTATTTAGAGGAACATGCCTAGGCGAGGAGGAAGAGGTCATGGTAGAGGTCGAGGTGGAGGCCGAGGGCCAATCCCTCAGGTTACTCCCCCTCTGAGCCCTCATCATAGTGATTAGGAAAAGTAGTTGGATCAGAGGAATAAGGGACAGAATCCTGAACAGTCAGGAGTAGAGGGTTCTCAGATACATCCTTTATTAGAGGAGGTCCTAGCATGACTTGGACCTAGACAGGATGTTGAGAAGGAGGTTGTCAGAGAGAGAGAGATAGATCTCCTAGGAGAGTAGATGACTCAACACATCAGAATGCTATTACTACAGGACATATGAGGGATTTACTGAGGGCACGCCCTCCTACCTTTGATGGTATAGGAGGTGGATTAGAGGCTGAGACCTGGCTATTGGATTTGGGTAGATGCTTCACCATGCACCCATACCGTAGAAATACCTGTGCGAGATGCACTATCATGCATTTGAGAGGATTCACCTCTACTTGGTGGTGCCTGGAGGAGAAGAAGCTCCACAACTCATAGGTCTTGCTGCAAACTGCCTCTCTTCAGTGCTCTATTTACAATCTCAAGATGACCTGCTCTGATACCACTGATGAAAAGGGAGACTCTCCCTTTCAAATTTGATTACAAAACCTCACACAACACAAGACATGAAGGTTGCAAATACATATAATGAGTAGAAAATGGAAGAAAAATCTGCAAGTTATATTATATTCAAATATGCGAAGTTTTACATCAAACTGAAGCACATGGGCTCCTCTTTAATCCTGCATGCAACACCTACAACAAAAGTGTCTTTATCAATATATTAATTTCAACAGCATCTACGTATGTAAAATTCACTTCTCCAAGCCCCCTTCCAAAATGAAAAAGCATGAATAATATAGAGGATGTAAAAGGAGAAAACAACTCATAGTTTTTCTAAAACCATCAACCAAAACCACCTTGAGAAAGGTACACCCAACCTTGGGAGTTGTAAATATTCCATGAAGAAATGTGATCCAATGCATGTCAATCCGCTCTTGGGTGCCTAGACACTTGGAAAATCAAATTTGAGATGCTATGACAACTTACACCTCTTACAGATTCCTTACAACCTGTCATAGCAGTTGTTGCACGCAAAGACATGCCAGATTACATTGTAGCCCACTTTAAGAATTTTCATGACACATGTACATGCATGTAATACCCCCTTTGACCTCATCCAAAAGTGGGATGCCCAAAGGCCTATCATTTTACAAGTTAAATTTATCAAGTTACCGGGGGGTCTTTTCTGCCAAAATTTACATTACATTTTCACTTAATGGGAATTTATAATGTTGCAAATGAAAAAATATTATTTTCTATCACCTAAGCCCTTATTGAAATCAAACAAAGAAAAATAATTTTTTTTTGGCGAGATAGGATTTCCAGTACACCATGTATGCACTTGCATCAAAAAATTAAAAAAAAACACTAAAAATTGATTGGAAACATAAATATGCAAAAAAAACTAACAATTTCACTACACCTGATTTCATCAATAAATATAGAAATGATAAAATATGAAATACAACTTATATATGGTATAAATATTATTTTTACATGAAAATGGAATTTTATGATAGTCATAAAAGCATAAAAAAAACTCATCCAAATCTATAATCAACAACAATATAACTACTAAATATAAACTAACAAACTCACTAGAATATCATTCGTAACACTACCAAACTACAACTTGTAATATGAAAGATATAGATCCAAAAAATGGTCTTGGGCACTGATATACCAAAAAAAGACACACCAAATAGAATAAAAATTCCTACAACAAAATTAACTCAAAGTACAAACCAAAACCAACAAAAAAACACACCCAAAAACTAGCTAAAACTACAATCTTGTGAAGCTCCATTGTACTCCCTAGATGATAATTCCCACATGTACCATTTTTTTTTCTATCCTCTAATTCCTGAAACCAATGGGTTTTTTTTTTCATTCATCACCAATCTCCAATTAATTTTTATCCATAAAATATTATTTATTGAATAAAAGTGTCCAAACAAAATTTGACAGAGTTTTGATAAGATGAAAAGAGATGCATGGAATGCAATCTGCTTGCAAATATTTAGAGGAGAAAATCCAAATGAACCCCTCTTGGAAAAATAAATAAGATAACATTATTTTTAGCTAAATTCCCTACAAATATGCTCACAAAATGGCTCTTTCAAGCCTAACTAAAACTAGAAAATAACTTCCACTATGACAACCTATCATAAAATATATCATAACTATCATACAATATTCTATAATTATGTGCAACATGATCATGAAATTTACTAATTACACCATAATAAACCCTACACTCCATTTTTTTTGCCAACACCAATAAGTAATAAAATATAAAATATATTTAATATTTAACTAGCCCCATTTAAATATCTTGAAAATATAAAATAATCATGGGTCCAAAATATTAAATATTAAATAAATTATTTTCCAAACTTCTTCCCTTTAACCCACAAAGAATATTGGAATGATCATTTTGTCCATGAAGACCCAAACATCTCGCCAAGTAAATTCTATGTAAACCCACATTCTCAAGTGTCTTAATGCCAATTTCATGAATCAAATTGAATTGTCCATGTAATATGAATCTTTTACCTATCAAGTGAGTCAAATTTTACCAAGGAGCACTACAAGATATGATATCTCTTATATGGAAAACTTCCTTGTAAAAATCACATGATTTGATCATCTCTTCGAAAATAAATTTCTTTAGAAGGATAAATAATAAAGAAATATGCCAAAATCACAAAATAAATTATATATTCATAATGTACCCTAGGATTACTTACAATGTCATCTTTGAATACATTTTTCTAATCTTGATAATGGTGATGGGCGAGAGAGGGAGTAGGAGTCTGAGTTTGAATTCAGAGGAAGATGAAGGAGATGATGGTGGTGGGGATGACCTAGATGAGGATGGTGATGCTGTTGAGAGGTTCGCTTGCAACTACAAGTCCTTCTCTCATGTTGTTGTTTGGTGTTTTTCTCCATGTTGCTGCTAAGGGTGCTACTTCCTCTATGGGTCTTTTCCCTTACGAGTTTGGTGTTGGTTCTACCTGTGGCCTCCCCTGGTGCTCTTCTATACTGGGCAATGGTTATTCTTTGGGGAGTGGATTTTTGGGTCTCTATATGTGGTGCTAGTGGTGGTTCTTGGAGTTCTTGTTGATGGATTGTTTTAGGAGTTTGGTGGCCTTATCTTAGACCCTGACTAGCATGTAGGGTTAGAAGTGGTTTTTTTCTTGTTGTGCCTTCTCTCCTGTTTCTTTGTCGGCAGGTCTTCCTAGTTCTTTCTAGCCTTTTGGGGGATTTTTTTCCTTTGTGTGGGGGCTTTCATTGTGTGGGGATGAGGTTGTTGTCTTTCCTCTGGTGGAGTTTTTTGTGGATAGTTTATGGCATGTTTCAGACCCTAACTAGCATGTAGGGTTGGAGGTTCTTCATTGTCTTGTTAGCTCTCTACACTCTTTGCTTGGGGGTTTTCCCTGCCTTTTCCTCCTTCTTTTGGGTCCCTCTGTCTCTTCTTTGGTTCTGGTGCTAGGTGTGGTGCTTGGAGTTCTTATTGAGGGGTTGTTTGAGGAGAATGGTGGCCTTATCTCAGACCTTGACTAGCATGTTGGGTTGGAAGTGGGATTTTCTTGTTGTGTCATCTCTCCTCTCTCTCTTTCAACAAGATTTTTGGGCTCTCTTTGGCTTTTTTGGGACCTCTTTTCCTCTATGTGGGTGCTTTTGATTCTTGGAGTTTTGGTTGTTGGTTTTCCTTTGGTGGAGTTAGTTGTGGATTAATTTTGGCATGTTTTAGACCCTGAATGGAAAGTAGGGTTGGAGGTTGGTTTACATTGTCTTGTTGGCTCTCTACTTCCTTTTTTTGAAGGCTTTCCTTACCTTTCCCTTCTTTCAAGGCCCATTGTCTCTTTGTTGGTTCTAGTTGTTTTTTTGGGTAGGGATTCTGCTACTCTTTGGCTCCTATTTCTTTGCAGAGTTGGTTTTCTTTCTACTCTTGGTGGGAAGTGTTTCTCTTGGTGTGAGGTTTTTTTATTTTTCCATCTTCCTGTTAGTTTTGTTGAGCTCTATGCTCTCCCCCGTTTGGTTCTTAACTTAGTTTATTTTCAAGGTTGGGGGTGTGCTTTTGTCTAAGGAATGCTCTGTTTCTTCTTCTTTGCTCTAGTTTACTTATTTTCCAAAGGATTCTATGGTGGTCTTTACTATGGGTGTAGTTGCTTCCCTTTTATTTTTTCAGCTATGGTCTTCTTTGGAGGTGGAGCCCTCTTCTATTGAGGTGGAGAGGTGTGTTGTGGATCATGTGGGAAGTTCTATTTTCTATGGTTTTGGGTCTCATTTTATCCTCTCCTATAGAGGGGATCCCCTTCCTATTTAGGTGGAGGCCGAGTTGGTGTTGTGGGTGGATTGGTGTTGTGTACTTGTTAAGACTCTTCAATGTTTCTCTTTGTTTCCTAACTCTCCTATTGAGGTGAGGAGTTTAGTTTTGTTGGAGGATGTTGACAAGTATTGTGTTGTTGTCTAGCCGGTTTAGGCTAGTTACTTGGTTGTCTCTAGTTGTTCGTGGATGGTTAGTGTTGTTAAGCATTGTGCTACAGTCTGGCTAATTTAGGCTGATGGTTGCTTGGCCAATACAGGTTGTTTTTGGGTCCAAATACCTTGTATCTTTTGGTTGTTTTGACCTTAAGGTTCTTGTTAAAACCTTTCTTGGTGTAGATTTGAGATTTCAAGTTAATATTTTGTAATCTGCTTCTAGTTGGTTATTGGTTTTCTTTGTTTTATTTTGTAGAAGCTTGATCTCTTTGTGTGGGTTTCGAGACCCCGTCAAAACCTGCTTGTTAATGGTTTCGGGTCCATTCAAAACATTTTTTGCCCCCTTAATCAAAATAATTACAAAAATAATAAATGTGTACAATAATCATCAATTTTATTAATGTAAAATTAGTGGACAACCATGTGAGGACTAAAAATCATTATTAGTAGTCACAAGATGTAAAATAATCTTTCCTACAACTATAATTCCCACTATATTATAATATACAATACTTATGAATGTGTATAAATAATCTTGTATGCATGTGCACATGATTGTAATTAACCATCTAAAGTCAACAAATATTAAAATCAAAAATATCAAAATGGTGCAAAAATAGTAAACCATAAATACCATCAATATGGAGGTTAGAATTAGCCATACATTTATAGATAATCCCTCCATAGATATCTACACACTTATGAAACCCTTGAAAATAAATAATCCTAAAAAATACTTGTACAACTATAAGTAGTGAATTAAAGTAGTTGTAAATGAAAATAACAACCCTCCTATAACTATGAATCATGGTAAAATCACTACTCATACTCATGATGACTTGATTATGTCCTTTATTATTTGGTACACAAGGATTATATAGTATTATTCTTATGTCATATTGACCATCTTCTTGAATTTTCCTTGTGTTGCTAATTACTTTCTCAATATGATAGATATTTCCAACACATCTCCTTCCTCACCCATTACATTCTATAACAATTTAGTATGAATAATATAAAATGATTAAGTATATGGATTTACTTGTTTACCTTTACAATTCCTTCCAATCCTTCTGATGTTGCATCCTCCTATTCAGCTTTCAAGCACTAGTGACTTGGCCCAAGTATGCGATGTCATTCTCCAATATAAATTCCTTATTAAAATAGTTTCTAACTCTATAGAATTTTGGAATACTCTATTTGGAAGTGGTCCTTGGAACATATTATTGAATATTGTGCAATGTTAATTTAGAAGCATTTGAATATAAAAATAAAGACTACATTACTTACCAAAACCTAAAATGGTTTGCATTCTCTCTACAACTAAGAAACTTCTTGCCAAGTAATATTTTTTCATGAAATAAGACATTGTTGAACACCCAGAATATTGAGAGGGGGGTGAATCAATATTCTATGAAATTCATTAACTTTTAAAACGTTAAACATTCATTCAATGCATCCAATTAAAATTGCAGTAATAGAAAGGAATTGTAGACACTTAAAATTGTCTTGAATAGTATTACACATTTGAATTTGACTATTAACATCATTTCGTCCTAAATCAACTTTGACTAACTATTTAATTAAATAATCCATATTGTTTAATTAAATTCATCATTTTCTCCTATTAATCAAATAATTAATTTTATTGGATTAATTAACCCCCTTTCTTACTAATTCTCATCCCATTTAATTAAATAATGCAAATCATTTAATTAAAACCTCTATGTCTTCTCATTTGATTAAATAAATCTAATTATTTAATTAAATGTCATATTCTTCAAAAACCCCTAACTCACCTAAGATTAATTAATTTTGGATTAATTAACCTTAAACTACCTCCTAATCTTCATTAGCCAATCCTCTAGCTTTTACCAAGGTTAAATAAAGCTATGATTTACTAACCCCACTTGCACAAGTAATTAATTTTTACAAATGAATTAATAGCTATTTTCCTCACAAAAGGATATTCTCATGGAATATTCCTCACTTCTTTGACTTTCCCTCCCAAACTTTAAAATCTCTTACAAAGGCTTTTAATACCTCTCTTACAAGGGAATTCAATAGGCTCTTACAAGCCATCTTGTCTATTACAAGGGAATTTACTTCTCTTACATTCCCTTACATTCTTACCCACATTCCTTAAATTCTTCCAACCATATGTCTTAACTCCCTCTTACAACTCTTCTCCCAAGATGTGCACACACTTGTGTGGGCACATATCCCTATTGCTTCTCTTAGCCTTGTGACACTTGCCACATGGTTAATTATCCTCCATTTATTCCCACATTTCTTAGTTTTCACCCTTCTTCCAACCCTTGCTTCCTATAAATAAAAGGCCCTTCTATTGGAAATGGATCCACCTTTTCATGCAAACTTACTATACACATTTTTCATCCACATCTACATGCATTTTCATCTTTTGAGCTTGAATCCACTATCTTATTGCATCAAATCCATCAATTTACATCAAATCTTGGAGCCGATTCAACAAGGGATTGGGAAAGGGCCATATTTTAGATCAATTTGGCACTAATCCCCCCATGGGATGAGGTTTGGAGTGCTTAGATATGATTTAATGCATGCTTTGTCTGATAATTCATACTTTTTTGTTCACATTTTCATTTGATTTGTATCTCCAAGTATTTTATGGGGAATGTGATTTAACCCACTAATATGACTAATCCTTGTGTGTTTTTTTCATGTTCAACCTAGGTCTATCTCGCATTCATAGGAACATAGAAGGCATGCATCACATCAAATAACACAAGAACACCATATTTATGTGGAAAACCAAAAAAGAGAAAACCATGGTGAGAATTAGCTCACAATAAATTATAACCAGTCATATGATATTACAAAAAGCTCACTACCAAGTGGGACTCACTATTCGAAGGACTCACTATCCAGAGAATAGAGAAAAGAAGAGATGTTTCACTTCTAGGAAGAAGGGTGGCTCACTGCTAAATATTTGAATTGTTGAAATGCATCTACCATATGCTGAAGATAGATCCAATTAAGCTCTATAAATTGATCTAACACACTTCATGCTTCACTACTATCAAAATTTTCTCTTAACTCTTTACTTCACACTTGCATCATACTCTAGTCCTTTTCACATCATCCACAGACTCAAATCACAATGCTTCTATACAAAACTAAAATCATCTTAAATTTATCTGCATTACATTCACAAACAATTACAACATCAATTAGGTCAGCCTAATTAGATGAAACATGAAAATCAACAATCTTTCGGCTCGATATCTAAACATACATTCTTCCAAAACATGTAACACCTGAAAATAGGTTGGAAGGGACCTATAATTACTCCCGTAAGTCTGATCCAAATATCCTTTAATTCCAAATGATCTCAAACCTTTTAGGTTGGCCCTATTAGTGAAGAAACAAGGAGATGAACCAACTATATATCCACATATCAACACACGAACCTCCAAAGCTCTTGCCACTTGGACCCAACATACTTTGGAAATCTATGAACACTCCCTTAGAACTATATAGAAAAATAATAATTTGTGGTGGAATGCAAAGCATTCCAAATAGGTACAATACCACTGTAACTCAATCCAAGATGATACTTTTTCAACTCCAAATTCAACTGTGAAGGGCTTCAATATGTAAAAAATTGGATTTAGAATCCTCTAACAAGTACCAAAAAAAATATCATAACCGCATAACTAAATTCTCCATTATAGAGAAAAACAAACTACAAAATGGGTTCATTGTAGATAGTGCAGAGGGACAGATATTTTTTTAAAATTGTTGCATTTATGCACTAGATTGTCACCACTCCATTAAACCATACTCATAAAACATCAATGCAGATACCACAATAATGTTGACATAAATGACAACACTATTACCAATAATCTCCCCAACATCATAGTAGCAATATTTGCATCATCTGCCATTTATCCTTCCAAGAATCTCATCATAACTCTTCCAATAGACTCCATCTCATCAATGACAAGAAAAATTCCTATAGATAAGGGGGATTCATCACCCCAAGGCTCTCAAGTCATAAAATATCCTAAGGGAATGAACTAACCTAAACTACCTCATACTACCTTATAATTTGAGAGGGGAGAGTCAAGATGAAAAGGAAGGGAAAACATGACTATGTTTCCCCATTGCTTATGATAGATGTTTTATGGAACTAGGAAAGAAAATTGCAGAGGTCTTAGATTTCAAACCATATATCTCTCTGTCAAGGGACAACAACACGGGAGTTGAACTTCAGCATGCCATGCTAGTGTCTTGTATGAATAGAGGGTCAAGTAACAACCAAAAACTCATAGAGGCTATTGTTGACCCAAATGTTGTAGTTTTATAGTTTGACAAGAAAGAAAAGGAATACAAAGTGAAAGAAGAAGAATACTATAAAGGCTATTCTAATGGTGAAATGACAAATAAAGAAGAACAATGCCAACGTACTCAAGGTCAAATTCTCCAGCCAACTCCAAGTGAATGAACTTGCACCTACACATAGTAACAAGAAAAATGTTGGGGCTATGTTTTAAGGTTTTCCTTAGTCAAACACCTATTTTGGTGTTCCCACCTCCATAGACAATCAATATGCAATAGGATTTTAGAAAAATGATAAAGGAGATAAAAAAGACACCAAATAGTAGAGAGAAATGGAAACTTGGATGCTACTCTACAAGAACGATAATGTAATTAATGAAATAGACATAATATCACCTTCCCTTATACAAGTGATCAAGGTCAATAAAGGAAGAATAAGAGTGATACGACTATGCCAATGAGGTAGAGCTTTGTGAACTTGCAATAGAAATGGTGCTAGAGAAAAGAGAAGTTGTAGAAGCAAAGTATGGAGCTTCTAGAAGAAAGATAGAATGATCAAGAGAGAGTGAGAATGAGATTGAATTGAGATAGAGAGGGCATAAGAATGATCAAGGGAGTTGCAAGAATGAAGGAAGTGAGTGTAAATGGATGAATTTGAGGAAAATAGTCATTCTCAATAGTCAAGATTTGGCAGGAGGACATTATGTTCACAAGTGATAGGGAAACAAAATGTTTCTATTGCTTCTTGATGTAGGAATCTTATCAGGATGGTAGAACAACGTGTAAACATCCATTTAGCACATCCATGTCCTAGACAAAATACCCTCACTAACACAAAATGACAAGGACACATGTGCAAAGTAGGATAAAGGCAGTGGGTTTTTGTATTATTAGACTTGTAAGGCTAAAATGAGGGTAAATTAATGGGAAATTTTCCTAAGTGTAAATTTACACCATTATAGTTCCAACAATCTCCCCCTTTGTCATTGATGGAAACATATTCTTCAAATTTTCAATATTCTCCCCCTTTGACATCAAGGGCAAAGGGATCTCACTATCAAGCTTGAAAAAATACTTTAACTGTTCTCCCCCTTTATAAATATATACATATATGCATGATAATAACTCCCCCTTACAAGGTTATTCATAAAAAATAATCAAAAATATATTACCATATTTTCTACTACATCTGCATATGTATAGAGAAATTTTGAAATGCATAAATGAATTGAAATATATAAAATCAATTGGGAGATGGCATAATTCTCTTGTAAGACACCTTCAATTTTGCAACGTGTTCCTCTCTATCCTTCTTTCCAACATCCCAATCCTTCTATGCAAATATTTAAGCAAGTTGCTCTAGCTCTCAAACTGCATAAGGAAGTCTTCTCCTTCATCTAGTGAACTGGGTATTGGGTTCTTATGTGCTAACTTCTTTGCATGTGCTAAAACACTTTTTAAGGTGATAAGCCTTACACTTACCAGATCCCTAAGTTGACTATACTATATGATTACCTTTTCTTTCTATTAATATAGTTGAAAATTTTGTCTATGCAAATTTTCTATTGTAGCTCTCGTACCACCATTTGTATCATTACCTGGATCATAAACTCCAGAGGCATGAAAAATTTGTGACTCAATTGATTCCATCTGATCCTTGATGCTCTTCATTGAATTGTGTCATTCTAAACAAAATTGAAATACAACTCGTGCTGCATCCAAACACTTCTGCACATGTCTCAGATTTTCTTGCAATTTATTATGTACTACATTGCACTTATTTGATATCTCAAATAATTTATTTTCATTGACCTTCTTTGTTATCTATTTCTCCAAAATTTCTTCTAAATAGAGGATTAATCTAAAAGTAGCTTCAAATTTTTAGCACCAGATAAAGATTCATCAATTGTAACACAAAGAATACCTTCTTACAATACCTTGATTGTTTCTTCAATTAACTTAGTGCTCTTCTAGTGGGCGGAAAGAATTTGCTTCCTTGTGAAAGCATGAAAAACATCACCAATTTGGATTTTTTGCAAGGGAGAGATTTTTCCCATGTCCACTTGACCCTACATCAAAGGAAGTTGTAACAGTAATGAAAAAATAACAAGTTTGAACTATAACTACATGTCCAACAAACTCTTGAGTGAATCACCAAAGGATTCGCCAAAAAAATTGTGCTCTCCTCTTCTTTCTCTACATTCTTCTCCTTATCTACACTACCAAACTCCTCTTTTGTAGCTTCCTCATTATCTTCCAGAGGAGGTTGATCTTCAGTATTATATATGCCCCTGTATTCTTTGGGTTGTCTTTTGCAATCTCTTCTTCTTGTTCTACATTTTTGTCTGTGTCTAGAGGAAGTGAATTTTTCTTAGATTGTACATCCTCCATTTGCATTTCCTCATCCTTTTCTTAAACATTCTCCACTATTGGAGGGATATCATCTGTTGCCACATCTTCTTGCATTTTCTCTTCTTGTTTCTCACTCTCATGTTTTGAAGCATCTTTAATAGGCTCATTAATATCCAGAACAATAGTGTCATATTGCATTTCACTTCCACTATTTAGAGACACACTTAGATCTTTTGCAAGCTCTTATAACTTTTCTAGTGTCTCATTTTTCATCCTTTAGAAGTTCATCCTCATCTTTTCTCATCAATGTATTGATCCTTTGTTTTTTTTGAATTCTTTGTTTTACAATTGTGCCAATCTTTCTCTATCTTCTTCTAACAAAGAAGAACCAATCTTCTCTAAGGCATCTTCCCTTATTCTGGAATCTTCATCTACTGCTTCTTGTCTCCTCATTCTGGAAGTAATTTGGTAATTGATCCTCAATTTATGTCAAACTAATGCAAAAGGTTACCATATACTTTACTATTGCTTCTTCAATAGTATCCTTATCTACTCATCATAATCTAAATATATTTTTGTAGTCTCTTCCAATATTCCATGCTCAAAAATATCATTAAATAGTGCATCTAGCCTTAGAGGGCTATGTTTTCTTTCTGGAGGGGATTTTTCCTTCTTCTTTCCCTTATCCTTTGTTGGATTTTCTTCTTTTCTAGAGTTATTTTCTCTCACATGTATTTTGAATGCTTTCTTTTTCTTCTCCACTTCTTCTTTGATGTCTATATCCACAATGTCAACTCTATTTCTCTTTACAATTATCTCTTAAGAGACATCATATTTTATTTTTCAGACCAACTAAGGTCCCTCTTCTTCCTCTTCATCATCATCATATCCACCATACCTTTCTCTTGTAGATTTTTTTTTTTTTACTCTTTTTCTTTGTAGTGCACTTTGTTCTTTCACAAGGCATTGGTTGACTCTTTTCTCTTCATACCAATAGCAAGTTTAGACTCGAAGGGATTAGGTGGAACTAGAGAGGGGGCATAGGTCATACTTGACCTTCTATAACTACAAACACCTTTCAGAGGACTATATATACCTTTGGATTTCTCCAAAAGGCCCTTTGGTGGTCCCATCATCTCCACTACTTGTGTCTTCATCTTTTCAACATTCCTTGTGATCTCCTTTTTCTTCTACTCCATATGTACTTCACTATATTTTTCTTCATATTTTCCATACCTTCCTTCTTTAGGTTCTCTAGGAATACTTAACATATGATTTGTCAAACCAGTAATCACATCTTCAGCAACTTCATATCCTATTTCAAGGATCCACACTGTCCTTGGCTCTATAGCTTCCATGATGCAACAATCCTTTCTGGCCATGAAGATGATATGATTTATGTACTTCTCCACAACACTCTTAGGAATTCTTTCTCTTTCTTGCATGTTCTCCTAAAATATTTTAAACAAACCCCATAATGTAACCTTCTGGGAATCTTCGTTACCCAATCTCATTAAATTATCTCTAATTTGAGTTGCAACTAGAATGCTCAACCACACAATATTATTCATGCCGAAAATCTCTCTAAGAAGATAAAAATTTAAACATATGACTAGGTTACCAAACTTGAAGGGGTGCTAGTACTTATTATTTTGCTACAAATTCTTTAGTAGTTTTTTCCTCAATAACTCACATAGGTCAAAATACGACCTTTCTTCACCATTCATATGTAGTATTAATTGTAGTAGAAAAATAGATTTCTCTATATTTTTGAAGAAAATAATATAACCTATCATCATGGTCACATACTTCATAGCTAGATCCTTAATATCCTTAACTATCAAGGTACATTTATAAAAATTTCCACCAATTAAGTTCATCACAACTTCATTCTTCATGGATTTAAGAGTTGAAACTGGTCCAGTTGAACATAAAACTATCACAAACCTAATTGCTTCCTTGGTAATCATGTATTGTCGGTCCAACCAAATGAACTTATTGTGAATTCTAATCAATACATATCTGATCCATTTATCAACATAAAAAAATATGTTAAAATTATTTCAAACATTAAGTTTATTTTTCGTTAAACTTCCATACTCAGGTTTCAATTCAAATTCATCATCAGTAATATCATTAACCCGTAATTCTCTCAACTTATAATGATTGTATTCATCCATTTTTGCATGAATATAGATTTTGAAATGTTTAGTATGCAATACACCAAAAGAAATATGCAAGAATGCACCATCCAAATTCATCGCCATGGAATTATCAGGATGTCTCTTGAACTTAGGTTGTGGTTGGTCCAAAACACTAACAACTTGAGGAATAGATATCTTGTAACACTTTTGAAACTAGGGTAAAGTAGAAACTATAAATACCTTTTAGATATTTTTTAGTTAGGGTTTTGCACACCAACTCTAACTCACTTCAATTTACCTCTTCTCTCCTCTTCACACTTCAAATCTTGATTACAAATGGAATTTTCATATGTGAAGACACTTATAAACACCTTTTTAATGGAATTAAATGCATTGATTTAAACTTAGGTCAAAATATATCAAACCCTAACTGTGACGACACAATCACCTTCAAATACTCCATAAATCTTTGTATCAAAATATTTTTCACCAATGACATCACCCATAGGTCAAGCATGTCAGCCTACATCTTATCTCATCGTGTTGAAGGTATCAACACCATATATTTGGAAAGGGCTTAAGGATATTTTGTTAAAACTCCCCCAGATCCAAAGCTCTTCATTTAGTTTCTAGAGGAAACATCTCCACCAAGGGCTGGCACAAACTCACCTTTTTCTTCATTCTCATATTTATTCTTCTAGATCCTATTCATTTCTTTCTTTATCTCATTTAGATCCACATTCTTTATTGGATTAGCCTTCTTTTTTGAAATAGAGGGTTTCACATTCTTGCTTTTATAGAACTTTTCTTTGTTTCTTGGTTTACTGCATTTATGACATATGACATTCTTTTGAACAAGATCCCTTCTTGCCTTTCTAGATCTACATTCATTAGCCTTATGCCCAAATCCATTGCATGTATAACAACATCCATTAAAATATTTAAACCTTGTGCCATTATTATAGCCATTCATGATCTAATTTTTGCATTCACTAGCTCTATGACCAAAACTATTGCATGTATAGCACTGAATGAGAAATGATTGAACATTCTAATTTATTCTACTTCTAAATTCTATAGCCTTATGTCCAAACTTCTTTGCGCATGAATAACCATAACCATTAAAAGATAAATACCTTTGTGCAATTGGTTGTTTGATGGGAGGTATTTTCAAATCTTTCTTTTTTTTTTGGACCTTCATGTCATTGCTCTTATTATTCTTCATTTTAACATTGTTTGGGGTTGGATCTATCTTTGAAATTCCCCCTTTTAAAAGCCCTAATTGCTCCTTGTCCTTAGAACTCTTCTATCTAGTGATCATCTCATCAAGCAGTGTGGATCTCTTCTTGAATCCTTGATTTCTCCAGATCTAATCACAAAGTTACAATATCTTGTTCAAGATTTGAACAGTCTTCAAATTTTCTTTCAATTTAGCATTCATGAAATCTTCAACTCTTTTACCTTCTTCAATTTTCAATTTTAGACTAGTGATAGTCTCATTTGATTTCTAGAGCTCCTTGATCCTATATGTATCTTTCTTGAATTTCTTCTTGAAATTCTTAATACACTCATCTACATCACTAAGATCCTTTTTCATATTTTTTTCTCAGTTTCTCTATCCAAATCATCAAGGGATGATTTGAGTTCTCCTTCCATGTCAACTACATAGTCTTCTTCAGTAAACCCTTCAAGGATAATCTCTTCTAGAGGAATAGGATACTTTATTGTAGCCATGCATTCAACCTCTAAGATCTACCTTAGTGATTAAGCCAATTAAAGGAACCAATATTTGATACCAATTGTTGAACATCCAAAATACTGAGAGAGGGGGGTGAATCAATATTCTCTCAAATTCATTAACTTTGACAACTTTAAACATTCATTCAATGCATCTAATTAAACATAGTAATGGAAAGGAACATAGAAGGAATGCACCAAATCAAAAAACACAAGAACACTAGATTTATGTGGAAAACCCAAAAATGGAAAAACCACGGTGAGGATTAGCTCAAAATATATTACTAGTCATAAGATATTACCAAAAGGCTCACTGCTAAGTAGACTCATTGTTTTAAGGACTCACTATCAAGAGAATAAATAATAGAAGGGATAGCTCACTACTAGGAAGAAGGGTGGCTCTTTGCCAAATATTTAAATTGATATAATGTGTCTACCATATGTTGAAGACAGTTCCAATTAAGCTCTATAAACTGATCTAACACACTTTATGCTTCAGTGCTATCAAACTCTACTTTGTAACTCTTTACATCACATTCACATCATACTCTATTCATTTTCACATCATCCACACTCAAACTAAAATAATTCTATACAACACTAAAATCATCTAACATTTATATGCATCACATTTGTAAACACTTACAACATCAATTAGGTTGGCCTAATTATATCAAATCAACAATTTGTTGACTAAAGATCAAAACATACACACTTCTAACATATGTAACACCTCAAAATAGGTCAGTAGGGACCCATAATTACTCTCATAATTCTGATCCAAACATCATTTAATTTTGCACTACCTCAAGCATTTTAGGTCGGCCCTATTAGTGAAGCAACAAGGAGACAAACCAATTGTTCATCCACATATTGACACATGAACATCCAAAGATATTTCTGCTTGGACCCAACATACTTCAGACATCTAGAAACAATCCTTTAGCTCCACATAGAAAAACAATGATCCATGATGGAATGTGAAGCATTCCAAATAGGTACACTGCCACAATAACTCTACCAAATCTAGAGTGATACTTTGTCAAATCCAAATTCAACTATGGAGGGCTTCAAGATGTAAAACCTTGGATTTAAAATCCTCCAAAAAGTACTAAAATAACCTCAAAACTACATAACTAAATTCTCCATTGTAGAGCAATGTAGACTACAAAATGAACTTTCACTGGAGACAATGCATAGGGATAAACAATTTTGTAAAACTGCTTCATCTATGCACTGGATTTCCATCACTCCATTCAACCATACTCATCAAACACCAATAGATATACCATAATAATATTGATGTCAATGACAACACTATTAGTAGCATCACCAACAATCTCCCCAACATCATAGTAGTAATATCTACATCATCTACCATATATCCTTTCAAAAATCTCCTCATAACTCTTCCAACAGATGCCATCTCATCAATGACAACAAAAATTCTAACAAATATCTTAGCTATGACCATCCTCAAGTTTTCCCATGAATTACCTTCAAACTTAATATCTTTCCCTTCAAGCATGAACTTAATATCCTTAGATTTATAATCTGCAATAACTCACCAAATGAATGCAACCATCCTGTCTCCATAATTATGTCAATTTTTGTAATATTTAAATCAACAATACCTTATTCTTTTTCATTTTTATCTTCCTTAGTGGTTACCCTAAATGGTACTTGCATTCACCACCATGCTTCCATTGTGCTACTCTAATACAACTACAAGTCAAGGATTTTGAACTAGAAAAGACTTATACAACCTTGAAATTGGGCCCATCAAGAATTTCAGCTTTTGTGTACCTCTCAATTTCCTCAATTTGAAGTTACTTGATCAAAGCACCAAGATCCCACACCATCTTGTGTGATAAAATCAAAAATTGAGAGAAAGGATCTCATTTCCATTTGGTACCTTTCATATTTTCATTATTTTTAGAATACTTCTCACTAATATATAAAAATGGTAATGAATGACACAATAAATATTTACTTATACTATTATCCTTATTTTGTGAGTTGTAATTAAAGAAGCATATACCAAAAAATTTACCTCCTTTCACATATTTGGGAAATTTTGAGATATTTATTACAACAATATCATTCTCAAAATAAATTCATTAATAAAATAAGATTTAACTAAATCATCCTTGATGTAGGAGAAGGTTCCAACCTCTGAAAACTCACCTTGAATTTATAAGAAACCACATCGTCAAAATGGATTTAAACAATGTTAAAACAACAAGATTGTAATTTTTTTATTGCCAACAATTACCAAGGTTACAAGAAATCAAAGAAAAATTAAATTACAATCATGGCATACCTTAGGAATTATATAAAACATATAAAAATATACTTTGAATTATGAGTCACTCAACAAAATCATTCACAAATATGGCCTCTTCAAACCTTCAACTTCTTGAAGCATCAATTTCTTTTCTTTCTACAATGTTCTCTAGAAAATCAAAACACAATGAACCTGTAACCATTGAAATATCATTTGTTGTAGTAGATATCTTACCAAACCTTCAATAAACCTTCAATAATAATTTTCACAACCCTCCTAGGAAAATAACTATGCCTACAACAACAACCTTCAAATTCTAGCCAAGAATGGCTACCGAACCATAGTCCAAGTTACATGTAATCTTCAAAAACAAGATCCAAAAAATTCTCATGAAAAAATTCATGAAAAATTTGGGAAGAATCCTCCACAAATTCATTCCAAAAACCTTTAGTAATATTAAAAATGCTTTCATAAACCCACTTCAACCAAAATTGCAAAAATGGGAGTCCATTCCTAGATTTTAGGGTAGTTTCCAATGTAACTCTTGCCAACTCACCTTGGGTATCCACCTTTGAGTGCATGATTTTAGGAAGTTTTAAATACATTTTTACAACTCATACTCCCTCCAAGACCCACACCCAAAAATATTGATTGCCAATTTTTTAATATTAAATAATTTCCAAAATCCCCCTAAATTGTCTCCATAGCCCAAAATTGCAACAAGATAATAAAAGGGTAATTATTCAATATTTAACTTAGTCTAAATTTGAAAATTACTTCACCAAGATAATCACCTACCAAATCTTAGGAAATTAATTTTTTTTTTTTATGCAAGATACCTTGCCAACCACGGATGCTCCTACATCAAACACTTGGGTTAGAAAAAAATTTATGAATACGGATTCACAAATTTGGGTTGAGTTGTAGTACCACCCTTTTGATTTGGAAGAAATCTCTATAAATCTCCATCACTGAATTAGAAAGGAGAATTCCTTCATTTTCCTCTTCCAACACTTATTTGAGGCATTTGTAGTCCTCCTCCACCAAGTGTGCTCATTATTCCTCCTTCCTCTCATGGAATCACATCCACCATAGACCATCCTCCTCCTCCAAAGGCTTCCTCTTCTCCTCATCTCCATGAGATCCAACCCACCACAAACTGAAAACCACTAGAAAATCTTCAATGCACAATCTCTCACAACTTCTACATATAGATATGCAACATCTGTAGTCCATGATGAAAGAAATTATTTTTGATTATCTTTACTAATAAGTGTTGTCATCTTAAGCCTTGGAAAATGTATCTCGCAACATGCAAATTTCCTATCATATAGAGTTCCTGTCACATTCTTCATAGGAACTTCTTGTCATCTTCTTCATAGAAATATGGCTCATGCTTATTACTACAGTTTCCTCTTCTATGTGGTTGGCTTCAGTTTCACTTGTTCATTCCTCTAGTCACATGCCACAGGTTGAGAAATATCAGCTGCCAACTATCCATCAACATATTTCCTTTCCACATTACTGTTATCACTTGGATTTTGCACCCTGTTGAATGTAAAATTCAACAATCCAGTGTAGCATGTAAAGACCTCTAAAGATGTGAGTTTCTTGTAGAGCAAGGTCAACCTATAGAGAAGGTCGGCTTCCTTTGTGTTAATATCACCTATACTACTAATTCTTTTTGAAGGAAAAGGGGGAAAGAGTGCATAAAAATAAAACTAAACCCTATGGTGATACACTGAACTGGTAAGAGGAATGGAATAATTTGATTTACACTTGAAAATTGACAATGAACATAAGATTACACATCAAATTTTTGTAAGCTTTTCATTAATTTTTCACAAACAGGTTTGATTCACACACTTTTTCAAAGAGAGGAAAATATTTTCATAGACTAGAATCCATGTGTGATTATGTGAACACAATTTTTGATTTATATAATGATACTTTTGCAAAGGAAGGCATGAAACAAAAGATAAAACTATATGGGAATAGAAGAAATTCAAAAAATAACTTGATCATTAACCTAGAATGCTCAACACTTTGCAAGAACAAGATGGTAATTTTGTCATCAACAATGACCAAGGTAAACTCTGTATATTATGCTCCAAACGAGTTACAAAAGTTAGCTAATCTGAGAAAGGATTTGAGAAAAATCACTAACTAGATCTAGAATGCATCCTCCTCACTTCTTTACAAAGAGGAAAAAATCCATATATACAAAAGTCCCAGCCCTTAGGGCTTACAAAAATATCAACCTCTAGAAAAATCTGCCCTTAGATCTTTTGAATGAAGTTATTGTTGCATTAAACATGCATCCCTGCTGTCTATGTCGGTGAAGGGTCTCTCTAGGAATGGCCTCCTTGATCTTTTGCAACACTTGCATTAACTTCTAGTCCCCGTGTCCACCCTCAAACATCCATCAAAGCTGCTTTGAATTTCTTGAAGCATTATCATAAATGTCGATCCACTCCTGCTAGCAAACATCCCAGTTGTCCTTGCGGTCTCATCCTTACTGTTCTTCTCCTATTCTAGACCCTTTTGTAAGTTGACCTCTTCTGGAAATAGCATTAGATTTTTCCATTAGATCTCCACACCATTGCTTCATTGAGCTACTCCACCACTTTTGATCTTAGAGCAGATCCATGTCACTTTCATTTTGTTGATCTTCTTTTCAGGGGGAGTCAATATGTCAAATGGACAATGGTTTGCCTTTAGTTCTCTTTGATTGGGTGAACACATCCCATGTAATATTTTAGGTGGTTAGAGGTCCTTCAAACAATATCACATGTTGGTGAGACACTAATCATCTCTCCCCAATGCAAGCATACTTCACAGGATGGGCGACATAGCTTGGGAGTGTCAGCGGGACCTCATATCAAGCTGTAGGAGTTATATCAACATCCCTAAAACCATCGGCAAGACTATCACCTTCAGCTAGAAATCACAGCGAGCCCTCAGGAGTCATATTGATATCGCCATTTCATCACCCAAACATCTGCATTCGGCAAGAGCTCCCACCGAAGCCTGCAGCAGACCCATAACTATCAGCAAGACAAACATTAGTTGGCAGAAAATTATACCCAAAGGCATAACCTTCGGTGAGGCCTCTCATCGATCTTGAGACATTTCGGCGAGCTCACCTCACTTGTGCACAACGGTTAGCAAGATACCATCGGGTCGGTAGGAAATCTTCCCGAGCTCATTTCATTTCACCGAGACCTCCAGCAATCAGCATGGCATCATCTTGAAACCATTCTATTTCGCCGAGCATAGATTCCTTCCTTTCAACAAGACCACCTTTGGTCGGTGAGACATTACACCGACTGAGCCTTCTGCTAGCGAATGCAACTTCCCTCAGCAAGATTCCACCTTGTCGACCAAACATCACATCGATATCAATCCCTCTTGGTGAGACCTTCACTATCAGTGAGACCTTATGCAAAAGGAAAAATCTTTCGGCGAGCTGAGACCACCTCGGCAGGACCCTAGCGGGCCAGGAAGATTTCAGCCTGAAGCAAATCCCCTTTGCTGAGACTTCGATCATTCAGCTAAACCTCACGGCGAATGCAAATCTTTCTTCCCCCTAGCGGCCTTGTGAACAACTGTCGATGAGACTTTCGCCTATCGGTAGGACCTTTCACCGAAGACACCACATTACATTGAAGGCATTTCATTTCGGTGAGACCCCCCGCAATTGGCATGACATTACACCGATCTCATAGCCTTTCGGCGAGACCATACTCTATCGCTGAGACATCTCCCCAAGCTCAACATTACACCGATAGTTCCATTCTTTCAGTGAGCTAGCCTTGTGCACAATGGTTGGCGAGGCTTCAACATATCAGGGAGACATAAAAAAACCCATGGCGATCAAAATATCTGGCTGATCGGTATACTTCCAATGAATAGAACCACACTACTAGTCAGCATGGCAATAGGAGGGTCTTAGCAACCTTCTTCATCAAGAATTTTATGCCAAATCTGACTGAGGCAAGCTTTCCAATAGACTTCCTTGTGAAAGAGCATCAATTGAAGACCTTTGTAATAAAAACCAAACACCTGCATGCTGGGCTCAACCCTTATGGGGGCCACATTCAATCCATGTGCCGAATTTAAAACATAATTTCCCCTGATGATCCCGTAGGTGAAAATTGGGTAACAGTTACTAAATCTAATGTATTAATAAATTACTGTAGTTACGTTCTATTGTTTGATTTTGACAACAAAGAATAATTGGAATATTGTTAGGAAATCAATTTAGTTTGTTCAGAAAGGGTGGAAAAGAAGCCACATGAATCTTTCTTAACCAATTGATTTACCTCCACTGCTAATTTGTAAACTACACTACATATTTTTTTTTTATGCATTGTAAAAACTATATAAACATGCATATGTAATATTAGCTTGGCCAAAAAGCCAGAAAGAAGAAAATATATTCAAAATAATTTATTGAGAGAATCATTTTGAGGTCTCTTTTAGAAATCTTGTGAGTTCTATATCCATTGATTGACTGGGAGGAAGGGTGCCCACTCTTCAACCATCAATGTCCAATTTAAATATTTATTTTTCTATATATTGAGTTTTTCGTGTTTTTTTTTAACTTCAATTGATTGTATTTGTGGAGTGTGATTTTGAGTGTTATAATTCAATTGATCGATACATTTTTGTGTATTAGTGATCTATGTTTTATTTCCATGCTACAAAATTAAATTCTATAATTTTTGTATTTGTTAAATTATTTGATTATATTTTTGTTTCAAAATTTACTATCATATTTTTTGCATGATTCTTGTCATTCTTGTCACAAAAATACTGTGGAACTAGTGACAATTTCTATAGCAGTTCCTGTCACAAGAAAACCAAAAACATTAATATGTTTTTCAATTAATTAAATTTAGGAATGCATTTTCATCCCCACTCACCTCACAACTTGCAACCCTTGTGTAGATAGCCACAACACCTTTCATAAGATTACAATCCCTAGATTGACATTTAGACCAAGTTGAGTCTAGTTTATTCTTTACCCTAGTTTTTTCCTAGCAGTCCACTCTGTCACGACACAATCCTCCATCTCTAACTCTTTACTCATTTCAACATGCAAATTCAACATCACAAAACTCAATAAAATTTACATCTATCACATCTATCACTTCTATCACAACTTCCTCTTCCTCTGATGTAACTTGTCTCTCTTTTCAAGGATTACACCTTTAAGGTGCAACTCCATCACTACTATAAATTTTAATTTTCTCTCATCTTTCATGCCTCCAACAATGCATGTTGCAACTTTTCCATTACCATCTTCTAAATTTAGCAACATGTCCTCCAATGGTAATTTATATCTACACTCTTTACTTCTTCCACAACTACATCTTGCAACTTCACCTTCATCATTCCTTTAAAAATACATGTCTCAATTGCAAGCTCTTTTATCTTTTCTTCTTTCTTTTTATCCTCTCGCATGAGGATCTCTCCTTTAATGTCATATATTGGACATTCTACTACAACTTCTCTTTTTCCTCCAAATAAAATATTAGAATAAGGGTTATAGAAATTATGAGCCTCCAAAGAATCTTCTCCCTCATCATCTTCTCTTAACAAGGATCCATCCTTGTCCTCTTCAACCATGTTCTTCATGCTCACAATTTTAGATTTCAAACTTTCTTCATCTACTTCACATAGCTCACTCTATTCAAACACTATCATTGCAACTTGTGCCTCACTGTCTTCTCCACTTGTGTGGGTTTCCCCCACATATTCTTCTTCATATTCAACCCCTACCAAAGGGTTACAATATTCTTCATTTCCCCTCTTCTTTTTTCTATCCTCTTTCAAGAGAATGTTCTTCCCATATCCCCACTTCTTCCTTAATAATATTTTCTAATACACCCACTTCAACCTAGATCTTTTCAAATTCTTCACAACTCAAGTCCTATTTTCCACTTCTTCCCAATATTTTTCAAAAAATAAAATTCTTACAGGCCTCCTTATGACCCATCCCATCCTCTTTGGTATATACTTCCTCACGTACGATGATCTATCTACTCATGAATCACACACACACCACCACAGGTATTGGTGAAAACTTCCTCACATTGATGCTTCTACTTCTACACTCAAGAACTCCTTATATGATACCATTTATGTAGGAGAAGGTTCCAACCTCTCAAAACTCACCTCAAATTCATAACAAACCACTTCCTCAAAATAGATTCAAACAATGTTAAAACAACAACAAGATTGTAAATTTTCTATTGCCTAAAAATTATCAAGGCTATAAGAAATTTAAACAAAATTAAATTACAATCATGGTAGGAACTATAACTGATATAAAACATCTTAAACCAGAATTTGAAGTCTGATTCACTCAATAAAATCATTCACAAATATGGTCTCTTCAAACCCTCAAATTCTTGAAGCATCAATTTCTCTTCTTTTTGCAAATTTCTCTGGAAAATCAAAACAAAATGAAACTATAACCCTTGAAATATTATTTTCTATTGTAGATATCTTCTCAAACCTGAAATGAACCTACAATAATAATTTCCATAACCCTCCCAATAAAATAACTATACTTGCAACAACAACCTTCAAATTCTAGCCAAGAATGGCTACCAAAACATAGTCCAAATTGCTTGTAATCTTTAAAAAAAACCTCCATAAACTTCAAAAAACTTCATGCCCAATTTGGAAGATACCTTCAAAAATTCATTCCAAAAACCTTTAATAATATTAAAAATTCTTTCATAAACCCACTCCCAACAAAATTTTGAAAATGAGAGTCCATTCCTAGATTTTAGGGTAGTTTCCAATTTAACTCATGCCAACTCATCTTTGGCATTCACATTTACATGCATGATTTTATGAATTTTTAAATGCATTATTCCAACTCATAATCCCTCCAAAACCCACTCTCGAGAATATTTATTGCCATTTTTAAATATTAAATAATTTTCAAAATCCCCCTAAATTGTCTCCATACCCTAAAATTGCAACAAGATAATAGAAGGAAAATTATTTAATATTTAACTTAGCATAAATTTTAAAATTACTTCACTAATATAATCACCTACCAAACCTTAGGAAATTAAATTAAAATATTATTTTTTGATGCAAGATAGCTTGTCAACCACAAATGCTCTTGCGTCAATCCTTCATGAAAAAATGATCATCGATATGGTTATCTTGTAAACCATATTCACATGGAATTTATTCCTTCTTTTCAATGATTAAAACCTTAATAGTTTTTTCTTGAATATTATTTGAGTCCCCTACATTTTTTTCAGTTATTAGATCTTAATCTTTATCAAGCAATGTTAATTTCTCATTGACTTCATTACAACAAATAATTTCCTGACGTGAAAGCTCATTAGAAGTCATTGGGAAATTATTTTTAATAAAAAAATATTTACCTTCAACATTCAATGTGGATTCCTTTTGTTCCTGTTCCATAATTTTTTCCTTTACCTTCTCTGTGATTTGTGCTCTAGTGTACCCTTTATTGTTTCAAGTTCCATCATCTTTTTTGGTTCCTTAGCGGATTCTTTCACTTCTAAATTTGTTCCCATCTTCTTAAATTTTCTCTTTTTCATTGGATCATTTACCCATCTAGTAAAATTATTCTAATATTTCTAAAATTCTTTCATAAATTCCAACATGGATTTATTCAAATGTCTTCATCTTTTTACACAATAAAATAAATTTTCACCCTGCATGTTGGCAAGATCTTAACTCGATACCGTTGTAATGTTCCAAAAAAAATATTTTTATGATTTATATAAATTAAATAAATACAAAAAAAATAAAGAGACAAGCAATATATTTCCAACCTTCATTAAATAATTTTTCAAAATAATTTGCAACACCCACAAAGTTTTATAGATTTATCCTCAACTTTGCACTAGAATTTGACAATTTTACATGACTTCTTTCGAATATTTCTCTATTAATGAAATATTATTTTTACACATATAATATATTTTTATAACATTACAACATCCCATAATGATAGAAAAATCATCTACAACAGATTGGTAACACAAATATGCAAACAAAACTAATAATTTCACTACCCTTGATTTCATCGATAAACATAAAAATGGTAAAAAGTGAACTTTAGATTATATGCCATATGAATCTGATTTTTAAATGAAAATGGAATATTTTTAAATTCATAACATCATAATAAGTAGCTCATATAAATTTGGAATCAACAACAACAAAAGAACTAAAGATAAACTAACTCACTGGAATATCATCTATAACACTGCCAAACTACAACTTGTATTATGAAAGCTACAACACCAAAAGAATGATCTTGGAAATTGATAAACTAGGAAAGGACACACTAAAAAAAAAAAACTAAAAAATATTGAACCCAAATTATAAGTCAACACTAGCAAACAAATCAGCTCAGGATAAGGGGATTAAAAAACTCTAGCTAGAAGGGACTCCTTGAATGTGGTCAATTATTTGAAGAAAGTTATCCCTCCTTCATAGACTATTGGACATTTAATTGAGGACTCAATAGCTATCTTGTACACATTTGAAGACTTTCATGTTTCTCATTTCTTTAGAGAGGCTAGTAGCTTAGTTGATTGCCTTGCTAGTATGGAGGTGGTCACTCCTAGGTGATGGTACTCTAACGATGTCTCACCTATTGAAATTCAATCTATTGTTAATGATGTTCAAAGATCACATGTTTCAAGTGATGGCTAGAGGGGCTCATCCTAGAAGTGGTAGAACATCTTTGAATGATTTCCTATTTATTTTTGTAAGATAATGTATCGTCATGTCACCTTGATCTATGTGGGAAAGATTTGGAAAATCACCCAAGGTTTACATTTATGATGTCATCCAGTACTAAGGAAGTCAAGTCAACACACTGTGGGTTTTTTCATTCTCTTGGAACTTTGCAGCCTCTATTTTAATCTAACAAATTTCTTTTTGAGGATTTTTCTCTAGTTTCCTGTGCACAAGTGTTGGGGGATGATAGATGTAGAACCAAGCCAATGACATATGATGAAACTAAGGAGAATTTCTTAGTTTGGAAGATTGTTGAGAGGGGAGGCATCATGCCCTTTATGATGAAACTCCATGGTTTTGATTCACAGGTGTTGTAGGAGTTTGTGAATGGCCAGAGCAATAGGATTATGAGGATTTTTGGTGTGGAATTCAACATTAATGAGGACTTGATAGTGGAGGTTTTTGGTCTTTCCAAAAAAGGTAGAAAGTTTTATAGGGAGAGTATGGTGTCAAAATCTTCCATGACTAATATCCTAAAAGGAAATGAGAAGAAGATCAAGATTAAGAAGTTGGGATGTAGGGCTTATGACCAGTTATCATTGAAGCCTATTTGGAGGAAGGTGGCGATGGAACTCATGAGGTACTTTACTTTGTATGGTAGGTTTTCTATGGTTTATGGCTACCATTTTGTGCTTCTTAATCATTTAGGCATGATAGGAAGGTTTTGTTTCCCTTTTATCTACTTGTTTATTTAGACAATGGTATTGTTGAGCACCACAAGAATCAAAGCAATTGCTTTTTACATGAGGGGTTAATACTCCTAATTATTGAGCATGTTAAGGATATTTATGTCATTGAAACCCCCACATTGCATAAAGGGTGCAAGGTCAAGGAAGTCTAGTCTGACTTTGATACTAGTGATGACTCAAAGAGGAATGATGAGGAGGATGGGTCTAAGTCCTTGAGGTTTCTCCCTAGGTATTTTTTGCTAAATCCTCTAGGAAAAGGGCAAGGATAGAGGAATCCTCTTCCTATTCAGTAGGCTCTCATACTATTTTGGATTTTTATGGGGAGGGTAAAAGTTCTGAGAAGAAGAGAAAATGGAAAGTGAGTAAAGTCGAACCTCCTCCTCCATCCAGTGTAAAGAGAAGAATCATGTCTAGGAAGGGTGAGTTGAGGAAGGGTGGATAAATATACCCCTACTATGGATAAAGGAAAGGAAAAGGTTATTGAGGCCTTGGAGGAGCCATTGGGAGGTTTGGAGCATGGTCTGGAGGATACAGTGAAGGGGAAAGTTAGCAGAGTTAACATGGGTGTTCTTAAGAGTGGTCACCCAACCAGTAGCAATAAGGTAATTGATCTAGATTATCCTTATGTTGGATTTGAGTTATGGGAAATAGGTAAAGCCATGGAGGACACTCCATGTAGTAAGGTTCACTCTGGTCTTGAAACTCTTCAAGGCTAGAATTGGGAGTTGATGGATGGTGATGATACCTACCAATTAGCGAGAGAGGGGACTGGTAACATTTTCTTCCTCTTGAAGTGACTTCTAAATAAAGTTAAGTAGCTTAACATGACATGTCAAATTACTTGGATCATACCAATATTACTTTCTCTAATAGTATCAAATTGGAAATGTCAGTCATTAATAAGGTCAAGAAAATGAATGTTGTTCTAAATAGAGTGGTAGTTGTTGCTAAGAAATTTAAGGTTGATCATAAGTCGAGGATGGAAGCTCTGGAATAGAAAGTCTCAAAGATTTATGTGGATGTTTCTACCCTAGTCAATTTGAGCCGTGAATCATTGAAAAAGAGTGTGGAGGGTCTGTTACTACTAAATGAAAAAGCCAAAGAGTAGATTGGTAAGCTGTTGTTTAAAGGGAATGAGGTGCATGATGTTGAGAATGAGACCTTATTGGGTGATGCTAATAAAGGAAAATTATTTGGTCCTTGCATTTATACCAAGAGTAAATCAAAGAAATAATGAATGGTCCCAGTCAAATAGCTGAATGAAGTTGTCAAGATGCATGACAATGTAATTTATAGTAATGTGGAGTATTGGATATTGCTGATATGTGGTTGTCATTGATGTCAACACTATTAGCATTAATTTCTTTAAGGTTGTATATGTTGAGGATATTGAGAAAATTGTAACATAAGAAGTTGTGGGTTGTCAATAATGTAGTGAAGTTCAGAATGGTGGCTAGCTCAGTATATTGATGGTAAGAGGTTACAAATTAAAGGGTTTGTTGTTGATTATATCTAGTCCATCCATTGAAAGTTTCAGAGGTTCTCATGAAGATTTGATCGAGTGATATTTTTTGTGTTCCGACAGTTGCTTTGTTGCTTTATTTGGTGTTCCTGGAAGATGACATGATTCTAGTAATCTGAGTTGTTTTGGATGCTTCTAGATCATGCTTGATTTGTGTTGTTGGCCTGCATTGATCATTGTGATCACAATTGGTGATTTTATTTTGTGAGTTCGTGTTTTTCATGATCACGGCTGACAGGGTGATTGTAGTGTGTTGTGGATCCTCGAGGAATAATTGTTGAAGGTGTTTTGAACTTGAGAAAGTTTTTTTGGGTCCTTACTATGTTATCTCTTATGGTGTTTGGTTCACATTGAAAATTGTTTATTAATTTGGGCTGACAGTGTATACACATTTCATATTTTCATATTTTATTTGAGCCGACATGTGGTTGATGTTATCCTTAGTTGCAGATATATATATATTTGATTGTTTGTGTGAAGAAGAAAGGTGTGTTGAGTGTGAATAATTTTCTAATATTTCAAAGGTAGAAGTGAAGTGTGAAAAGGAGAGAGCAGATGAAAGTGTTATGTCCTTAACCAAAACTGTAATTAGGCATTAGCAGATGTTATTTTCTCAGTACAAAATCTTCTGGTGTAAATCTGAATCTATTTGTAAGACAATGAGTCTTCCTTTGGGCAGTAAGCCTTTCTATAATTGAGTAGTGAACTCTAGGTAGTATGCCTGAATGTATGTGCATTCCCCATTTATTATTTGTTATAATTTTAACAAGGTATCATCTTGTGGACTAACCTCCACCATGGTTTTTCCACGTAAAAAATCTTGGTCTTATGTGTGTTTCTGATGTGGTGATTGTTTATTCTTTCATGTTTATTGATCATATTTGATAATAAGTTTAATTTGTATAATTTTTTGGATAATTGATTCACCCCCCCTCTCAATTGTTTACCCCTGTGTTTCCAACATGGAGGCGGTAAGAATTCTTAAAAATTTAGAGTAGTTGCTATCTCTATGTTTTGTTGTGTCATTTTACTACTTGTTTGCTTCTTTTCTACTATTGGTTTGTTTATTTATTTTGGTTTTTGCTATGGGGCTATTTGGTTTTAATGTCTTTGTTTTCTAGTAGCCTGCTCCTTTAGTAAAGGGTTTCAAGATCCCTTCAAAGCTTGTTTTCCCAGTAATCAAAAACACTAGCAAACAAACACACCCTTTGAAAACTAGTTGAAATTACAATCATGTTAAGATCCGTTGCAATCCCTAGGTAAAAATTCCATCATGTACCAAAGGTTTTTCATCCTCTCAGTACTATAATCAATGGTTTTTCATCCATTGATCACCAATATCAATGGGTTTTTGTCCACATAATATTATTTTTGAACGCAAGTGTCTTGATAGATTTTGTCAAAGTTTTGATAAGATGAAAAGAGATGCCTAGAATGCAATTTTCATACAAATATATAGAGGATGAAATAAAAATTTAACCTCTTGGAAAAATTAAAATAATATGACTTTCTTTCATTTTCATCCAAAAATATGACTACCAAAATGGCTCTTGTGAGATTCTTGACTAAAACTAGAAATTAACTCCCACTATGACAACTTGTCATAAAGTCTATCATAATTGTCATATAATATTCTATACTCAGGTGCAACATGATCTTGAAAGTTACTAATTACAACATAATAAAAATCAGACTCCATTTTTTATTTCCAATAGAAATAAGTAATAAAATATATTTAATATTTAATTGGCTCTATTTAAATATCTTTAAAAAATAAAATAATCGCATGGATCCAAAGTATTAAATATAAAATAAATTATTTTCCAAACTCCTTCCCTAACCCACAAAGAATATTGGAATGAGAATTTTATCCATGAAATTGGATTAACTAAAATTAGGACATGACACTTTGGCATTGAATATGTTGAAGTAAAGAATAACATGGTAGTATATGTCTTATCAAGGAAACCCAACCAATGTTCTTTGATATATTTTAGTTGATTGGAAAGCTAATATCTTTATAGAATATTTTAAGAATTCTATTACTACTAAAGTAATGGAAGGAAAATTGCAAGATGATAGATACATAGTATAAAATGAGCTTATACTCTGCAAGGATAAATTCTATCTTGTCCCTCGATAGAAAAAGAAAGATAAGGTCTTGAGGGATGTCCATGATACACCATTAGAAAGATATCTAGGGTATTTCAAGACATATAAAAAAAATAAGGGGAACACTTTTTGGTGTGAATAAGGTGTTTTACCTAGTTAGTCTAGTAGTAGGTCATATTCACATGTTAAGTTAGGTCATAGGAATATTTCTAGAAGTCCTAGTTGTTATTTAGATCTCATCTTATTCTATGGTATGTAATTCTTGAGACCTATGGAATTTAATATTAGTTGAGTTAGTTGTTGCATGACATAGGATTAAGACACTTTCCATAAACCTGTCTAATCCTATGTCTCACCTTGGCTATATAATCAAGGGGTTCTCATTTTTAAATCAATCCATAGTATTTTATTGTATTGCATATTCATCACATTTGCTCTAATATTATTTTGCATCCATTTTGGAAAATTTATGACCTAGATCTTCTCTCTTGTAGAAGGTTGTTTTTGGTTTTGCAGGTGATCATGGGATCTTGAGTCCTTGAGTGACTCTAACATGGTATCATAGCTTAAAATTTGCAAATCCTCTTCTTAGATCAAAAGGTGATTTAAGCTTGAAATTTTGTTAGGAGCATATTAGGGAAAAATAAACCTCATCATGGAGTCTAAAAGGCCTAAAAACACCTATTTTGATATAAAATACTTGATATTTGGGTTAAGTTTTTTGGCCATTATTGGAGGGTTTGGCGAAATATATAGATTTGAAGTCCATACAATGTATGGATTCATATTGTTTGTACAATTCGTATGACCCATCCCTGTCATATGGAAACTTTTTATCGATTTGAGTGGCCTACGACATATACTATGGCTAGCATCATTTCTTGCATCTACAGTACATATAGTGTAACCCTTTCTTTGTTGTCATGTAACTTGGTATGATTTCAACAATTTAAAATTTAATATATATATTTTTATTTTGCATCAATTTAGTTTCACCTTCAGTTCCTGGTTATCATGCAAGGTCACATGGAGAGTGTTAATGCTTAATAGCCAATAGGATTGGGAGCCACCACCTCACCACTACTCAACTTAAGTCATGGTGACACTTTTAGTAATGTTGTATTTTTTGAAAAACATAAGCAATGCATGGGTGTTTGGGGGCTGATCGCCTATGGTCCCAAATTTTCCCCAAATATCTAATAGGTATTTTTTTCAAAATACCATAACATTTCACCAACATGACAAAATTTTACAAATAAGATATCAATAGAAAGATAGTTATGAGCACTTTATAGTGGTGTAAGATGTTTTTTCATGTTTTATAATAGGTGAGTTTAATTGCTGATTAAAGTCAAAATTTTCATTTTGGACCCTCGAGCTTATAATATTTTTCCAGCTTATTTGATTTTCATTATTTTTTTGGTGTTGGAAAGGAATTAAGGAGCAATGTAGTTCTCTCCATACACTTTTTCCATAGTAAGCCATAGGTATCTTTTATTCAAATTTGTGCATATGTGTATTCCAGTTGACCACTTGGACATACTGACACTTAGAGAAGATTTATTCTTTTGGGAAGGCTTCATTTTTAATCTATATCATATTGGGAAATTGTAATCTTAGTTTTAGGATTTCATTATGAGATATTATTGTATTTTTTATATTTGGTTTGTCTTAGCACAAAATTTGGAAAAGTAATTATGGAATTGTAATCACACTAGATATAAAGTTTCAAATTATAATCTTCATGGGATTCATGATTGAGTGATTTGGGGGGCTCTTGGTGCATTCTTTTGATTTATTTTGTAGTTCTTTTCTTTTCCATGGATCAATCCAAGGTTCCTTTTCTAACATCATACAACTATTTAACTTGGAATCAACATGCATAGAGTGCCCTAATTAATCAAGGTCACTATCTATATATTGATAATAAGGTACCTAAACCTAAAGTTGATTATAAAAAGATAAAATGGATTATTGAACATACAAAATCTCTTGGATGTCTTTGTAGCTTAACTTCTCAAGATCTATTGTTTCAAGTTGAATCATGTAAGGATTCTCATGAGGCTTGGAATAAATTAAAATATTTTATGGCACTACAGATGAATTAAAAGGCTATAAAATTGATAATGAATTGATGATCCTTGACCCTAATAAATTTGATAACATCCAAGATTAAATCACTAAGGTTAATGATCTAAGAGAGAAATGCAAAGCATGTGAAATTGAGAAAAAAGGACATTGAGTTAATATATAATGCATTGAATAAAATTGGTCATGATTATGTAAATTTTATTTCTATATTTAATACTCATAGGTTAACTATAGGGTTTGCATATAGTATGCCTTCATTTTTATCTTTTTCTGAGATGTCAATACATGAGTAATAAAAACTTGAGAAGTAGGAGGTATTTTCCACAACATGTCAAATCATGATATTGCTATTAGGATTCAATTGTGTATTTTTATGATTCAAACTCATGAGACACGTGTCAATGATTTTAACTCATAAACTACATGGTTGAATCATGATAGTAATATCATAACAATAAAAACTTATTTCTATAGGTCTCAAAAAGTCACCTTAATCTCATGAAGTATCAATTAGTTAGGTGAAATAGTCAGAAAAAATTGATAAGAAATAAATAAATCAAAGAACATTCCACATTCAAATCAAGCACAAAATAAATCCTCTTCCAAAGAGAAAAAATATAAGAAGGAGAAGCCTACTTGTTCATATTGCAAGATGACTAGACATGAAGAAAAATTTACTATAGGATGGATATTGATGAATTAAAACATCTCCTTAAAAATAATCACATTGATATGCCTTAAAAAATGTCTAAGTCAACTTCTTCTTATTCAAAATTGTCTAATAATGAAAAAGGGAATGTTGGTTTTGTTACTACATCAAGTAAAAATAATGGATAATATCATTGTTCTTCTACAAGTCTTGGATCAAGGAGATGTCTTTTAGATTAAGGAGCATCTCATCATATGGTATCTTCATAGTCAATTTTCTCTTCTTTTGAGCCTTGTTCTATACTATCTATTTAAATGGGGAATAATACATAAATGAATGTAATTGGGAAGGATCTATTGATATTGGAGAGAGCATTTTTAAAGATGTTTTGTGTGTATTGTATTTTCCAAGCAATCTTATTTCCATATATTATATTACCCATGGTGGAGTAGGGAGGACTATTCACTCTTGATTCAGTTATCATTAGAGACTTGGAGAGTAGAGAGATTATTGCTACTAGGATGGTTTATCATGCATCTTAGTTATAAACCTTTGTATATATATTTTTTAATGATGGCTTTGATCCTTCAGTTGTTGATCATACTTTTAGTGTGGACCATAATTTTAAGGATAATTTTGGCTACTTGCACTTGGGTGTTCTCACATGTGATCCCATTCTTGACATGTGCATTCCATCTCCTCCATCTTCTATTGTATTTGATGATATTTGTGTTTTCACAGTTTTATCTTCTAGTGATTCAATGCAACATGATATATATGATTTTCTAGAAATGGCTAGATGGGATGTGTACTTGACATACATTATAGGTTTTTTGATTCACACATTTCAAATTTGGGAGACACCATTGATTGCATACATATTCTCTTTGATGGAGATGATTCTTGTTTAGTTTTTGTGAGGGAAAAATTTGACCCTCTTGTTCATTCTCTGCATGATCATTCTTCCCAATTTGACATGAGTGTGGATACTTTTGAGTAGAATTTAGAGGGGGATTATTTATCTTCAAAGGATATATATTTTTCTTTGGATTTTGTTCTACAATAATCTCTACTTAATTTTGGATTATCCTCTTCATCAATGTGGCCTAGAATGCATGTTTGGAGTGTGAAATTTTTTGGCATCGGTCCATGGAGACACTTGAGCATAATTCAAATACATCACACATCATCCTTCTTCCCACATCTTCCTTTTAGGAATGAGAAGACATCTTATCTACCAAATTGGTCTTATTTGTATTCCTAAGGGGAGGAAAGTTGTTCAACAAGATTGGATCTTCAACATTCAATTTCAAGTATCTTTCATCATTATAGGAGACTCTACATTGAGGGGGTTGCATGGTCTCTATTCTTCTCTCTTATAGGGGTTTCTTTTTCCTCACATGGTGTTTTTCTTTCTTATTCTTTTGTGAGAGCATTTTGTTTTCATATCTCTTTTAGGTAAGAGTTTTGTCCAATTTTTTCATTTTCTCCATATGTGAGAGATTGAATTTTTACATGGGTACCTAATATGGCATGGTAGTCAAGACCCATTTTTGTGTCATTTACTTTGGTTTGTTCCTCCCTAAGTTGCACTTAAGGGGGTGTTGGTGTGAATAAGATATTTTACCTAACTAGTCCACTAGTAGGTCCTATTCATATATTAATTTTACTTAGGTCCTAGGAATCTTTCTAGAAATGTTATTTGTCATTTATATCTTATCTTATCTTATGGAATTTAATTGTTGAGGCCTAGGTCATTTAATAATAGTTGAGTTAGTTGTCTCATGACACATGATTAAGACACTTTTCATGATTCTCTCTAATCCTATGTCTCACCTTGGATATATAAACAAGGGGTTATCATTTGTAAATCAATCCATGGTATTACATATTGATCATATTTGATCTAATATTATTTTGCATCCATTATTGCAAATTTATGTTCTTGTTTTTCTCTTGTAGAAGGTTATTTTTGGTTTTATATGTGATCAATATATTATGTTGGACCAATCAAATATTCCCTATTAACACAATGCTAACATTATTAGGTTGATCCTCTATTTGAGTGCCCCCTCATTAACGATAGTTTTGATTTTGTAGTTCATTTTGAAATGCCCTAACTTAGGTAATCTGACCTCCTTTCTTTGAGATTTATTTTTATTTGGGATATAATTTCATGATCTTCATAGTGGTGAAATTATTTTTTGATTTTGGTGCCTAATGTTTTCATAAATTGCATATTCTCATAGGTGTTGTTGAGCAGTTGTTATTTTGGGAACCTCCAAGACTTTGTTCTCTCTCCTACACTAGAAATTTTTTAGTGCAATTTTTTTGAAAGTACATATTTTTTGTGTAATTATAGTAGTGTGATTAAATTGATCCCACTCTATATAAAAAAATTACTTTTATTTTGTGGCCAAATTTGGCATGTATAAACACTAAGATCAAGTCCACTTAGGATTTTTTGGAAAGTGGCATTTGTAATCACACTGAGCATGAAGTGATAAATCATATATTATTGGGGGGTTTATTTATTTATTAATTTGTGTGTGGGTATATATCATGGTGGTTGATTGCATTTTTTTCTTAGTGCATGTTCTTGCCATGGGGGAACCTCAAATTGAACTCCTAACTCCATATAATTATGCTTCATGGAGAAAATCAATATGGAATTATCTCATGGGAAAGGGTTGTCTATGTCATCTAAGGAAGCCATTTTTCAACCTATTGATGCTAAAGAATTGACAAAATAAGAGATGGATTATGAGAAAGCACTTGGATCCATATGTTCCTTAGTATTTTTTGATTCACAATTTTATATTAAATCATGCAAAATACATAAAGAGGCTTGGGACTCTTTTGAAAATTTGTATGTTAAAAATTATAAGCTTAGGGATATCAAATTGACAATGATTTGATGAATCTTGATCCTAAAGGTTTTGACCACATCCAAGACTACATCTCCAATATTAAAAATTTAAGAACATAATTAAAAGATTGCAATATTGAAAAGGAAGATTTATAATTGATTGTAAATGTGTTATCCAATCTTGGTCTTGAGTATTTAATGTTTTTTTTGGCTTTCATACCCACTAGCTTTCTATGGGAGCATCGTATGTTGATCCTAAGTTTGATGACTTTGTAAATATCCTAATCCACGAGGAAGCAAAGATAATTAATATGGATATAATCAAGTCTTCTATACCACAAGAATTGGTGGCTAGAGGAAATAAGGTATATAATGAATCAAGGAATCTTGAAAAGAAGAAAAATAAGAAAAAGAAAAAACTATATAAAGAATTTGAATCCTCTCCCACTTAAGGGGAATCATTGATGCAAAAGCATCTCGGGTGAATGAGCTATCTACATCAATATGTACATGATCAAATTTTTGTTTTCAATTTTGTTGTGTTTTTTAGATGCATTGGATTTCATTTTGTAAATCTTTTCCCCTTGGTCGATGTTGCTCTTTCATCATCCTGGTAGTTGTGTTTCAGTGGAATAAATTTTTCACTCTCCACAATATTCCCGATGGACTCTTTCATCAGTGGTGACATTGTGTGTTCAGCAGGAGCCTCACATCTATCTCTTTGATAGCCTGATTCACAACATAGACCTCTCATCAGTGAGACCAAAGATATCGATGGGATTCTGCACTTTGTCTCTTTGATCTACCTGATGGACAAAAATGAACAACTCATTGGATTCTGTCAATGGGAGATGGTTGTTTCATTGGGATGATATCCCAAGTCTCCTCAACATCCCAATGTGAACCTTCATTAGTGTGAACTTGAGCCTTCGATGGGACTCTATCTATTGTCCCTTCGATGGTTTGATGAAGTGATGACTTATGTTGAACACCTTTCATCGGTAAGAATGAAGGATATTAGTGAGACCTATGTTGGTGTTCCTTTGATGGGTCGATGGCTATTGTATGAGCGATGATGTTGGGAAATGTATGAAGAATCGGGGAAACTATTTGAAGGGGAATGTCAATTGGTCTCTATAATTTGGAACTTCCAAATGTACTCTGTAATCAGTTAAATTGAAATAGAAAGGAGGGTTGTTTTTCAGTTGAAATTTGTTGCATTACAGTGTAGTTTTTGCTTCTTAATTGACATCCTAATAAGTCTCTTCAATCTCAATAGCATGAAGAGGTATTAGAGTAGAAGATCACTAGCATAGCGAGAAGTATATTTGAATAATGAGGTATGGAAAGTTGAAAGGAGTGTGAAGAGGAAATCTTATTGTGAGGATCATAGATGAGTTTGTGAAAAGGTTAATGAGAGGAATTTTTTTGGTTGCCTCAGAAAGAAACCTTAGAGAGAGTTTGTTGCAGAAGAGGATTTTGTAACTACAAAGGATTTGAGATCTAGAAGAGGTTTTTGTAGGTGAGAGGATACTTGTAACTACAGAGGGCTTGAATCCTAGAGAGATTTGTTGCAGGAAAGACCTGTGACTGTAGAGGGTAGAGGAGGCACATAAGCTTGGAATGAGGTGTGAATTTGTTGCAAGGAATTCTTGTAACTATAGAGGGACTTGCAAGTTCTTGAAGGTGTCTTCAAATAAGAGGACAAGTTGGGTCATGAGGAGACCAATGATAATCCCATTTTGGGAAGAGTATTGGGAAAAGATGAGAGAAAAGAAGTTGATTGTAGAGATGAAAGAGATTGAAGTGAAATTAGATTCCCTTGAGGAAAGCTTGGGAATGAAGGAACATGTTATAGAAGAGGAAGAGAAGGTGTCCATAAAGGAGGCACCCATTGTTACAACTTGGTCTCTTGATTTATCTGTTAATAATTTGTTTGAAGTTGTGAATGTAGATATGGAGAAGGTTGAGAATAAGACCTTGTAGATGATGAGAGAAGGGGAAAGAGAGGCACCTGTAATTGGAGATGAAGCTGAGAAATAGTGGAGAAAAATGATAGTAGTACATTCCAAGAAGGAAGCATACAATGTGGAGAAGACATGGTACATTGAAAAGTACCTAAAAATGAAGAAAGAATTGAAGATGAGGCCAAGAGAGGATTAGTTGCAGAAGTGTGTAAAGAAAAGATTGTTCCAGATATGAAGAATGAAGAAAGAGAAGAGATTTCAACCGAGGTTGCAAGGGTTGAACATATTTTTAGCCCTTGGATAGAAGGCGAATGGGAGGAAGAAAATGTGGTGGCAGCCCACACAAGTGGAAAAGATGCTAAGTCACAGGTTGTAGCAATGGAATGTGAATGGAGAGAGTTGTGTGAAATGGAAGAAAGTTTCTCACAAGTTGAAATAGTGAACACAAATGGTCCCAAGTTAATGAAGAGATTGAGGATAACCAAGATGAAATGTTGTTGAGAGAAGAGATGAGAATAATCCAAAGTTATTTGGATGGTGAAGGTGAAGAGTTAATGGAGAAAAATAAATTGGTGGCACAAGAAGGACCATTGAGGATACGTGATTTTCATAATCCTTTTTACGATTTGTTTGTAGGTAAGAAAGAAGTTGCTGCTATGATTGAAGAAGTAGAAAGAGAAGAAATAAATTGTCCATTGGAGGACACATGGAGGGAAGATAAAAATATGGAATAAATAGAGAAAGTTACAGAAATGATGGAGAAGTGGAACAAGGTTACAAACCTTGACAAAGGAAAGGTAGTTACAACAATGACAAGTCCTTTGGAGGACATGTTTATGGAGGTGCATGGTGATGGAGAAAGCATAGCAGTAGGGATGCTTGAATAAATACTTGTACAAAAGGATGAGGAAGAGAAGAGTGAAGTGGAAGAAGAATGCCTTGTTGGAGGAATAGAAAAAGAGAGCAACCCAAAAGTTGCAGCAGTGTATGAGGATCAAATTGAAGTTATAAGTCTTGCAGAAGGGAGAAAAGTTGCACTAGAGGTAAAGTTTGATTGTCGTAATTGTGAGGAATGTGTTAATTTGTATTTATTTGGTTTTGCGGAGTTAGAGAGTATAGAGATGTTTAGGGTTGAGGTGCAACTTGAGAAAAGCCATCAAGCTGGTATGGCCAGAAGAGAAAATGAAGAGGATTAAAGTTCTTGGAGGAGGAGGACAGATTGTAGTGGGTTAATTCCCACAAGGGTGGAAGATGAAAGTGGAGTTTGGTGGAGGTGGTTAGGTTATGGCAGGAAATATCCCACAAATAGAGAGCATGAAGAAAGCATTAGGTGGAGGTGGATGGTTCATGGTAGATTAAATCTCACAAGAGGAGTAATAAGAGGAAGATATAATTGGAAAAGGAAATTAGTTCTTGGTGGAAGAAAATTTTCCAAGGAGATGATAGTGAAGAGAAAATTTGGTGGAGGAATATGGCAAGCATTCTAGAAAAGTGCTTGAAAAGAAGAAATAAAATTGCAAGGTACCATCTCAATATTGGAGTATGCTACAAGTTGCTTGCAACTTGAAAGTGTAGTTTTGCTACTCAACTCCATTTTGTGAGCCTATTCTCACAAACTTCCTATTCGGTGTGTCTGATGTAGGAGAATCTCAGGTAAAAAGCTATTTGCATCAATATGTACATGATCAAATTTTTATTTTCAATTTTGTCATGTTTTGTAGATGCATTGGAGTTCATTTTGTAAATATTTTCCCCTTGGTTGGTGTTTCTCTTTCATTGACCTAGCAGTTTTGTTTCGATGGAATGAAGTTTTCACTCTCTGTGATATTCCTGATAGACTCTTTCATAGGTGTGACATTGTGTGTTTGGCAGGAGCTTCGCAACTATCTCTTTGATAGCTCGATTCACAACATAGACCTCTCATTAGTGAGACCAAAGATATCGATGGGACTCTCCACATTGTCTCTTTCATAGCCTGATGGAAAAAAATGAATAGCTCATTGGATTTTGTTGATGGGAGATGGTAATTTTTCTAGGATGAGATCCCAAGTCTCCTTGACATCTCGATGTGAACCTTCATTAGTGTGAACTTGAGCCTTTGATGGGACTCTATCTCATGTCCCTTCGATGGTTTGATGAAGTAATGACTTATGTTGAACACCTTTCATTGGTAAGAATGAAGGATATCGGTGGGACCTATTTTGGTGTTCCTTCAATGAGTCGATGGCTATTGTAAGAGAAATAGTGTTGGGGAATGTATGAAGAATCAGGGAAAACTGTTTGAAGGGGAATGTCAATTTGATCTTTGTAATTTGGAACTTTCAAATGTACTCTATAATCAATTAAATTGAAATAGAAAGGAGGGATTTTTTTTATTGAAACTTGTTGTGTTATAGTGTAGTTTTTTCTACTTGATTGACAACTTGATAAGGCTCTTCAATCTCGACTGCGTCAATCATCTAAAAAGAATCCTAAATGTGTATTTTGCAAGAAAATAGAGCATGATGAATATCAATGTTATTCAAAATAGATTGATGATTTGAATCATATTTTTAAGAAGAATCAAATCAATTTATTTCAACTTCAAGGGGTTCATCTTCTTCTTCTTTATCAAATCTAGAGAGAAATAAGGGGAAATTACTTGTTACAATTGTAGATTTTGAGTAAAAGAGGTGGATACTTGATTCAAGAGCCTCACATCAAATGAAATCATTAAAAAATATGTTCTCTTTATTTGAGTCTTGTTCATGAATACACATCCTAATGGCTAACAACATATATGTGTTTATGCGAGAATGGATCTATTGACATGGATAATCAAGCATTTAATGGAGTTCTTTGTGTTACTTCATTATCAACAAATATCCTTTCTATCTATCATATCACACATGGTGGTACAGGAAAGAGTGTTGAGTTCACACCAAACTTTTTCATAATCTAGGATTTTCATAGTAGATATATAGTTGCAGTTGGGGAGGTTGATCATTAATCTCAATTCTACGCCTTCTCACAATTTTCTCTTTTGGTTGATGTTCACATTCAAGCATCTAGTGTGGAAAATTTTGAGGAGATTCAGTATGGTCAATTGAATATCAATATTCTTTCATCCATTGAGGTTGTACAAACATGCATTGAGATCTCATCTCTTTCATCTACTAGTGTATCTAATGATGCATGTATTGCCACAATTTTGGCTTCTTGTGATTTAGTGTAGTACGACATTCATTATCTTCTAGAGATGACTCAGGATGATTGCTTGATAGACATTGGATTTTCATTTTCAGAGTCCCACATTTCAAACTTGGGAGAAACCATTGATTGCATGCATATTCTCTTTGATGGAGATGATCAATATTTAGTTGTTGTGAGGGAACACTTTGACCCTATTGTTCATTCTTTACATGATCATTCTTCATAGTTTTTCATGAGTGTAGATACTTTTGAGAAGAATTTTGAGGAGGATTCTTTATATTTAGAGGAGATATATTTATCTTTGGTTTATGTTCTACAATTATTTCTAGGAGATTCTAGATATTAATCTTTTGTAGTGTGGCCTAGAATACCTGAATATATTATGGGAACTTTCAGTATCGACATGGAGACACTTCAGTAGAATTCAAAGACATCACACATCCTAGGTATGTGTAGGATCATCATGGAAAAAACAGGCCCTTAAGTGGCAAAAAAAATAGAAAAATCAAAGTTAGGCAACTTGACATAAAAATTTGAATAAGTTATCTATATTATTTCAAAAATATGTAAGAATAGAATTTGTAGCAAATTGAATGTAGTTTCTAAACTACTAGGTTTATTTTTGAAATAAATGTATTTTGGAATTTCAATGTAGTAGTACTTAAATTTCAGGAAAAATAAGAAGTAGGTGTCTGTCATTCACCCTAACCACAATAAAATGATAATATTTTTTATAATATTTTAGATATAAGTAGAGGACTCATGTCTCTCGATGTGATGCACATTTTTTGTAATTTTTTCCAAGTAAATAATTAATTATGATTTTTTATTACAACTTAAAAATTAAATTAAATCGTATGTCCGACCACCTTTAACTTGGTAAAAATTCATGAAATTCATTTCCTTTTTAATCCTATAGTATGCAAAGCATAGAATGTGACACATGTTTTCAATTAAAAAAATGTGATACTGTTTGAAAGTTATAAATTTTTTTCAATCAGCCTATCAATCAAGACTTTAGTTGTAATTAAAATAGAAAATAAATAATAATTATTTATTAAATTCAAAGTAAAGAATAATTTATATTGGTGGGAAGCTGAGAATCTCCTTTAAAAACCCTTTTCATTTCATCAATTTTGGGTAAAAAAAAAAGTCGTCAGCCACATACCCTACAAAAACCCATCATATCGCCACTTTTTGGCCCATCATGATCTTGCACATACCCTCCTCATTAATACCTAATCTTCATTTCAAGAATGGAAATACATCCTACATACTATCTTGGTTTTTTTCTTCCTAAGGGGAGGCATTGTGTTCAATGAGATTGGATCATGTTCAACATTCAATGTCGAGCATCTATCATCATTGTAGGAGACTCTACATTGAGGGGGGTTGGATGGTATCTCTTCTTCTCTCTTATAGGGGTGTATTTTTCATCTCATGGGGTTTTTTCCTTCTCATTCTTCAGTGAGATCATTTTTTTCATCTCTATTTCAGGGAGGAAATTTTTCCCATTGGGTTTTCTCCTTTTCTCAATTTGTGAGAGATTAAATTTGTACATGGGTACCTAGCATGGCCTTGTATCCAAGAACCATCATCATATTTGCATCATTTAAATTGGTTTTTTCCTCTCTAATTTTTAATTAAGAGAGGTTTTTTTATGTGAATTAGGTTTTCTACCTAACTAGTTATCCTAGTAGGTCTTACTCACATGTTCACATAGGTCCTAGGAATCTTACTAGAAATCTTAGTTGGCTTTAGATCTTATCTTATCTTATGTCATTTACTTATTGTGTCTTAGGTCATTTAATTTTAGTTGTCTCATGGCATAGGATTAATACACTTGTCATGGTCTTGTCTAATCCTATGTCTCACCTTAGCTATATAACCAAGGGGTTCTCATGTGTAAATTAACAATCATAATTAATTGCAATATATCATTTGCATCCTTTGATAAAATAACATTATTCTTTCATAGTTGATCTCTCTTGTTCTTATATGAAGTTACTAGATCTTTGGTGGCTATAATATTCGACCAAATGTTGCATGGTGTAGATTATTCTATACCAACTCTTACATGGTATCAAAGTATGTTAGATAATGCTTATCTTGCCCATAAAATAAGTTGGAAATTTTTTTTCTAGTAGACCTCCTACAACACTTATTGATACCAAAATAAATATAGGAGAGTATTTATCTAGACTTCATTATAGGTCTTCCAAAAGCCTATTGTAAGGATTGTATTTTTAATAATAGATAAACTCACTAAATGTGCCTATTTCTATGCTACATCTTTATAGTTTAAGGCGCCAGAATTTGTTAAGTTATTTTTTAAAGATATATTTAGACTCTATGGATTTATAGAAACATATTAGGTGATAGGTATTATGGGTTCCTTAGTTATTTTTGGTGTGAACTCTTCTAATTGACCAATACACAATTGAATCCTAGCACAAGTTATCATCTTCAAACAAATGGGTAGATAAAAATAATTAATAAATGGATTGAGGGTTTTTTGAGAAACTATATGGTAGGATAGGAGAAGATATGGATCAAATATTTCTATGATGGTGAGAGCTACACATCTCCATTCATATGATTCCTTTTCAATATTTGTATGAAATGATTCCTTACCTTTTATAGATTTTATTATCATTTCCAACAAAGTGCTAGGAACAAAAAGCTTGATTTAACAAAGCTAAGAAAAATTTAAGGTACTTAAGGAAACACTACAATAGGATAAAAAAAATGTATATGGGCACAAATTAGAGATAAATTTTGATATTGGTGATATACTTTTCTTAAGGAAATAGCCTTATAAGCAATCTTCCCTAATGATGTAAGGACTTTTAGAGGCCATAAATTTTGATCCGAGAGTTCATTTGAGCTAAATGTTTTTGTGGAGAAGTTTCTTAAGGATTTGAGTGTGATGCCAACCAAGCTTGTTAGTTGGAGGACATCTCATTAATTTTCTGGGACCATTTTCATTTATCTAGGGCCTCAAACTGAGGTCTTAATGATTTTTTGGGGATCTTTTTCCAAAAAAAAATTTCTATTTTTTTTTGAACTCTTTCATGCAATTAGATTAGAAAGGTGAAAATTAGTGCCACTTAATTTAGTCTCAAATAACTTGCAACTTTCATGACCATGTAAATAAGCATGTGAAATTACCAAAAATGGCAAAAAAATTGCTAAAAACTACCAAAAAAGGTAATTTCAGATTTTGTAGTTAAAAAGGAGTTTATTTTTAGTTTTAGAGATATAATGGAATAAGGAATGAAGGAGAATTTTTGAATTTTTATGATTTTTTCTATGTTTTAGTTTCAATTTTTTTTTACATGTTATGCTATGAATTTCAACCGCATCACCTAAACATAAGTGGGGATAAAAATATTAAGCTACCAAAAAACTAATGTTATGTTATACTCATAAAAAGATAGCATACTTTTAATTATTAAAAATGTTATTTTAAAAGAGGGACCAAAAGTGATGCTAGGAAATAGGTCCAAAAATAAATTTAGTTTATAAAGGTTAGTCTAGTGACTTTTCAAGAAATGAAAGGAAAAGAAAAAAAATATAGTTTTTATCATCTAAAAGCCTTCATAAGGAGGAATTGAGGAATGGAGAATGTTACTAATTTATATTATTAAATTCATTTCTCTCAAGATTGAATTTTGTTCACCTTTTCTACCTAGGGATGAAAACTCTTTGGAAAATAATGGATTTGAGGATAAAAACCCTCTTATTTATTTAAATAATTCCATCGGTGATTTATCATTGTGTTGAATAGATACATAGTGTTGAAAATATGAATATGTTTTCATTGATTTCAACTAGTCAATTGGTTATCAATCAGTTGATGTTGTCATTGATTGATTGTATATGTCAAGGATATTGAGAAAATTGTAGTAAAGAAGGTTTGTTGGTTTGCTTTGGGTTTTTCTTCGGGATGTGTTCCTATTCTTGTGTGGTTTAGATATATTATTCATGGATGTTAATGGTTGTTGTATCTAGAATTTGGGATTCTAGATCGTTGTAGAGTGCACGATATTTCCACGAATATGTGTGCTATGTTTTTTTGTGTATCTAGTTGTGGTCTAGGAGAAATGTAGTTTCTCTATAATTATCTAAATTGTGGTTTCAAGACATAGAGTCTTAAAATTAAGTTGATATGATCATGTTCAAGTTAAGTTTCTTATCTGAAGAGATTGGATTGTGTTAAGGTTGCATGTGCTTAATTGTTTTATGTGTTTTACATGTGTATTGGCTAACCTTGTGTTAAACTACTTGCAGAATTAATGGAAGCGTGGTGAAGCATGTTATGACTTATTTTAAGTCCTCATTAAGTATGTGTTTGGTTCACCCTCATTCTAATTCCACCGTAGAATGTTTTGGCATCGACTTAATTTGAATTTCTATATAATGGTGTGTAGCTGAATTTGGATAAGTTTCAAGATTGAAGACGGTATAATTGTAAGTTGAGGTGTGTGTTAAAGAGAAAGAGCAAGATATGTAATGCCCCATCATAATAACCTAAGGAATGTTGCAATAGTGTATAAAAGTGTAATAATTTTTTTTTAAAGTTTAATTATTAAGTTAATTAGTTGCATACATTCATTAAGCTATGTGATGTTACACTACTTTGAGTTTCCATAGACGACTTTAGTATTTCACATTCCACATATTAATTAATATCATAAAGATAAACATTGCCTAACATTGAATTTCATTCAATATATAATAAAGTACAAACATGTTTTCTTACATTTCAATTAATCACATATACAATTCTCATCCATCTGATGAGGTAGTTCAATAATATTTACAATTACATTTACATTGTTCACCTCATAACAATTGATGGATGTTTTCAAATACAAGATTTGCAAATTACAATGAAGGAAGAACATATAAGTTTCCAAGTTCGAGCTCTCCATCCATGAAGCTCTCGAAGCCATGATCAAACTCGGGACCCAACGGAGTAAGGTGCACGTTCCACCCCCCGTGCTAGGAGATAGTAATATGGTTACCTAGACATAATCTACTAACCCTAGACACTAGTACATAACAAACTAATGGATACATTGCTTCTAGATTTAGACAATTAAATGTATTACATACACAAGGTTAACTGTTACTTTAGGTGGAGTGTCATCACAACATTGCAAAGGTTACCCTAGTGTTTCTTCCTAGGTTTCGGCCCCCAATCCTTGGGTTACCCTGGTAACCTCTTACGAAACCTGGCCCCATTGCAAATCATTGCAGAATCGAATGTCATTAAGGGAACAAGACACCGATTTTCCATTCCAGGTCTTCTCATCTTATACTCAAGACTGAAGTAGCTCAAGAGTCATAAGTGAGGCATAAGCATCTTGTTAAGAGTTTTAAATCTAACTACTATGTTCTTTAGTTTTCACTGACTTACTAACTCTTTGTAAGTTACCCTGACACCACTTTGTGTGTCGGCCCTTACAAAAAGCCACTCCCCTAAACATAACAAAGATTTCTAAGTTTTCTTGACTAAGGTTTATAAAGTGTACAACATACAACAAACAATTTCAACACCATTCATGACGAACATTAATGTCAATGTTCACAAAATCAGGTAACTAAATACCATTCAAAAACCATGTACACATCTTTAACCAACACATGAATTCAACTCAACAATCACAATCCCCACTTTCACATTTGATCTGGAAGACTTGAACAATTACGACATTCCCAATTTTCCCAACTAAAAACACAATTAAAGCAAATCAAGGACAATAACGTCTATTTTTTGGATTTACTAAATCCACTTGCATCAATTTGAAAACAACATATTTATAAATCATCTTAATAAAAGATCTATTTTGAAATCAATAGAAATAACTGTTTCATCTAATCTATTTTTCTGATTTTCTCAAATTCACTATATATTATATTCTATAATTTCTCAATCTTTATTTACACATGCAACATAATTTAAAGAAAATATATATATTATGTCTTAAATATTCCAAAATTATTTTTCCTACCATAATATATTTATTTTTATATATATAATTAATCATATTTAATTGCACATTATAAATATATATATATATATATTCATATACATATATATATATATATATATATATATAAAGTATATCAATAAATAAAATCTATCGAATTTAATACATGTTAAATAAAATCTGCAAATAAACTTTTAAATAAAATTTGCTTTTAAAAAATGTTTTAACAAATTAAATCCCTAAGGCCCGTGGCCAAAACGCGCCCTCCATTTGGTGAGGATCGCAGCCGCACCAAGGCTATGAAACAAAAGTTTGGGGAGGGTTTCGGCCCTCCCCAATATACTATTTTTTTTTTTAATTTTGCAAAAAATGAAATCCGCAGAATCTTTTCTCCGCCTTTCGGGTTTAAATCCGAATTTTTTTAAAATTAATTTGCTTGTATGACATTTCAACACTATTTTAATCTAAATAAACTAAGATCTTTTCACAATTCAATTTATAAATAATATATATATGATATATATATACATACAAATATATACATACATATATATATTTATATGTACAGATCCTCAGGGTCTTTCTGGAAAAGAAATCTCTGAGGGTTTTCTTTTAAAACAGAGAAGTAACAATGGGGAAATTGGGGAAACAAAGAATTTTCTTCCAGGTACAGATATTTTCATACAAAATATAATTCAACAGAGAAATAAGTTTTCTAAGATTTAAGGGAATTCTTCAAATCCTTTAGTAAATACACAGTAATTAACTTTCCTGAGAATTACAAAAAATTTAAAGAATTAAAAACCTTTCCCAGAGAAAGTATACCACAGAATTTTACTACACCAACAATTTTCACAACAAGAACACAGTGAACAAAATTTCTTGCACAATATACAGGAATCTAAATAAATCTTAATTTCTTTTCTCAACATTTTCCTTTGGAAAAAATAAACAAAATATTTTCACAAGTAGAATACCTATTTTCCTGTGCTTTGAAAATTGACTGGTGAAGATCTTTTCCTGTAGCTTCCATAATTCTTTTCCGAGATACAAAGCCCAAACAATACCAAATATTTTCCACCAAATTGCAACTAAATACCAAAAGAATCAACAAAGAATATTTTTTAACAGAGCACCAAAGTATTTTCCCGTGAGTGATAGCATAAGCTCTGTGATTTTCTAGATCCAATTTTACCTCTGTAAACAAATTTTCTCAACCATAATCATTTAATGTACTGGCACACATGTTGAGAAGTGGTTGCAAAATATCTTCTCCACCACTTCTCGGCAATCTTTCCAATTTCAAATTGCATGTATATAATTATTTTAAATTTTAAATTTACAATTTCCAATATTCGAATCACGTGCATTTATTTTTCTTTAATTTTCTAATTTTTAAATACAAATTTAATTTACAATTCAAATGCCATTCCCACAAATAATATTTAATTTTCAAATAAAACTATTTACACACTTAATAATTTAATTTAATTAATTAATTAATTTAATTAAATTAGTTTAATCTTTAAGATCAAACCATTCAACCAAATAAGCTAATTAATTAATTAAATAATCAAGCAACTAATTTCTTCATCATTTAAAAATTAATTTAAATAACAACAATTTAAAGCACAATAAACTAGCATTAAAGTTAACCAAATTTACCTTTCAAACAATTTATCCAAATAGAAAATACAAGACAATCCTATGACTCTGAACTAAAATAGACAATATACAGTGACCGGGTTATAGACTAAACTAGGGTGAACCAAACTACTATCTCCCAATCAACGTATCCGTTGAGTCTTGACACACTCATACCTAAGTACCCAGGTGGAGTCAGTGTCATGTACCTGCAATTCCTGCAACCAAACAATAACTGCATATATATATATATATATAAACCATTGTACAAGCACACCATGCGGAGAAATCACGGATATCACAGGGCACTCACAAGAGAGTGATGCGATTCTATTCTCCACACCAATACACATCACATTAGACTGACGAAATAAATAATTGTTAGTCCATCAAATACATACATAACAATAATCAACTAAAAATAAACATCTACACTATCTCAAAGCATGTCTAAAATAAGAAATCACCATACAATGTATCATCATGTCACAGAATAAATCCACAATCGCTCAAAACCAGTGATCAAAATATCCAAGCAGGGTATCATAGTCTAACAGTGTGAAAACATAATAGAAGAAAGCATAAGCATAAACGGAGGGGTACTACATCCTCCCCCCCTAGGATCAGGCTTGCTCCTGAAAGCCTGCGAACAAATAGGGATAAAGTTCCCTCATGCGTGTTGAATCCTCCCAAGTAGCAGAAGCCTCATGGCTAGGATCCCATTGGACCCTCACCTGATCAATGTCTTGACCCCTGAGACCAAGCATCCGACGCTGTAGAATTGCCACGAGCTCCAAAGCCAGCTGCCCATCCTCTACCTGCAACGCATTCCAATCAAGTACATGAGATATGTCGGGATGATATTGTCTAAGAACTGATACATGAAAAACATCATGAATATGAGACAAAATAGGTGGTAAGGCGATTCGATATGCCATGGGACCAATTCTCTCTAATATCTCGAATGGCCCAATGAAACGAGGCACAAGCTTAGAGCCTTTTCCATAACGGATTGGACTCTTTCGCGGTCACACTCGAAGAAACAGTCTATCACCAACAACAAATTGTCGGTCTATCCTATGTGCATCTGCATATTTCTTTTGCCTATCTTGTGCTGCTATCAAATGTTCTCTAATACGGTCAACCTGTTGCTCCATGTCTCGAAGCATCTCAGGTCCAAGTAATAATCTATCCTCTAGTCGATCCCAACTCAAAGGAGTTTGACAAGGATGACCGTATAATGCCTAAAATGGTGGCATACCTATGGAACTCTGATATCCATTATTGTAAGTGAATTCTACTAAGTACAGATAATCCTCCCAACGAGACTGTTGGTCCATTACGTACATCCTAAGAATATCCTCTAATATTTGATTAACTCTTTCCATTTGTCCATCGGTTTGAGGATGATACACTGAACTAAAGTTCAACTGTGTACCTAGAGCATGTTGTAATGAAGTAAATATAGCTGAAGTAAATACATGATCTCTATCCAATATAATCCTACGAGGAATCCCATGTAATCTAACAATATCCTCCATGAATATCCTAGCTATGGATGAAGCATTGTAAGATGATCGTATAGGTGAAAAATGAGCTACTTTAGTCAATTGGTCAACAGTTACCATAATGGCATCATGTTGACGTGATGACGTGGGTAACCCTACAATAAAGTCAATGGATATAATATCCCATTTCCATTTGGGAATGAGATGTGGCTGCAATAATCCAGTAGGATGTTCATGCTCAGCTTTAACTCACTGGCATTCAAGACATCTCGATACATAATCAGCAATATCACGTTTCATACCATGCCAGAAATACAATTGTCGAAGATCAACATGCATTTTCTTGACACCTACATGAGCTGAATATGGAGCTCGATGTGCTTCAGTCATAATTAATGTACGAAGACTCTCAACATGTGGTACATAAATATGACCTAAATGTCATAATATACCATCCGGTTCTAGGACATACCCTGTAAATCAACCTTCTAAAGGTCTACCAGATTCAATCTCTGACCTCACTTCCTGATGTAATCTATTAGTAGGAAGTCCTGCTAATATTTGACCTCTCAAATCTACTTCAAGAGTAGTAGCAGAGATCTCATGTCGACGATGACTAAGAGCGTCATCCACTACGTTCTCTTTTCCTTGAATATATTTTACATCAAAATTGTACTCACACAAGAACTCCATCCACCGTCTCTGCTTAGCATTCAAGTTAGGTTGCGTAAAAATGTATTGCAAACTACGGTGATCAGTATGAAGTTCAAAACGATGACCTAATACGAAATGCCTCCATCAAACTAATGCATGCACAATTGCAGCTAATTCTAGGTCATGAGTAGGATAGTTTAAGTCATGATCTTTGAGTTTGCGAGACTCATAAGAAATCACACGCCCATCTTGCATCAAAACTACTCCCAAACACTCTAAGGATGCATCCGTGCATACTACAAAATCCTTACTAGGATCAGGAACAATGAGTATAGGTGCATTAGTTAACTTTTCTTTAAGATTCTGAAAAGCCAACTGACATTGCTTTGTCCAAAAAAACTTCTTCCCTTTCCTCTGAAGAGAAGTAATAGGATGACCTATTCTAGAAAATCCCTCTACAAATTGCCTATAGTAACTAGCTAGACCCATAAAACTACGAACTTCACCTACATTAGTAGGTGCAGGCCAATCTAAAATAGCTTGAATCTTTGAAGGATCCACAACAATACTTTTTCCAGATATCACATGTCCAAGGTATTTTATTTCAGTTTGAAAGAAGTCACACTTCTTCAGGTTTGCATACAATTGATTTTCCCTTAAACATTGCAATACATGTCTCAAGTGTTCTTCATGTTCCTTCATGTTTCTCGAATAAACTAAAATATCATCGAGAAATACCAAGATAAAGCGATCAAGGTATGTATGAAACAAACCATTCATTAAACTCATGAATACTGATGGTGCGTTCGTTAACCCAAATGGTACTACTGTGAATTCGTAGTGCCCATAATGAGTTCAAAAAGTAGTTTTATGAATGTCTGCTTCGGCTATACGCAATTGATGATAACCAAAATTCAAATAAATTTTAGAGAACGTGTTAGCTCCCTTAATTTGATCAAAAGGATCATCGATTTTAGGAAAAGGATAACGATTCTTAATCGTAACCTTGTTCAATTGATGATAGTCAATGCATAGGCTAAGAGATCCGTCCTTCTTCTTTACAAAGATGACAGGTGCTCCCCAAGGAGAAACACTAGGATGAATAAATCCCTTTTCTAGCAATTCCTCTAACTGGATACGAAGTTCCTCTAACTCCTGAGTCATCATTCTATATGGAGCCCTAGATATACTTTTAGCTCCAGGAACTAGGTCAACTCTAAAGTCAATATCCCTCTTCGGTGGTATTCCTAGTATATCATCTAGAAACACATCAACGAATTCCCTAAGAATAGGATGATCATCAAGAGATACCTCTCGACTCTCACCTTCTTCCAGATCAGTAACTGTTGTTACAAATAGTTGACATCCCTGACGAAGACATCTCTTTAATTGCATAGCAGATATCATCCGCAAAGAGATAGGTTTTTGAATACCTATGATTTCCACTTTCGCACCTAAATCATTAATGCAACTAACTGTCTTAAGTCGACAGTCAATTATAGCATGATAAGATGCTAACCAATCCATACCTAGTACTATGTCATACGATCCTAGGGGTGTAACATATAAATCTACTAAGGTAGTTAACGTACCGATTTTAAGTTCACAATTATGTACTAAATTTTCTACTGCTACTTTCACCCTTGAGGCGAATTCAACTTGCCACTTACCACCTTGTTTTACCACCACAAGACCACAACGGTCAACAATGGTCGGTGAAATAAAGGAGTTAGTGGCTTCGGAATCAAAAAGAATAGAAACACTAACACCATGTAACTTACCTGAAGTTTCGACCACTATGTTCTGGTGATCGGCTTGGCGGTCATTAACCGTAGCATATATTGTATGTGATTGTCCTACATCACCCACTATAGGCTCTGAAACTATAGGTCAAAGCCCAAAACTAGTAGAACCTCTCATCGGACACTGCCTAGCTATGTGTCCCTACTACCCACATGAGTAACAACATGTGCCTGTGCCTCTACCAAATCCTCTGCCACCCGAAGGTGCATTGGATTGCTGGTAACTACCCCTACTGACTGTAGACTGAGCACTCTGCGTAGGTCGATCCTGCCTATTGCACTTATTGCGCCACCAGTTACGACCCTTTCCTATTTGAGGACTATTACCCTGTTGTGGTTGTGGGTTATTGTTCTTTTGAGGTGTTTGTTGTTGTTATTGCTGCCCACCCTTTGTGGGTGTCTGCTAGTTCCTGGAGGAACCACCTATCTGTGTCTATCCACCCCATGGACTAAAACCTGTTGTAGGAGCACTGCCAATTTGCACTCCTGTGTGACCACCTAAAGCCATAACAAGGTTCTCCTCTACTATGCGGGCCTTCTCCACCATGACTTCCCTAGTCTTTGGCTCAAAGACTTGGACACCACCACTAATGTGGGCGTTTAAACCCCTGATGAAGTGTTGTACTAGCATAGGCTCATCATCGCCAATACCATCATACTGCTTGAGTTCATAGAACCTACGTTCATATTGCTCAACCGAAAGAGCCAACTGACGTAGATCATGGAACTCGTTGGCCCCTCATTGCCTCCAGTGTTCTGAAAGGAACTGTGCTCTAACCCTCCTGAGAAACATCTCCCAAGACACTGACACAATATCTAAGTGGAGCTTTTGCTCCTCCAGGTGCCACCAAGTAGAGGTGAATCCTCTCAAATGCATAATAGTGCATCTCACATGGGTATTGCTACGATACAGGTGCATGGCGAAGCATCTACCCAAATCCAGTAGCCAGGTCTCAGCCTCTAATCCACCTCCTGTACCATCAAAAGTAGGAGGGCGTGCTCTCAGTAAATCCCTCATGTGACCTACAGTGATAGCATCCTAGTGTACTGAGTCATCTACTCTCCTAGGAGATCTATCTCTCTCTCGACAACCTCCTACTCAACCTCATGTCTAGGTTCAAGACGAGCTAGGACCTCCTCTAATAATGGATGTATCTGAGAACCCTCTACTGCTGACTGTTTGAGATTCTGTCCTTCATTTCTCTGACCCAACTGTTCTTCCTGATCACTATGATGATGGCTCAGAGGGGGAGTAACCTGAGGGATTGGCCCTCGGCCTCCATCTCGACCTCTACGACGACCTCTTCCTCCTCGCCTAGGCATGTTCCTACACATAACAATAACGATTCTTAGATACTATTCAACCAAGGCTAACAGTTGCGACACTATGTACTAGGTCAACCTAATGGGCTCGCGATTACCCAGAGCGTCCAGTGTTTGTAACCTTGGCTCTGATAGCAATCTATAGTGCCCGTCATAATAACCTAAGGAATGTTGCAATAGTGTATAAAAGTGTAATAATTTTTTTTTTTAAGTTTAATTATTAAGTTAATTAGTTGGATACATTCATTAAGCTATGGGATGTTATGTAGTGCCCCTCCACTTTTGCTCCTTCATCATATTCAAGTATGTGTGCCTAAATGAATTATGACGTCATGTTGGTTTCTTGGTTGCCTTGTTTCATTAGCCTTGAGTTAGGTGATAAGTTAGTATTTTGATTAACTTGTCTAAGCAAGGTAATCAAGTTAGAATACTTTTTTTTATGTAACTATGATAAAAGTTAGAATTAAAATAATAATACAATACAAAGTATATGTTTATTAATAAATAATTCAATTAAATTATTTTATTAAAAATTTGCCTAATATGGTAGTCTATAAGGTATTACTATGAAAAGATAATTAATTTAATAAAGATAATTAGTGCCTAATGAGTGAGTTTAATTAAGAAATTTAAAAGTGAGAAAATATTAAAGTAAATAAAATATTAAAAAATTTGAACTCAAGTTTGAATAAAGATAAAAGCAAGGAAATCAATTAAAAAATGGAAAAAGAACAGTTTATTGCTAATAAATAAAATAAAAATAAAAATAATAAAGCATCATGATAAGATTTGGAATTAAGATAGAAAAGCAAAGAAAAGATAAAAAAGTCTTCCTCCTTGCACATGCAGAGGATGGAAACGGAATTCCAAAGGATAAATTTACCATATTCGATGATCTTGTGTTTTCTTTTGAAAATCTATCTTGTTAAAAGTTTCTGATGATAGAGGGGGCTCCATTACTGGTTGGGAACGAAGGTCTTAGATGGGGGAAGAATAATCACAGTGTGTGTGTGGGAAACTTCAGAAAATAGAACAAAGGGGCCAATAGCCAAAGAAAAGGTTCATCACAATCCCTACAAGTATCATAGGTATTCTTTTAGCTCCGGCTGAATATATTTAGTCTTCTTTATTGATGAAGAACATTCTCATGTTTTCTTGATTAATCTGTCACTCATAACACTATATATTTGACAACTTTATTCTCAAATCTTCATTATATGACTTAGAGTCACGCAAATCTTCAATATATGATTTAAAGTCATGACTCTGACTTAATGGTTTCGAAGCTAATAGGAAATCATGGGGTTGTTGTAAAATAGAACTTAATCTAAATCTCGGCTATTTAAAAAAATAGTATGCATGCATTTTGTTATTCAGATCTAATACATGCAGGAGGAATAATGAAAATGTCTATTAAATCTTTCTAAAGATATATATATATTACTATGTTTTGGGTGTCTATTGTATAGATTATTATATTAGTTTTAAATAAATATTAGAGGTTGCTCTTATTCCAAGCAAGAGTTTCCATGCAAGAAAATGCATTTAATGATCTCTCTCCCCTTTAGATTCCATTCTTGTGCAGTCCATGGACTGGCAATTCTTTTATTCTATGTATCTAATATGCCCCTCATGTAGATCATAATATATAAAAATGATAAGAAGGAAAACCTTATACCATTCGTAGGAGGATCGAGGCATGCATGGTAGTATCCTCAGGTCTCAGAAGTTTGGAAGAGCGAATTTATGAAAATTGTTCCTTGTTTCCCCTAATTAATATGCATTAGAAGAGTTCTCTTTTAGAATCATTATCATCCTATATTAAATCCATTCAATGAGGAAGCCCTCGATCTAGTTCGGCATATAAGAGACTGGAAAATTGGTGGATTCGATTTTGAACTATCATATAGAATCATGTTATCACAATGCTAGCTAGGGTTCCTCTTTGCCTGTCTTGTCCTTGAGCTCGATCATGTAGTTTCTTTTGCTAGCGATGTGCCCTGGTTACATTTTGCATATTTTATGTATATCTTCAATGCACTGTACTTTACTGCAAGTCTATGTTCAATTTTTTTTCTTAGCAGTGACCTCTTTGAGCGCATAAGCTTTAAACCAGTAGTTCACACACCCTGTTCCTGTTGTATCGGTATATTTTTGAGTCTTGCTTTAAACGTTGAAATCTCTCTAAAATACTCAAAATATTTTCTATAGATACTAAGAGGTTCATCTCCTTGACTAGAATAAATTAGGAAGGTATTATTAAAAGGAAGTTTAAAAGTTTAGATAATCTCTCTGATTTCATTGTCCACCTACCTCAACCGCGCAATGGAACATAATAGTAAATTTCAAAGGGTTTAAATAATCTCCCTGGTTTCACTGTCAACCTATCTCAGCCGCGCTCTTGAACATAACAGGAAATTTCTAAGAATTAAATAACCTGCTTGATTCTACTAACATTCTGTCGCAGTTGCAGCACTTGAAAATAGATATTAGCAATGTACTAACACAATAGGGAGCTCTCCTTGATCATGGTGAAGTTTAACTTCTAAATTCAAATTTAAACGTGTCTTTGGAAACTAGCCACCAAATAGAAAAGCGTGCAGTTCAGAAAAGAAAATGTTGTACATTATTAAGTCACGTAATTGCACCTCACCTATCTCCTTCTCTTCAAGCCTGTTGATAACATTTGGGACTTGATAATAATGCAAGTAGATAGCGATATTTCCAAATTCCAATATTCACTTTCTAATATACTAGGCAACCTGCGACAGTTACAACATTTAGAGTTGAAGCATTGTACAGAGTTAAGTAGCTTACCTGAAACCATTGGCAAACCATCACAGTTACAAAGGTGTAGTAAATCATATAGCCATGAGTTTATGTATTGATTGGGATTTGTTGTGGTTATACCCTATTTGCATTTAGTATATCTTTGTTTTAGTCTTTAGGGAAACACTCTTCTTAGCTGAGTTTGTCTATTTCAGACAAAGAGCTATTTGACGTTATGGCACTATACCATACATATTGCTGCCAGGATTCAATTGAAACAAAACAAAAGTGTGTTGGAAATACTCTGCCTATATTCATTTTTATTCTCACGATCATATGATAGAATAACCTGTTGTTATGTCTGAATGAAAGTCCCTTCATCATTTCTAGGTATCTGTTATTGTGCACATTAGAATAGTGCAGGCCTATATTTCTAATGGTTTCATTTAACATCACCAGTAATCTCCATAGGAACACTGTCTCTTGAATGTTTCTAAAGCTGTAGGATGTTGGAAAAAGTTTTACATTTCTTAGAACACTCTCTCTTGCATCAGTCTTGCAGATGGCTTCAACTGAATGTGCACCTTATTCCTCCCACGTGTATGTAGACTTCTTTATTTTCTATCTTACCATCACCCTATTCCCCATGTCTTCCTTACTTTTAAAAATAAAGGATAGAGCCTATTATTTCTAATAAGAAAATAAGGGAGAATACGAAGTATAAGGGATTTTAAAATAATAATAATCATATCTCTCTTGATCTTTTCTCCTTTCCTTCCCTTTGGGGAAATTTAAAAATAATAATAATAAAATAAATATATGTAAAAGTAATGGATTTTAAAATGCTTATATTTGTATAAATTATTACTTTATCTTTTAACTTTTAAATTTATTCTTTGGGAAATAAACATATAGATGTTATAGATATATTTTATTTATTTATTTATTTTTCTTTTAGTAAAATTAATAGTAATTTATTATCGAGAAGCAATAATAAATTAGTTAGAATAGGAGTTTAATGATTAATAAGTAGATTTTAATATATATATACTTGGATTTGTTTCCATTTTCATATACTTTTTTTTTCCATATATTGGGAATTAGTGAGTTTAAATAAATGTTTATATCATTTAGTAAAAGTGATAATCAACAATTAAAGGAAGATTCAATTAGATAATAGTATTTTTTCTTTTGTGTAAAATACAACGTTTAGTTATCATTATTATAAATGGCGAGAAAATGTTTGTGTAGATGATACATTAAATTGCAAGTAAAATGTGTAACAACCATATGGTATCATAGTAGATAGAATGTTGGCTTATGGTTGAAGTAGCATATGAAAAGATATGGAATCTTAATGAATAGCAATGAGTCTGTTGTTATTAATGTTAATGGAAAGTTAATTGGTTGAAGTTGATGTCCTTTTAAGAGTTGTGTTCCTTGTAACCTTTATAGTTGAATGGTAAATCAAAATAGTTGACATTATAGATTAGTGCGTGTTATTGTAAGTTATTAATTAGTCATTCTTTTACATGATTACTTGGTTCAAGGGTGTTTTTACTCCATTAGTTTTGTGTCGAGGTTATGAATGATTCTTGATGGATCCTTTTGATGTGTATTCATTTTGAGTTTACATTGATTTGACAAGTCTTTACTCTTTGAAATTTGGGTTGGAAAATTCTATATGTTGAAGTTTTATGTCGAAACTTTTACCCTAGTTTGTATGTTCTTGGTCCATCATTTTCTTGGACTTCCAGAGGCTTGAGATTATTGACAGTTGATGTTCTCTCTTTATGTGCCCTTGATGTGGCAAGTGTTTTGATATCATGATTTTAAAAGGGTTGTACATGAATTGTTGAGACTTTGATTATGTGTTTATAGCGAGATGGTTAATGCCTCACGTGGTTTGGTCTTGAGATTATTTTCTTTTTTGGATTATAGTACAACACTTGCCTAGTTTGGTTTATGTTAGGGGTCTTAGGGAGAGTGGCTCTTCGTGGGCACCAGCGCCTCAGAATGAGGAAGGGCTCGAGATAACCCACGAAAGAGTAATTAAACAAGTGACAACCTAAACAATAGAATTTAGGGGGATGGGTAGTAAAACACACAAGATAATTAAAACTGGATTCCTCGTCTATGCATTAGGGCTACCATAGACTAGTGATAGACTAAGAAGGGCGTGGTCGGAAAAGTTGTAGTCTCATCTTCATGAGAGATTACCGGCTCTGCATTAGCTACCCTATGGTGTCAGCGCCTCATTTAGGAGGAAGGGCCAAGAGATCCATAGATGGGTGTTGGCGCCTTAGTTGGAGGAAGGGCTAGGAGAATCCCATGAGAGCTATGCGATGACACTCTCCACTAGACACCCTTGTTCTTATTTCTTGTCACCTCTGGATATTGTAATCTTTATGTTGTTTTAGATTCTTGTGAAAATGATTTATGAATGTTCTTTGGTGACTTGCTTAATTTTTATTGCTTGGGTTAAATGTGATGAGTTTCATAGCTTTATTTGATTCTATTGACTCATGAATGTTGTTGATTATATCATTGTAATCCTTGAGTTTTATGATACCTTTGTATGACGTTGAGTCTTGTGGTTCCCTGTTTGGATGTTCTTGGTTGAGGTCTCTTCTTGTCAGCTCCTTAGCATTGGGGATGGGTCTTCGGACCCACATGGTTGGGTGGAATGTGCTAAGCACCCCATTGGGTCCCTAGTCGAGGATCGAGAGGTGCAGATTGGTGCTAGTTGTGGCGACTCCAGAGTTGTATCCGTCTTGGAGCCAGTTGATACTGTGTATTCATCTTTCAGTTGTATCATGTTATCTTATTGTATGGTTTCCATTCTTATTTGGAAACACTTTGTATCATTGTACCTCTTGAACATTGTACTGTAATGTAACGTTAAACCTTGTGTGAATATTGGCCATGGTAGTTGTTATTCAATGTGTTGAGTTAATCATGTATACGTTGTATTTATGTACACAAATGGTTTCTTATCATTGATATATTATGTATGTGTTACATTTATTAATGTTTACTTTGTTATGGATTATATTCTTAGCTTTTATTCTTTATTGTCGATGTGTGCATCTAAGTCTCATAATGACTCCTCGTGTACCCCAAGGGATGTATGTGTTAATGAATCTAATTAAATGAAATTCATGTTATGACTTAATGTGTATTACAAGTATGTTATGTTAACTTTCAAAAAAAATAATCAGTAATTATTGTTTAATTGTACTTTGAGGTTCGCACGACGGGGCATTACATGTTACACTACTTTGAGTTTCCATAGATGAATTTAGTATTTCGCATTGCACATATTAATTAATATCATAAAGATAAACATTGCATAACATTGAATTTCATTCAAGATATAATAAATTACAAACATGTTTTCTTACAATGAAATTAATCACATATACAATTCTCATCCATCTGATGAGGTAGTTCAATAATATTTACAATTACATTTACATTTTTCACCTCATAAAAATTGAGGGATGTTTTCAAATACAAGATTTACAAATTACAAAGAAGGAAGAACATATAAGTTTCCAAGTACGAGCTCTCCATCCATGAAGCTCTCGTGTAACGCCCGTCGTGCAAACCCCAGAGAACACACACATAACACGAATAATTTTTTTTTAAAGTAATAAAAGTAACATGTAACAACATTAAACCAAAATCACATATCATAACACATAGTCATTAAATCCACATGGTTCTCTGGGGCACGCGAGGTTACATTGCAACCACAAAACAAAATAAAGATAACGAAAACAACATAACCATTTAATTTAGGAAACCTTATACAATGATACAACTGATAGCCATGATGCGAGTATGATAAACATCGCATAAGTACATCCATGATACATCTTTTAACAAGATCCAATTTAAACCTAACTATTACATCATTGAAATAATATTACATTACAATTTTCTTTGATACATGAACTACATTGAATCTCCCAACATGGGGATTGATACAAGAATAATGAACATGAAGTACAACTGATCACTGGAACATCTGCACTGCGGAAAGCTGAGAAGACAAGACGCTGATGGGGAACCCAACGGGTGCGGAGCACGTTCCACCCAACCATGTGAATTACAAGTAACTCACCCCCCGTGCTCAGAGGTGACGAGGAAGTGAACCCGACCATGAATGTCAACTGACTCAACCACAACAAGATATGAAACAAGTACAACTCAAATATACAATGCACAACCATCGACGTACTCAAATCACATAACAAGTAAAACCAAGAACTCATCATGATAACATGAAGTACTAACACTTAACAATCATGAATCACCAATCACAAGAATTCAAAGAAACATCATAAAGAGAAAACATCCAGAAGAACCGAACCAACACCCAAAGTACATTTCCAAATAAATCAGAACCAATATAAAGAACATGATTCCATACTAACTCTGAATCAACCATTCAATACACCATTCCAATAGGCAACAAGAACAAGTCAGACGGGTGTCAAGTAGGGAGGGTCATCACATAACTCTCATGGGATCCCCTGGCTCTTCCTCCAACTGAGGCGCCGGCACCCACCTATGGATTCCCTAGCCCTAAAATTAGAATAACATTAAAACAACAATATCCAGAGGTGACAAGAAACAAGGACAAGGATGTCTAGTGGAGAGTGTCATCGCATAGCTCTCATGGGATCCCCTGGCACTTCCTCCAACTGAGGCGCCGACACCCATCTATGGATCACCTGGCCCTTCCTCCTAACTGAGGTGCCGGCACCATAGGGTAGCTAATGTGGAGCCGATGGTTTCTCATGAAGATGAGACTATGACTTTGCCGACCACGGCCTACTCAGTCTATCACTAGTCTACGGTAGCCCTAATGCATAGACGAGGAATCTGGTTTTCATTATCTTGTATGTTTTACTACCCATCCCCCTATATTCTATTTTTTAGTTTATCACTTGTTTAACTACTCTTACGTGGGTTCCCCTGGCACTTCCTCTTACCCGAGGTGCCGGCGCCCACGAAGAGCCACTCTCCCTATGACCCCTAACATAATCTCAAGTAGGCAAGGGTTGAACTATAACATAAAGAACATAATACCAAAACAAGAACCATGTGAGGCTTTACCCTCTCGCATCACTCATAACCAAAAGATCTTACAACACCGTTCAACCCTTCCAACAAAATGCCAATAAGTTTAAACTCCGACAGAATAACCAAAACGAGGATAACATTTAAAGCATAATAGTCAACAATACACACAAGGCAAAACCATCTCGCGATAAGAGCGTGATCACAATGACTACAACTACGTACAACCATTCCAAATAATAAGGCTCAAAATAAGGAATTATTCTAATCACAAAGATACTAGTATAAACATCAAAAAATATAAAACATGCCTCTGGAGAAGACCAAGATTTACAATAATCCAAATGAGGTTCAAAAACACAACAGAGTTCCCACATCACAAGGATAAAGTCAATAAAAATAAATAGAAGACAATAACAACACCACACGATTTTCTAACTCAAGAAGACGATTTGACCAATTACGTAATATATCTCTAATTTACTCGACATAGAATCGTAATTAACGAACAATAGAATTATTGACTAACTTATCTAATTTGCTTTCTTCAATTTTTCAAAAATAATAAACTTCATGTTTTCCCAATTAAATCACATAAAATAAAATAAAATAAAATAATGTATATATATATATTTATTTTATTTTATTTTAAATTTAAATCATAACTTTTAACACCTATACATATATATATATAAACTATACAATAACAAATTAACGCTTATATTCTATTTAAAATGTTTGTTCAATGACATCGAATAATAACTAATTCCTTCAAAATATAAATACCTAAATATAAACATCATTAATCATTTTAAAAATTAAAATACACAATTTGCATCATAAATTATAATATATTAAAATAAATATCCTTTCACTTAAATAAAATAAATTTTAAATTTTAATATTTAATAAAATAAAAATGATATATGTAAAAACCAAAATATATTTATTTATATATAAATATAAATAAATAAATATATATATATATTTATTTATAAATATATATATAAATCACGCAGTAAAAAGAAAGTAAAAATGAAAAAAAATAAAATTATAAACTTTCCATATAGCAAGGTTGGCGGCCATAACAGCCCGCCCGCGCGCAGTCCCCAAGGACTGCGTACAACAGTCCTGGGACTGCTGCGAACGGCAGTCCAAAGGGACTGTTGTGGCAGTCCTTTGGACTACGCCCAGCAGTCCTTAGGACTGCTGCGGCAGTCCTTAGGCTGCCGTGCACAGAGAGGAGAGGGGATGGGACGGGTACGGCTCAGGCCGACCCGCCCCCCCTCAAATTTCAATTTTTATTTATAAAAGAAATTCTCAATAATAAATTCTGAGCCCTTATACGAAATTCGAAAATTATAAAATTTATTTGCTGATAGGCGTATGGCCGACGATAACTTTAATATAAAAATATAAAACAATATAAGTCAATATATATATATATATATATATATTTTAACATACAGAATAAAGAACAGAGGATAATAACAGATAATAGAATAAAAGAAAAATATAGAGCAATGAACAGTTCCAGCCATACATAAATATATAAATATTTATATCCAACAATAAACCCCAAATTTATTATTTTCAACAAAGACCTTATTTTCCCTAAATCTTATTTTTTTTGTTAAGCTGAATATTTCATTTCAGATGCTAAGGTTTTTCTTTTGTTCTTGGCAAAAGGGAAAACAGTTCAATACAATATTTATTTTCTCCTCTTTTCAGAAGTTTAAATCTAATATATTTTCCTAATTTTTGATTCAACAACAGTTTTTCCCTATTCACACAACTCATGACTAACTGATTTTATTTGGTTTTCTCTGAAGCAGAAAGATAAAAGAAGGAAGTACTAGAAAGAAAATATAAGAGGAACCTGATATCCAGCGCTTATTCGAAAGACTGAAGATGCCTGGTTGATTCTGATGCCCTCAAATCCGATCCCAATCCTTAGTCCAGAACAAACTCAACAATGGCTTGAGCAACTTCAACTTTCTGATCTTCTATGTGTGTGTGAACCTCCCCAAAAATTCATAATTTAATAAAAATATATTGCCCATTCTTCAAAACTCTCCAAAAAAAATCCCAGATTGAAAGAAAAATCCATTCTTTAAAACTAGTTTTTTTTTTTCCAACTCTCCATTCCTATTGGCTCACTCTGTCTTTTTCTTCTTTTATTTGTTTTATTGTTTTTATTTCCATTTTTGCAACTTTTCTTGCTCCTCACATTACATATTTATTTTAATAAATTATTTACATAATTATCCACCACCAATTTAATTGATTAAAATAATTAAGCCATATTTAATATTTAATTATTATTTAATTGCAATGTAAGATTTCAAAAATAATTAAATTATTTAAATATTTAAAAACCATTTAATCCAACATTAAAATAAATAATTTATTTCAATAATTAAGATAAATCATAATTATAAATGCCCTCGTAAATAAAATAAGACAAAACACATAACACAACAGACAATGACAACAATTACACAAAATCAACTATACCAAACAAATGAGACGACCTGACATCATGGGATGGGAGGACTTCATCGTCACCTCTGTATCAACATTTATCTGTTGGGTTATTTGGTGCTCGCCCTGTCCTGCTGAAGCAGGTGGAATCGAGACTTATACCTGCAATCCTGCATACAAACGAAGTTGTGTACATGTGCATATATACATATATATCAAAGCATTAAATCAAGATACTGCATTGTGAGAAGGAATCGCAACATAACAGGGCACTCGTGAACAAGTGATGCTATATTGTCCTTCATCACTCCTATTCTAACAATTATAGCATAATCAATGAATTACATTTCTAACTAACAATCATCTCCTAACATATTAAATTAAATCATTGCATCATATCACAATTCATAAAATCAACTGATATAATCAACCATAATGTCATATAAAGTAATCATGTCCAAAATGAAGTAACGGCATTATCTAGCATCTAACTAATCATATCGAACAACCACAGTATCATCACAGTGTCTGACTAACCACATCAAACAATAACAGTATCATCATAGTATCTGAGCAACACACAGAAAATAATAAGTCTAAACAGTATGAGGGGTATTACATCTCGATGCCATGATCAAACTAGGGACCCAACGGAGTAAGGTGCATGTTCCACCCAACCATGTGGTACCCGTAGGTCCACCCCCCGTGCTAGGAGATAGTAATATGGTTACCTAGACATAATCTACTAACCCTAGACACTAGTACATAACAAACTAATGGTTACATTGCTTCCAGATTTAGACATTTGAATGTATTACATACACAAGGTTAACTATTACTTTATGTGGAGTGTCATCACAACATTGCAAAGGTTACCCTAGTGTTTCTTCCTAGGTTCCAGCCCCCAATCCTTGGGTTACCCTGGTAACCTCTTACGAAACACGGCCTCAATGCAAATCATTGCGGAATCAAATGTCTTTAAAGGAACAAGAAACTAATTTTCCATTCCCGGCCTTCTCATCTTATACTCAAGACTAAAGTAGCTCAAGAGTCATAAGTGAGGCATAAGCATCTTGTTAAGAGGTTTAAATCTAACTACTATGTTCTTTAGTTTTCACTAACTTACTAACTCTTTGTAAGTTACCCTGACACCACTTTGTGTGTCAGCCCTTACAAAAAGCCACTCCCCTAAACATAACAAAAATTTCTAAGTTTTCTTGACTAAGGTTTATAAAGTGTACAACATACAACAAACAATTTCAACACCATTCATGATGAACATTAATTTCAATGTTCACAAAATCAGGTAACTAAATACCATTCAAAAACCATGTACACATCTTTAACTAACACATGAATTCAACTCAACAATCACAATCCCCACTTTCACATTTGATCTAGAAGACTTGAACAATTACGACATTCCCAATTTGCCCAACTAAAAACACAATTAAAGCAAATCAAGGACAATAACGTCTATTTTTCGGATTTACTAAATCCACTTGCATCAATTTGAAAACAACATATTTATAAATCATCTTAATAAAAGATCTATTTTGAAATCAATAGAAATAACTGTTTCATCTAATCTATTTTTCTGATTTTCTCAAATTCACTATATATTATATTCTATAATTTCTCAATCTTTATTTACACATGCAGCATAATTCAAAGAAAATATATATATTATGTCTTAAATATTTCAAAATTATTTTTTCTACCATAATATATATATTTTTATATATAATTAATCATATTTATTCCCACATTATAAATATATATATATATATATATATTCATATACATATATATATAAATAAATATATATATATATATAAAGTATATCAATAAATAAAATCTATCAAATTTAATACATATTAAATAAAATCCGCAAATAACATTTTAAATAAAATTCGCTTTTAAAAAACGTTTTAACAAATTAAAGCCCTAAGGCCCGCGGCCAAGCCACACCCTCCATTTGGTGAGGACGCAGCCGCACCAAGGCTATGCCCAAAACAAAAGTTTGGGGAGGGTTTCGGCCCTCCCCAATACACTGGTTTTATTTATTTATTTATTTTGCAAAAAATGAAATCCGCAGAATCTTTTCTCCGCCTTTCGGGTTTAAATCTATTTTTTTTTAAAATTAATTTGCCTATACGGCATTTCAACACTATTTTAATCTAAATAAACGAAGAACTTTTCACAATTCAATTTATAATATATATATATATGATATATATATATACAAATATATATACATATATATATATATATATATATATATATATATTTATATGTACAAATCTTTAGAGTTTTTCTGGAAAAGAAATCTCTGAGGGTTTTTTTTAAAACAGAGAAGTAACAACAAGGAAATTGGGGAAACAAATAATTTTCTTCTGGGTACAGAGATTTTCATACAAAATATAATTCAATAGAGAAATAAGTTTTCTGAGATTTAAGGGAATTCTTCAAATCCTTCAGTAAATACACAGTAATTAACTTTCCTGAGAATTACAAATTTTTTAAAGAATTAAAAACCTTTCCCAGAGAAAGTATACCACAGAATTTTACTAAACCAACAATTTTCACAACAAGAACACAGTGAACAAAATTTCTTGCACAATATACAAGAATCTAAATAAATCTTAATTTCTTTTCTCAACATTTTCCTTTGAAAAAAATAAACAAAATATTTTCACAAGTAGAATACCTATTTTCCTGTGCTCTGAAAATTGACTGGTGAAGATCTTTGCCTGTAGCTTCCATAATTCTTTTCCGAGATACAAAGCCCAAACAATACCAGAGATTTTCCACCAAATTGCAACTAAATACCAAAAGAATCAATAGAGAATTTTTTTTTACAGAGCACCAAAGTATTTTCCCGTGAATGATAGCATAACCTTTGGGATTTTCTAGATCCAATTTTACCTCCATAAACAAATTTCCTCAACTATAATCATTTAATGCACCGGCACACATGTCGAGAAGTGGTTGCAAAATATCTTCTCCACCACTTCTCAGCAATCTTGCCAATTTCAAATTGCATGCATATAATTATTTTAAACATTAAATTTACAATTTCCAATATTCAAATCACATGCATTTATTTTTCTTTAATTTTCTAATTTTCAAATACAAATTTAATTTACAATTCAAATGCCATTCCCACAAATAAAACTATTTACACAATAATTTAATTTAATTAAATTAAGTTAATCTTTAAGATCAAACCATTTAACCAAATAAGCTAATTAATTAATTAAATAATCAAGCAACTAATTTCTTCATCATTTAAAAATTAATTTAAATAACAATAATTTAAAGCACAATAAACTAACATTAAAGTTAACCAAATTTACCTTTCAAACAATTTATCCAAACAGAAAATACAAGACAATCCTATGACTCTGAACTAAAACAGACAATGTACAGTGACCGGGTTATAGACTAAACTAGAGTGAACCAAACTACTATCTCGTAATCAATGTATCCATTGAGTCTTGATGTGCTCAGACCTAAGTACCCAGGTGGAGTCTGTAATGCCCCCACGTGACAGTTGTTTTGGTCTTGTGTGTGATTTTCTATGTGTGCTTCATTAATTCCTATGTTATTTGATTGTGTGGAAAATATAATATGCCAGTAATTATGTTTAAATAATAAATTTAAATCATAAGTGATTTGCAAAGTTATTTAAAATATGATTAGAAATTAAAGTAATAATCAATTAAATTAAATGAATTAGTTTTATTAAATAATAAGTAAAGAGTTATTAATAAATAAATAAACTATTTGTTTTGTAAAAGTATTCTTTAATGATATTCGATAATAATTAATAATTCATTAGTTGTTCAAAGATCATTATTATAATAAGGAATTTAAATAGTAGGAACCTGAAGTGTTTTAATGCAAGGAAAGCAATTGGAAAATGGAAGTGAATAGATTATTAATTAAATCAATCGTGACAAGACTTTGAGGGAAGTGTAAAAGGCAAGAAAAGCTGGAAAGAAACGTTACCTTTAGAGCATTTGGAAGTTGAAGAGAATGGGAGCTGCTAGCTAAGCACAATAGAGGGAGAGCTTGCTGAAACTTGGAGATGAGTATGACCAATTATTCTATTTGTGATGTGAAGACAAGAGAGAGTTGAGCCTGCGTGTTGCACTTATACCAATTTTCATGTGCTTTCATTTGTCTATCGGTCTATCACAATGGATTTAAGGTGGTTATTTTGAGTAAAACAAGTGAGTGTCAATACCATGTACGATCTCTTCTTTTATTTCTGATATTGATACTGAGATCTGCTTATGTAATGTTTATCATCTGTCTAAAAATGTCCCTTAGTTTTATTATCATTCATCCTGTTTTGATGAATCAGTTACCTTGTCAATGAATCTTGACGCCTTTATTATATTCTTCTTTTCTTTTAGATATTGCATACTTTTAATAAGTTACACCCTCCTTGCGTCGCCCTCAGCCATTAATATTGTTAGGCTGTGTAGTTTTTAATAGGCTCCCTGTTTGATTGGCAACCCATCTCAGCCGCAGAACCTGAGCTTAATAGGAAGTTTAAAGGTTTAGATAACCTGCTTGATTCTCTTGCCAATCTATCGCAGCTGCAACACTTGAAAATATCCTTAATAATACAAGTAGATAGCGATATTTCCTTATTCCTTTATTCAATTTCTGATATACTTCGCAACCTGTCTCAACCGCAACACTTGATCATGGTAGGTTGTATAGATTTAAATAAACTCTCTGATTTCCATGTGTTATCCTCAAGACTAAAGGAAAATGGCTTCTCACGTTTTTGCAACCGTAACCATCTCAAACTTGGAGGAAGCTTGGGTCGTGTGTCTTCTCTGATGCCGTCATTAAGCAGATTGTTCAAGGGAAGAAATTGAGGACCAAAGAGCAGATTATTTAATTCTCTTGGTCTACGCAATGTTTCAAGCCTTTGCCAATTACCTCCATTCAGTCAAAACTAAGAGAAATTGATGTTATTGGATATAGTGTTTAGTGAGCTCCTTCGCATAGTCTAGTAATCTAAATTTATTTAATCTCCCTCATACTGTTGGCAACCTATCACCGCTGCAACATTTATATTTAGGAGAGTGTTCAAATTTAAATAACCTCCCTGAAACCATTGGCGACCCATCTCAGCTGTAGCGTCTAAATTCTTTTTCTGATATTCTGGCAACCTGTCACTGCTTCAGCATTTAGAGTTGAGACATTATACATAATTAAATAATCTCCCTGAAATCATTGGCAGCTTGTCATAGCTGCAAATTTTAGATTTGCCAAAGTTGTAGAAAATTAAATAAGCTGTCTGATTTCATTTTTAGCCTGTCTCAACCGCGCACTTTTGAAAACATAATAGGAAGTTTTAATCTCTCTGATTCCTTTGTCAATCTATCGCAGCTGATGCATTTGATGTTTAAGTTGTATGTTTCACATGCTTGTGTATTTATGTAATGTTAGTTTTTAAGTCATTTACTTTGAAGGAGAATTAGTTATTAAGCGAATAAATTGGTCTATGTTAAAAAAAAAATTAAAAAAAAAGTTGTCTATATTTAATTATTAGATAATATTATTTTTGAGGAAAATTTACTTATCTATCATTCATTAATAAAAGGTTTTGATCTTAATAAATCAATATAAATTTGGGGCTAAAACTAGGTAATAAGGAAATAAAGTTATATGTCCTTTTAGATGTAGGAATGTGGATATAGGTAGATCAATGAGTCTCTCTCCTTTTCATTTTATGAAGTTTTATCTTAGGTATGCTTATCTTTATGTTATGGTGTATTTTAGTTAGGAATGATACCTCTTTTAGGATGGAATGAATGAGTTTAATTTTCATGATATAAATGGGGGGGATCAAGGTTGTGGTTGTATAAGGGTAGAAGTGTTAATTGATGTTTATGTAGATATTTGTGATAATTGTGGGGTAGGGTGAGTGTGCTAGGTAATAACGTTATAGGTGATATTTTATCAAGTTAAGTTAGTGCCATTAGTTTAAAGTATGTTCCAAATAATAACATCGTCGTATTCTAATCTTGTGGCATGGAAGTTTATTTCTATTAAGTCAATATTTTGAATAATTGTGTTGTAGAAAACATGAAATGGGATCTATTTCTCTTAGTCCTTAGTAAAACATATATGGTGACTTACAATTGTTGGATTATGGAGGAAGTATGTATTGGAACTTCTTTTGTTGTATGAACTATATCTTGTTAAGCAAATGAATAAATTGTATTTGAAGTTGATGTTCTTTAGTGAATTAGCATTGAATGTATATGTATGTTTAAGGGTTAATTTGATGTTTCCAATTGGATGTGTCCTCCTTTATGTTTGCTTGGTTTTCAAAAATGATTTTTATTCCATTGGGTTTGTGTCGATTTATGAGTGATTTGATGGACCCTTTCATTGTGAATTTTCTTGAATTTGTGTATCCTCTTTAATCTAAGTGTATTGTTATTGGTTTAACCCTGCGTGGTGAATTCTTGGTTTGTTTGGAGTTGTGGGGGTCTTATTAATTTTTTTCGTGATATAATTGATTGGATACTTATGCGATGCATGGTTGTGATAAGTTTATGCTTCTTATGGAATGCGGTCTTCCCACTTTTATTATTTTGGTGAAACATTAAATTATATTGTTGTCATGTTTGTTGATTTTATCAAAGGTCATTTGTTTACCAACTATATAGGTATCTTGCAAGGAGAAAATTGAGGTCTCCCGTGGAATACCTAATTGGTGGCTTTTGGTTTTATTAAGTGATTTTTGTTGAATTCAAGGTTGATTTTCTTTTGCGTTTCCCTATTTGAGGTGACACCATTGTTGATTTGTGGATGGGTCTTGATGAATCTTCCCTTTGTATGGATTTTCTGAGCTACTCTCATATTTGAGGAAATTTTATCCTTGTGTTGGAGAAATACTCATGTTGCTTCATTTTACCCTTGTTTGTGGGTTTTCATTCCTTTGGCTTCCAGAGGCTTGAGATGATTGATAATTGATGTTCTCTCTCTTTATGTGCCTTGATTTGGCGAGTGTTTTGGTTTCATGATTTTGAAAGGGTTGTACGAGATTTTTTGAGGCTTGGATATTGTATTTATAGCGAGATGGGTAATGCCTCGCATGCTTCTCAGTTGAGATCTTATATTGTTATTTTTATGATACAACCCTTGGTTTCTTGGTTTTGGTTTGTTATTGTTGGGTCTCTAGGTAGAGTGGCTCCTCGTGGGGGTCGGCACCCCGTGTAAGGGGAAGAGCATAGGAGAACCCACGAGTGAGTTGGTAATCAAGTGAAAACCTAATAATTAACTTAGGAGGGTTGGGTAGTAATATCATTACAAGAGTTTAAAAAAATGGATGCCTTGTCTTCATTAGTGCTTCCGCAGACTAATGGAAGCCTGAGAAGGCCGTGGTTGGCAAGGTCGTAACCTCATCCTCATGAGAGGTTATCGGCTCCGCATGAGATACCCTATGGTTCCGGCGCCTCAAGTAGGAGGAAGGGCCTGGAGATCCATAGCTGGGGGCCGGCGCCTCAGTTTGGAGGAAGGGCCAGGAGAACCCATGTAGGCTATGTGATGACACTCTTCCCTAGTTGCCCATTTGTTTTACTTTATTGTGTTCCTCTGGAAGTATGTTATGGGAGTTGGTTTAAATTGTTGTTTGAATTGATTTAAATTGATTTATGATTATTGTTTTAATACATCTTTAGTATGTTTTGCGGTCTTGTATGATCTCATTTATATTTGATTTACAATCTTGTATCTTATGATACTGTGATATGATGTTATTATATTGTTTAATTGTAATTTGAATTGTATTATGTTTATTAATTCAACTGATTTGGAAGTGTTTCATGATCATCCTTTAATTACTTATTTATTGGTCATTGCTTTAATTTATGTGATGGGATTTATGATTTTAAGTTAGTATGTTGACTCTTGTAATCCTGATTTTTATGATACTTTTGTATGTTGTTGAGTTTTGTGGTTCCTTGTTGGATGTTCTTGGTTGTGGTCTCTTTCTTGTTAGCTCCTATCACGGGGGGTGGGTCTTCGGACTCACATGGTCGGGTGGAACGTGCTAAGCACCCCATTGGGTCCCCAGTCAAGGATTGAGAGGTGCGGATTGGTGCGGTTGCAGCGACTCTAGAGTTGTACTTATTTTGGAGCTAGTTATGATGCTTTGTATCCATCTATTTTGTATCATGGTATCTTGTGTAAGGTTTCCATTTATGTTTGGAGACACTGTTGTATCATTATACTTCTAGAGCATTGTACTGCAATGTAATGTTAACTCGGTGTGATTATTGGCTATGGCAGTTGTTATTCAATGTGTTAAGTTAATTATGCATATGTTGTATTTGTGTACTCAGATGGTTTCTTTTCAATGCTTTATTTTGTATGTGTTATATTTGTTAATATTTACTTTGTTAATGTTTATATCTTTGGATTTTATTCTTTATTGCCGTTGTGTGGATCTCAGTCTTGTAATGACTCCTCGTGTACCCCAAGGGATGTATGTGCTAATGAATCTACTTAAATGAAATTCATGTTATGATTTAATGTGTATTACATGTATGTTATGTTACTTTAAAAAAAAAAAAAAATTGTGTTGTGTTTATTGTTTAATGTCCTTTGGGGTTCGCACGACGGGGCATTACAACATTGGTATCAGAGCATAGGTTCATACACTGGGCACTATGGGTGCTCACTATGTAACCTTGCGCTTAGACCCGTGAGTCTTGAGTTTCACTTTTTGCTGTCATTGTTGTGAACTTGAATTTTCTTCTGTTTGATGGTGTCGGGTCGATGGTGTAGGAAACTGATGGAAAGGATAGGACCCTCGGTGTAGTGCGCAATGCACCAGTATCCTTCCTGTCAGGGATGCTCTATGGACCCTTGAGTTTTGTGTGATGTGTTTTTTGGTGATGTGTTTTATGTGTGTGAATATGTCAAGTGTGTGTGGATTTGCGATTTTGTTGTCCTTGAGTGATGAATTATGTTTTCTTGAATATGTGAAGGTGTAAAATTTTACCCTTTTTATTGAAATTAACGTGAATTTTGGTGTGGAATAATGGTTAAAGTGGAGTTCTTTGTGTGAAAATTATGAGTTTTAACAAAATTGTAAGGTTTTGTGGATAATTATTCTATGATTTTTAGTAGGATATAGTATCTTGAGGTTAAGATTGCAACTTGAATTATTGGTACTAATGTGCAATGCTCTATGGTAGCTTTTGAATTACAGGAAGTGGGCTTCAGAAAGCATAGTGATGAAGGTAATGTAATTGTAATTGCAGGTATAGATACTTATAATGTCCTGTAGTAATTCATTTTGGTATAGTAGATGAATTAGGTTTATGGTTAGTATCCTTATACAAATATTTCCTAACTAATAAGAAGCAAATTGATTATGAGTTACTAGAATTGTTTTGACTATTACGTGTGGTTGGTGGGAGGGACAGTGTGGTATCACTCACTCGCAAGTGCCCTACTATGCTGAGAATTCCTCTCACGATGTATTTGTGATATATATGTATTGTGCACAATGTTTGTTTGCATGCAGGATTGCAGGAATTAAGTCTCGATTCCACCTGGATTGTCAGGATAGGGCGAGCATTATATACACCCAATGGGCTTGACGTTGAACATAGGGGCTGACAAGAAAGTTTTCCCAACCTAGTTCGTCATCTGTTTTAGTGTTTGACAAATTGGTTGGGTTGCAACCCCGTCACCACTTTTGTTTTGGTATCATTTCCTTATTTTTGGGTTGTTTAATTTTCATTGCTTACTTGATGACATTTAATTGATGTTTTAATGTATGGTGTTGATGTGCTTATGATCATTGATAATGTTGTGTTATCGTGTTTGTGCTTGGGCTCGACTTCCAAGAGTAAGTCGATGTCTAAGGGGGGAGGATGTAATGCCCCCATGTGACAGTTGTTGTGGTCTTGTGTGTGATTTTCTATGTGTGCTTCATTAATTCCTATGTTATTTGATTGTGTGGAAAACATAATATGCCAGTAATTATGTTTAAATAATAAATTTAAATCATAAGTGATTTGCAAAGTTATTTAAAATATGATTAGAAATTAAAGTAATAATCAATTAAATTAAATGAATTAGTTTTATTAAATAATAAGTAAAGAGTTACTAATAAATAAATAAACTATTTGTTTTGTAAAAGTATTCTTTAATGATATTCGATAATAATTAATAATTCATTAGTTGTTCAAAGATCATTATTATAATAAGGAATTTAAATAGTAGGAAGCCGAAGTGTTTTAATGCAAGGAAAGCAATTGGAAAATGGAAGTGAATAGATTATTAATTATATAAATCGTGACAAGATTTTGAGGGAAGTGTAAAAGGCAAGAAAAGCTGGAAAGAAACGTTACCTTTAGAGCATTTGGAAGTTGAAGTGAATGGGAGTTGCTAGCTAAGGACAATAGAGGGAGAGCTTGCTTAAACGTGGAGATGAGTACGACCAATTATTCTATCGGTGATGTGAAGACAAGAGAGAGTTGAGCCTGCGTGTTGCACTTATACCAATTTTCATGTGCCTTCATTTGTCTATCGGTCTATCACAATGGATTTAAGGTGGTTATTTTGAGTAAAACAAGTGAGTGTCAATACTAGGTACGATCTCTTCTTTTATTTCTGATATTGATACTGAGATCTGCTTATGTAATGTTTATCATCTGTCTGAAAATGCCCCTTAGTTTTATTATCATTCATCCTGTTTTGATGAATCGGTTACCTTGTCAATGAATCTTGACGCCTTTATTATATTCTTCTTTTCTTTTAGATATTGCATACTTTTAATAAGTTACACCATCCTCGCGTCGCCCTCAGCCATTAATATTGTTAGGCTGTGGAATTTTTAATAGGCTCCCTATTTGATTGGCAACCCATCTCAGCCGTAGAACCTGAGCTTAATAGGAAGTTTAAAGGTTTAGATAACCTACTTGATTCTCTTGCCAATCTATCGCAGCTGCAACACTTGAAAATATCCTTAATAATACAAGTAGATGGCGATATTTCCTTATTCCTTTATTCAATTTCTGATATACTTCGCAACCTGTCTCAGCCGCAACACTTGATCATGGTAGGTTGTATAGATTTAAATAAACTCTCTGATTTCCATGTGTTATCCTCAAGACTAAAGGAAAATGGCTTCTCACGTTTTTGCAACCGTAACCATCTCAAACTTGGAGGAAGCTTGGGTCGTGTGTCTTCTCTAATGTCGTCATTGAGCAGCTTGTTCAAGGGAAGAAATTGAGGACCAAAGAGCAGATTATTTAATTCTCTTGGTCTACGCAATGTTTCAAGACTTTGCCAATTACCTCCATTCAGTCAAAACTGAGAGAAATTGATGTTATTGGATACAGTGTTTAGTGAGCTCCTTCGCATAGTCTAGTAATCTAAATTTATTTAATCTCCCTGATACTGTTGGCAACCTATCACCGCTACAACATTTATATTTAGGAGAGTGTTCAAATTTAAATAACCTCCCTGAAACCATTGGTGACCCATCTCAGCTGTAGCGTCTAAATTCTTTTTCTGATATTCTGGCAACCTGTCACTGCTTCAGCATTTAGAGTTGAGACATTATATAGAATTAAATAATCTCCCTGAAATCATTGGCAGCCTGTCATAGCTGCAAATTTTAGATTTGCCAAAGTTGTAGAAAATTAAATAAGTTATTTGATTTCATTTTTAGCCTGTCTCAACCGCACACTTTTGAAAACATAATAGGAAGTTTTAATCTCTTTGATTCCTTTGTCAATCTATCACAGCTGATGCATTTGATTTTTAAGTTGTATCTTTCACATGCTTGTGTATTTATGTAATGTTAGTTTTTAAGTCATTTACTTTGAAGGAGAATTAGTTATTAAGCGAATAAATTGGTCTAAGTTAAAAAATAAAATAAAATAAAAAATGTTGTCTATATTTAATTATTAGATAATATTATTTTTGAGGAAAATTTACTTATCTATCATTCATTAATAAAAGGTTTTGATCTTAATAAATCAATATAAATGTGGGGCTAAAACTAGGTAATAAGGAAATAAAGTTATATGTCCTTTAGATGTAGGAATGTGGATATAGGTAGATCAATGAGTCTCTCTCCTTTTCATTTTATGAAGTTTTATCTTAGGTATGCTTATCTTTATGTTATGGTGTATTTTAGTTAGGAATGATACCTCTTTTAGGATGGAATGAATGAGTTTAATTTTCATGATATAAATGGGGGGGATCAAGGTTGTGGTTGTATAAGGGTAGAAGTGTTAATTGATGTTTATGTAGATATTTGTGATAATTGTGGGGTAGGGTGAGTGTGCTAGGTAATAACGTTATAGGTGATATTTTATCAAGTTAAGTTAGTGCCATTAGTTTAAAGTATGTTCCAAATAATAACATCGTCGTATTCTAATCTTGTGGCATGGAAGTTTATTTCTATTAAGTCAATATTTTGAATAATTGTGTTGTAGAAAACATGAAATGGGATCTATTTCTCTTAGTCCTTAGTAAAACATATATGGTGACTTACAATTGTTGGATTATGGAGGAAGTATGTATTGGAACTTCTTTTGTTGTATGAACTATATCTTGTTAAGCAAATGAATAAATTGTATTTCAAGTTGATGTTCTTTAGTGAATTAGCATTGAATGTATATGTATGTTTAAGGGTTAATTTTAAGTTTCCAATTGGATGTGTCCTCCTTTATGTTTTCTTGGTTTTCAAAAATGATTTTTATTCCATTGGGTTTGTGTCGATTTATGAGTGATTTGATGGACCCTTTCATTGTGAATTTTCTTGAATTTGTGTATCCTCTTTAATCTAAGTGTATTGTTATTGGTTTAACCCTGTGTGGTGAATTCTTGGTTTGTTTGGAGTTGTGGGGGTCTTATTAATTGTTTTCATGATATAATTGATTGGATACTTATGCGATGCTTGGTTGTGATAAGTTTATGCTTCTTATGGAATGCGGTCTTCCCACTTTTATTATTTTGGTGAAACATTAAATTATATTGTTGTCATGTTTGTTGATTTTATCAAAGGTCATTTGTTCACCAACTATATAGGTATCTTGCAAGGAGAAAACTGAGGTCTCTCGTGGAATACCTAATTGGTGGCTTTTGGTTTTATTAAGTGATTTTTGTTGAATTCAAGGTTGATTTTCTTTTGTGTTTCCCTATTTGAGGTGACACCATTGTTGATTTGTGGATGGGTCTTGATGAATCTTCCCTTTGTATGGATTTTTTGAGCTACTCTCATATTTGAGGAAATTTTATCCTTGTGTTGGAGAAATACTCATGTTGCTTCATTTTACCCTTGTTTGTGGGTTTTCATTCCTTTGGCTTCCAGAGGCTTGAGATGATTGATAATTGATGTTCTCTCTCTTTATGTGCCTTGATTTGGCGAGTGTTTTGGTTTCATGATTTTAAAAGGGTTGTACGAGATTTGTTGAGACTTGGATATTGTATTTATAGTGAGATGGGTAATTCCTCGCATGCTTCTCAGTTGAGATCTTATATTGTTATTTTGATGATACAACCCTTGGTTTCTTGGTTTTGGTTTGTTATTGTTGGGTCTCTAGGGAGAGTGGCTCCTCATGGGGGCCTACGCCCCGTGTAAGGGGAAGAGCACAGGAGAACCCACGAGTGAGTTGGTAATCAAGTGAAAACCTAATAATTAACTTAGGAGGGTTGGGTAGTAATATCATTACAAGAGTTTAAAAAAATGGATGCCTCGTCTTCATTAGTTCTTCCGCAGAATAATGGAAGGCTGAGAAGGCCGTGGTTGGCAAGGTCGTAACCTCGTCCTCATGAGAGGTTATTGGCTCCACATGAGCTACCCTATGGTGCCGGCGTTTCAAGTAGGAGGAAGGGCCAGGAGATCCATAGATGGGGGCCGGCGCCTCAGTTTGGAGGAAGGGCCAGGAGAACCCATGTAGGCTATGCGATGACACTCTTCCCTAGTTGCCCATTTGTTTTACTTTATTGTGTTCCTCTGGAAGTATGTTATGGGAGTTGGTTTAAATTGTTGTTTGAATTGATTTAAATTGATTTATGATTATTGTTTTAATACATCTTTAGTATGTTTTGTGGTCTTGTATGATCTCATTTATATTTGATTTACAATCTTGTATCTTATGATACTGTGATATGATGTTATTATATTGTTTAATTGTAATTTGAACTGTATTATGTTTATTAATTCAGCTGATTTGGAAGTGTTTCATGATCATCCTTTAATTACTTATTTATTGGTCATTGCTTTAATTTATGTGATGGGATTTATGATTTTAAGTTAGTATGTTGACTCTTGTAATCCTGAGTCTTATGATACTTTTGTATGTTGTTGAGTTTTGTGGTTCCTTGTTGGATGTTCTTGGTTGTGGTCTCTTTCTTGTTAGCTCCTAGCACGGGGGGTGGGTCTTCGGACTCACATGGTCAGGTGGAATGTGCTAAGCACCCCATTGGGTCTCCAATCAAGGATTAAGAGGTGCGGATTGGTGCGGTTGCAGCGACTCTAGAGTTGTACTTATTTTGGAGCCAGTTATGATGCTTTGTATCCATCTATTTTGTATCATGGTATCTTGTGTAAGGTTTCCATTTATGTTTGGAGACACTGTTGTATCATTATACTTCTAGAGCATTGTACTGCAATGTAATGTTAACTCGGTGTGATTATTGGCTATGGCAGTTGTTATTCAATGTGTTAAGTTAATTATGCATATGTTGTATTTGTGTACTCAGATGGTTTATTTTCAATGCTTTATTTTGTATGTGTTATATTTGTTAATATTTACTTTGTTAATGTTTATATCTTTGGATTTTATTCTTTATTGCCGTTGTGTGGATCTAGTCTCGTAATGACTCCTCGTGTACCCCAAGGGATGTATGTGCTAATGAATCTACTTAAATGAAATTCATGTTATGATTTAATGTGTATTACATGTATGTTATGTTACTTTAAAAAAAAAAAAAATTGTGCTGTGTTTATTGTTTAATTGTCCTTTGGGGTTCGCACGACGGGGCATTACAGAGTCGGTGTCATGTACCTGCAATTCCTGCAACCAAACAATAACATGCATATATATAAACCATTGTACAGGCACACTGTATGGAGAAAATCACGGATATCACAGGGCACTTGCAAGCGAGTGATGTGATTCCATTCTCCACTCCAATACACGTCACATTAGACTGATGAAATAAATAACTGTTAGTCCATCAAATATATACATAACAATAATCAATTGAAAATAAACATCTACACTATCTCAAAGCATGTCTAAAATCAGAAATCACCATACAATGTATCGTCATGTCATAGAATAAATCCACTATTGCTCAAAACCAGCGATCAAAATATCCAAGCAAGGTATCATAGTCTAACAGTGTGAAAACATAAGAGCAGAAAGCATAAGCATAAACAAAGGGATACTACAAGATATATGTAAGATAGATGCAAAATAGTGTGTGTGTGTGTGTGATGTGAGTTTGAGTAGATCAATGAGAAATTCAAGTGGTGAGTTTCTAAAGGTAGTGAGCTAAAGGTGTACTCTATCATTTTGGCATGTCTACAAATGCGTGAGCAAATTATAGTGGAAATATCTATTGCATTGAGATAGTTCTCTCTATGTAACAAATCTCTTCTATCTTCTTTGTAATTGTGTGGCAGTGGGCCCTTCGAGTGGCTACCCTTATTGGACAATGAGTCTTGTCTTGTATCAATTTGGACAAGTAAGTCTTGTCTTGGTAGTGAGCCTTTTCGGTAGTGAGCCTTTGTATTTGGTTATGAAATTCTTTATATTGTGAGCTAATTCTCACCATGGTTTTTCCCTCATTGGGTTTTCCATGTAAATATGGTGTTACTGTGTGTATGGTTTTGCTTCTTTCATTTTCTTCTTTTACACTTAATGATTAATCACATTAACTAAGTAAAGGAATTGTGAATGGTAGTTGATCTAACATTCGGTGAAAGTTTTAAGGGATAAAATTGCTACAACTGATTCACCCTCCCCCCCTTAGTTGTCTTGCTCAACACATACTTCTAATTTTTGTTATTTGGTTGTGTGGTATTTTCAATATATAATTTAGATTGGTGTAATGTTCCATAAATTGTGTGTGTGTGTGGAGTTTGAAATGTACAATATAAAAAATATTTATGCAAATGATTTTTAAGTATTGATAATAGTTTGGGATTTCAATATTAAAGTTATTATTCAATACCATAGCTAGTTGTACATAATCCTAATCATAGCATTTGATTGCCTTGAATATTTCTAATTTAATGTATGTAGAGAAGGTGCCTTACTATTATAAGAGGTTGTCAAATCGTATACCATCTAATCATAACCTTTAACAAATTCTAGGGGATCATTGCTTCATTCTATTTCAATGCAACTTTTGTATGAACTTAAGTTAGTGTAACCATTTAAAGGTACAATGATACTTTGTGAAAATACATCAAACACCTTATGAATAAGGTTTGGTCCATTTTCCTTAGTTGGAGCAATATTACAAAAGGGATCATAGTTATTTAAGATTTCAATTTAAGTATGTTCATTTCTTCCAATTGGATTCAAGGTAATTTATTTATCATTTCTTGATATTTTGATTATTATTTAGCAATTATACTGTTATTTAGCATATCAAATAAGGAGAATATTTAATGAAATAAGGATTGTTGAGTTGATGTAATTTTGTATGCAATTTACCACCAAAAATAATATAAGATAGATATAGTGTATTTTTAATATTGTAAGTCCAAATGGCTATGCTACAATGATATTTAAAATTACTTTCATTTATATCTTGTTATTTATAATTTTAATATGTGTGGCCCTTTATCAAATTTAGTATTTGTAATTTATTATATAAGGCTTGTTGCAAAAACTAGTTTTAGTTAAATTATTTGCTTATAATCTATAATTTTTTCACTAGAATAATTATTTCAAAACTTCCATATCTCTGTATTATATAACTTGTTATATTGACTTGCCACTAGCAATCATTTTCTATAATACTCAGTCTAACCCCTTTCACCTTGTTCTCTCACCTTGACCACATTGTAATCTTGGTGATCAAAAGGTATTAAATTTGATGTATTATCCATTATGAAATTATAAAAATAAAGAATAAAAATCAATTTAGGAAATTATATTTTTACACAAGCTTAACCTATGTTCATTTGTTTGATTTGGTTTTTCTTAAGTGTGGAAAGTTTTTGTGGAACAACACACTTATACTTGGATGGAACAACTACATTCCCTTCCATGAGGCATTTTTTCCTTAACACAAGATATTATATTACGTATCATATTTTGTGCAACCTTGTGGTCATGTACAATGTGTAGTGAAAACTCATACTTTGTGCTTGTGATTTTCTCTATAAGTTTTACATAAGCTTAGGGTATCTCCAGTAAAGCCTAAACTATTCAAACAAAACCCATGTATTATGTTCCCTCACTATTTAAATTACTAGTACAATTCTTATATAAAGTAAACAAATACAATTATGCCATACTATAGTGTTAAGTTCTCAAGATTGTTTCTAACATAAGATATTAGATATTTTGTAATAAATTTATGTTAAACTTATTAGAATCATAAGTTTAGGATGGAATCAATATTAGAGCTATTAAGGAGTGAATTGAATTAATTCATACACATCCCTTGTATTATATTTCCTTATTAATACACATCCAATGGAAGAATGGTGTGAGATAGTATTATATACATAGTGATTCCAATTTCTTGTTGTTCTTGGGAACTTATTTATATCTTATCTCAATAATATTCTAAGGGTAATTGGTTTCCAAAAATTATAGTTCAACTCTAATAAATTTGCTTTTTGGATGGATCTTATAGCTAAATAATGTCTCAATTATAATGCAAAAGTCTATATATAAGGGTTGAGTATCATAGAGTGTCAAGTTGCACATTTCAATGATCCATATGTAATTATTTTAAACTTGCAATTGAATATAAGTTTGATTCTTTCAACCTCCATTGGTATTTTTTGTTTACCTTTTATTTGTGTTTTTTATGTGTCCATTCACTAGTCATTCATTTGATCCACATTCAACAATTACACCAATTTCGCTAATAATACTCACACAACTCACAATAGACTTGAGATATTTCTATTAGAAATTATTTTAATTATTTAATTTACATTAATCCTCAATGTGATTCAAACACAATCATAAAACAAGATAAGGCAATCTTGCATGAACCAAGGCTAAAGTTTTGATCATTTCAAGTTCTATCTTATTTTCATTATTCCCACTAATGTCTTAAAATACCACTAACAAATAATTAATTAGTAGCATGTAAACCATACAATAATATAAAAATTTATAACATAAAATTATTTAGTTAAGCATGATCAATGCTTAAATATATTGTGTACCATTCAAATGATTAGTCTAATCAATCTTCATTAATGAATAATAATTATAGTAACAAATTGATTCCCTTATCTCAATTACATGGAATGAGATTAATTAGTCTAATTATTAAATCAATAATTCAAATTCATGACATATTTGTGGTATACCATTAGGTTATGTGTAAATTGCATATATAAATATGTACCTTGCACTTATATTTATTAATAGTGGTGTTTAATGGGTTGGTTTACCCTTATGTAATATATTGAGATGAGTACAACTAGAGGTAATGTCTCCCATCGTTTCAATAAAACAATCACTTTGTGGAATTTGATTCTATTTTATTTATCAATATTCTTCTTTAGCATATTTTGGTACCAAAAAGAAATGATTCAATGTACAAGTTATAGGCCAAATATTCTTTTGTATTTAAACTTTTTCTAGAGTTGAGTGGTCCTTATTTTACCAAGGTAGTTTATTTTTCTTACAAAGAGCCCACATAGATCAAATCTTGTCAAATCCATTGACTTTACACTATAGGGGAGGATGCTCAATTCAAGTTATAAACAGATTTGATGGACTAAATACCCCTTAGTAATTATCTCTAAAAATCAAACTCTCTAATATAATGCTACAAAAATCCTATATACAAATTTCATAAATAGTTGGAAAATTTTTATAGATTTTGGATATGTTATTTATTGCACACTAAAAATTGGATTCATTAATGTGGCTCAATGTGAACATAACAAAATTATAGTATAACTACCATGACCTTGTCTCCAACTTGTCTAAATAGTGCCTTGTAAAGTACTTGTTTACCATTGTATGTATAACTTAAAATCTATATTTCAAAAAATATTTGTATATATATGAAAATATTTTTTGAAACATGAATTTTAGGTTCAACAACCCTACCTAGTGACATCTATATATAAAATAAAAAAATTAATATTATATAAAATTCTATAATAAAATATTACTATAATAATTATTTTAATAAATTAAAAATATTATAAAAATAATCACCATAAATTAAATACAACTACATAAACAAATTCAATACAAAACCTTTAATAATATTTGTGAAATTCAAATAAATAATTATTGTAACAAAAATTAAATTTTAAAAACAAAGTTAAAACACTGAACTTTTTTTTTTTAATGAAAGCATAAAATCATGCCAAAAATCAAACCATTAAAATAAAATAAATTTATCATTTTAAAAGATGACACTATTTTTCTCTCCAGAGTACTTTTGGTAAAGTATGACCATATTGACGACATGACTAAAGTGTTTGACTTAAAAATTTATAAGGATAAAATTAATTTGAACATATGTAAATATCAATGGAAATCTTGTGTTAATGATGGTTTGAACATGTGGATTCCAATACAAGGTCAATTTTTTGTGGAAAAATGAAGAAAACGCTCAAATAATGTAGTCCAAAAGTTGATATATTTCTACTCAAACAAAAACTTTTCCTTTTCTCAATGTCTTAATCTAAAAATAAAGCAAACCCATCAATTTATTTGGTCTTGTCAAGAATAACATGGTACATGAGCTACTCTTTAATAGGCCCTCAATTGTGGAAGTCCCTCTCTTTAATATTGATTAGTAGTACATTTGAATAACATTCCATTCAATGAATAAGTGTCTTTATTATTAATTATAAATAATATCATTCATATTTATAAAAAAGTGGATGAAGAAGGTCACATTCTTAATGTATAAACGAGGTTTAATTGTGGAGTAAGATAAAATAAAACATAAAAAAAGCTACTAGGCATTTAGAGTAAGAACAAAAGACAAAGGAGGGGGATCTTATCATCCAATCTACCTCACACATTAGCAAGGTCTAGGGTAAAAACAAGAGGGTCCCATTCATCATTATTATTAGTATTTTCTTTGTGTTCTTTTCATTGACCACCTAGGCACTTGAGAGATAGCATTGGTTAGTTGAGAAAATTTGCTAGAGTTTGGTCAACCCCAAGAACCTCCACTAGTAGATGATGGATAGGTAGAGCACTTGTTTCCAAGCTATGACTAGCCCTGTCGAACATGCTCCCTTCTCACAAGGAGGAATATAAAATGTTCTATATAAATTATTTAAATTAACTAAATAAAAGTGTAACTAAGTAATAGTTAACTTAGATAATTAGAGTTGGAAATCATGATAGAAAATAAAATAAATTTCATAATTAAATAAAAGGGTATAGGAGCTTAGCTCTAGAATTAATGATGAAAAAATGTTGCTAATGTTATTTTAGAATGATTCACTTTTATCATAAAATTAGTTTCCTTGGTTGATGAATTTCTCAAAGTCTAAAAAATGTTTTATTGGAATGAGTAGCCTCTATCAAAAATCCACATACCATTAATATTAAAAATATTTCATATTTTGAACAAACACAAAAATCTATGTGGATGAAGGTCACATATTATGCATTTAATCTTGACTACTATGAACTTGTTCCTAATATACAAATTGATATGTTACATGTGTGAATGATCTAAAATAAAATTCTATCATGGAATTTATTCAAATTGGTGTACTAGATGTCTAAGAAGTCAAGATGGTGTCTAGAGACACCATTAAGGATTTTTTCAACTCAATAAACTAATGTGTTCTCTCAAGCTAAATATATTGTTGTGAACGGGGTGTTTTACTAACTAGTTCATCAACTAGGTCATATTCACACTAGTTACTTAAGCTTACTTAGGGTGCACATTGGATACTTATCACTTTATGACTCAAGTCATAGAATTAAGACATATGTCATAATTATGTAATCTTACGTCTCACCTTGGTCTATATAACCAAGGGGTTCTCTTTGTAATCTTAATCCATCTTAATTTGGTAGTCATTGTATATGTGTATCCTTTGATAGAATATAATTATTCTCTCATATTTGATCTCTCTTGTCCTTTCATTGAAGTTCCTAGATCTTGGGTGGCTACATCTTCAACTAAATCTTGCATGGTATAGAGTATTCTATACCAACTCTTACAAAACCCATTCATTGACTGAATTAATGGTGTTGATTAAGATCAAAGAAAACATTCATAGACATGTAGATGGCTTATATGATTACGTGGATTTGATTCATTTATTTCCTTTTAGAATTGAAGTGTGCTGTAATACCCCTCCATGTCGGTTGTTTTGGCTTGTGTGTGAGTTTTTGTGTGTGCTTCAATGATTACTGTATTATTTGATTGTGTGGAAAATATAATATGTTAGTAATCATGTTTAAATAATAAATTTAAAACATAAGTGATTTGCAAAGTTATTTAAAATATGATTAGAAATTAAAGTAATAATCAATTAAATTAAATAAATTAGTTTTATAAAAAATTAAGTAAAGAGTTATTAATAAATAAATAAACAAATTGTTTTGTAAAAAAAAAAGTATTCTTTTAATGATATTCGATAATAATTTATTAATTGTTCAAAGATAATTATCATTTAATGATTAAATTCAATTAATAAATTTAAAAGTGAGAAAATATTAGAGGATTAAATATTAAAATTATACTCAAGTTTGAATAAGGATTAAAGCAAAGAAAAGAATCGTTTATTGCTAAATAAATAAATAATAATAAAGCATCTTTTTGGGAAGAGTAAAAGGCAAGGGAAGCTGGAAAAAAATGGTATATGCTTTATCTTCCTTTGTCTCATCAGCTTCCAGATCAAAAAAAAAAGGGAAGAAGAAGTGCGGATCAATGCCAAGTTAGTAGACTTTGGAGAATCATGGTAGCATTAAAGAAGTTATGTAAATCCCTTGATAGTATGGGTGCTTCTTCACTCGACAGTTGGAGGTTGAAAGAAGTTGTGGTTGCATCGGTGGAGAGCTCTCAGCATCAAAGCTCTGGTTTAGAAAAATAATTTGTACCAGGTTTCTTTATTCTTCTGAATTTTTATCTCTATGTTTTTAAAAGAAAATGAATGCATGTTGCATGTTATTGCTTGAAAGTTTCTTAATCCTATAAAGGATATGCATCTTCTTCTTGCAGCTTTTTCCTATGTTGTCCTTTAGTAGCAATCCGCAATTCATTTCATTTTGAATGCTTGCTGCATATGCTTAATCTAATTTAGATATTTATAGTTTTCTTGAATTGAATTCCTTGCTATATTTCAAGCCGTTGTCTCTTCTAGTGCTTTGTGTCGAATCTCCTCATTCAAACAATTGTTGTAAAGTGACACTCCTTTGGGGCCTCTTATGTTTTTGTAGCATTTTGTTTGTAAAGAGCAATTCACTTTGTTAATTCCTGCTTTATAGGTCTTCCAAACCTCTTCCCGCGGACATCTCTCTTTGTTTTCATTTTGGACCTATTTCAGCTGTAGAGGAAGTTTGAAATTATAAATAATCTCTCTGAATACATTGTCAACCTGTCACATCGACTCACTTGAACATGGTAGGGTGTATAGATTTAAATAAACTCTCTGATTTTATTATCAAATCCCAAATGCTATCCGCAAGACTGAAGGAAAATGGCTTCTCACGTTTTTGCAACCGTAACCATCTCAAACTTGGAGGAAGCTTGGTTCGTGTGTCTTCTCTGATGCCGTCGATGAGCAGATTGTTCAAGTGAAGAAATTGAGGACCAATGAGCAGATTGTTTAATTCTCTTGGTCTGCGCAATGTTTCAAGCCTTTGCCAATTACCTTCGTTTAGTCGAAGCTGAGAGAAATTGATGTTATTGGATACAGTGTTTAGATGAGCTCCTTCACATAGTCTGGTAATCTAAATTTATATAATCTCCCTGAACCATTGGCAACCCATTACAGCTGCAACTCTTAGACTTCCATGGGTGTAGTAAATTAAATATTTTTCTCTGATTTCTTTTGTCAACTGTCTCAATCGCATACTTGAACATAGTAGGAAGTTTAAAGGTTTAATTAATCTCTCTAATTTTAGTGTCAACCTATCTCAGTTTTTGTTCAAATTAAGTATAAGAATGTGGATCCAAAATTAGAAGAACTTTTCATTAAGTAAATTAGAAATTACTCTCCTTGGTTAAACCAAAGACTCTTCCATAGTTTTTGCATTATCATAAGTTAGTCTCCTTGGCGGTATATGAATAGGTATGTAAATATACCTTCTTTATAGAGATAAAATATCGAAGCAAGGTATTTAGTGAAATATTTGTATAATGAAGTTATGGATCTTGTAGGATGAGTTTTTTTTTAAATCACTTAACTACATTAGTTATATTTTAGAATGTATAAACATATATTATTATGATTTTTTATGCTTTTTAGGAAGGACAATTTGGTTGAACTTGTTGCTTTCGTTTAGTTTCTCTTAGAATAACAAAAAAATGAATATGAATTAATGAAAACATTTATTTTCTAGAATATTGAGTTCATAGTACTCCCTTATAATGGAGTTGTAGAATTAAGGGAATAATAATTCAATTTAGGAGTTTTAAATTAAATGATTGCGAACTCAAGTAGGTGCTATATATATATGAATGCTTGTTTCTTAAGTTATGAGAAATGTTTAGTGTGTTCTAGAATTTAAATAAGGAAGTAGTTAATGGATTTTAAAATTAGTTAGGAATAAAAGAGAATTGATTTTTTATTATACGTAGTCAAGGAAGAATTTATTTAATAAATAAAATAGAGCAGAAATGTATAGATTGTTGAAATCCTTATAATTCTAATTGTTGAGTATCATATTTGTACTGAACTCTTAAATAATACATTTGTGTATCTTTTACCATATGTTCTTTCAGAATATTATTAATCATTGTATCTAAGTTAGAATGGAAAGGTAGGTTAAAGATTTTAACTGGAGATTTATTTAAATGAAAAATTTAAAATATGGAGTATATATATTGACCTTTTCTTATATGTTCTCTTATTGGGTGATTTAATTTTTATAGTACTAAATTCGTGATATCTTTTAATTCTTTTATATTTCTTTTAGTTTAAGAATTAAATAAATATTATCTTAATATCTAACTCCTCGCATCTTATAGAAATTTAGTAGGAACAATGATTCTCTTATTTGTATATTCTAATTAAGTAATTGTTGAGTATCGTGTCATGGGTGTTTGTATTGAACTTTTATGGAATTGTGTATCCTTGGCTATGGTTAAGTATTATAGTAAACTCTATTTGACTTTATTATGGTAGTTTTATAAACTTGAATCAACGAAATAAATTATTCCCTGAATTGAGTGTTATTATGAAAATGAGTTTTAAAATTGTTCCTTGAATTAAGTTTCATTCTTAATTATTTCTTTTGGATTGTTAGTAAGTCTTTGTGACAATCTGAGTTTCTATTAAATGAGGTTCTTATATGGATAGTTATTTAGAACCATGTGATTGTAATTGTTTTGTTATTGAGTAGGTTGGTTTTTATTTGGGAATGTTAATGGATTTGTGTTGTCATTATCACGTTGTTGATTTTTATGATGGTGATTTACGTATCACTCTAAGGGATTCTTGTGAGGATAAAATTGAGGTCTCCCGTGGAATACCTAGTTGGTGGCTTTTGGTTTTATTAAGTGATTTCGTTAAATTAAAGGTTGATTTTCTTTTGCGTTTCCCTATTTGAGGTGACACCATTGTTGATTTGCGGATGGGTCTTGATGAACCTTTCCCTTTTTATGGCTTTTCTGATTTACTTGCATATTTGATGAAATTTTATCCTTGTGTTGGAATTATTGGAGAAATACTCTTGTTGCTTCACTTTACCCTCGTTTGTGGGTTTTCATTCTTTTGGCTTCCAGAGGCTTGAGATGATTGTCAGTTGATGTTCTTTCTCTTATGTGCCCTTGAGGTGGCAAGTGTTTTGGTATCTGGATTTTGAAAGGGTTGTATGATAATTGTTGAGACTTTGATTTTGTACTTGTTAGCGAGATGGGTAATGCCTCGCATTCTTTTATGATGTGATTCTTTGTTCAAATTATGATGGTACAACCCTTTGTTTTTATGTTGTTGGGTCTCTAGGGAGAGTGGCTCCTCATGGGGGCTGGCGCCCTATGTAAGGGGAAGGGCATAGGATAACCCATGATTTAGTTGGTAATCAAGTGAAAACTTAATAATTAACTTAGGAGGGTTGGGTAGTAATATCATTATAAGATTTAAAAAAATGGATGCCTCGTCTTCATTAGTGTTTTCGTAGACTAATGGAAGGCTGAGAAGGCCGTGGTTGGCAAGGTCGTAACCTCGTCCTCATGAGAGGTTATCGGCTCTGCATGAGCTACCCTATGGTGTCGGCGCCTCAAGTAGGAGGAAGGGCCAGGATATCCATAGATGGGGGCCGGTGCCTCAGTTTGGAGGAAGGGCCAGGATAACCCATGTAGGCTATGTGATGACACTCTCCCCTAGTTGCCCATGTATTTTACTTTATTGTGTTCCTCTGGAAGTAGGTTGTGGGAGTTGGTTTAGATTGTTGATATATGGATTTATATTGATTTGTGATTATCGCCTTGATACATATTTAGTATGTTTTGTGGTCTTGTATGATCTCATTTATATTTGATTTACAATCTTGTATCTTATGATACTGCGATATGATGTTATTGTATTATTTGATTGAAATTTGGAATTGTATTATGTTTATTAATTCAGTTTAATTTGGAAGTATTTCATGATCATCCTTTGATTACTTTTTTACTAGTCATTGCTTTAATTTATGTGATGGAATTTATGATTTTAAGTTTGTATGTTGACTCTTGTAATCCTTGAGTTTTATGGTATTTTTGTATGGCATTGAGTCTTGTGATTCCGTGTTTGGATGTTCTTGGTTGAGGACTCTTCTTGTCAGCTCCTAGCATGGTGGGTGGGTCTTTGGACTCACATGGTCGGGTGGAACGTGCTAATCACTCCATTGGGTCCCCAATTGAGGATTGAGAGGTGCGGATTGGTGCGGTTGCAGCGACTTCCGAGTTGTATTTGTCTTGGAGCCAGCTATGATACTTTGTATTCATCTGTTTATTTGTATCATGTTATCTTATGTATGGTTTCCATTTATGTTTGGAAACACTTTTGTATCATTGTACCTCTAGAACTTTGTACTGTAATGTAATGTTAAACTCGGTGTGATTATTGGCCATGGTAGTTGTTATTCATTGTGTTAAGTTAATCATGCATATGTGGTATTTATGTACTCAGATGGTTTCTTATCACTATTTTTCATGTATGTGTTATATTTTGTTAATGTTTAATTTGTTATGGATTATATCTTTGGATTTTATTCTCATTGTGTGGATCTCAGTCTCATAATGACTCCTCATGTACCCCAAAGGATGTATGTGTTAATGAATCTGCTTAAATGAAATTCATGTCATGTCTTAATGTGTATTACATGTATGTTATGTTATCTTTAAAAAAAAAAATTATGCTGTAATTATTGTTTAATTGTCCTTTGGGGTTCGTACGATGGGGCATTACATGTGCTCTAAGTATTCTTCTCCATGATCCATGCATTCTCCTTTGGATGTGTTTAAGTGTGTAATTGATATCCTTAAATAACATGAGATACCATGATGTCACATCAAATATGTATTATACTAGATCAAAATGTCTAATAAAAGAGAGCAAGAAAGTTTAAATTTTAATTTGATGTCTTGAATTTTGGGTTTATTTATATGATCCTCAAGATTGACCTAGTTCAATCCCACATCCCATTATAATTTCTATAAGGATAAAATATTATTTTCAAGGCACAATGATTTATGAGAATCAATGTAAATGGGAGTGAAAGAGGGATTAATAGCTTGGATGAGGCCATGATCCAAGCCCAACACAAGAGTATGTTGCTTGTTGATATATAATTACATTAAAACATTAAAATCAAGGAAGACACAAAATTAAATGAGAAATAACAAGGGTACATGAGGAGAGAAAATATTATGATTCATGCCCACAGGTATATCCATTGGAGCATGCGAATAGGAACCAAAATATTGTATATGTATAAAATATTTAACCATATGTGTATGTTCCATAGAATCAGTATTAAGATGTCCATGCATCTATTGATGTTCAATATTGTTAGATTGTGTATATGGTGGAAAAGGATTTGTTTAAATTTATTTTAATTTGGTGAAGGAAATTAATGATTTCTCCCATGATTCACACCATTAACATGAATCAATTTATTATTAATGAAATCTAGGATTATATGCTTAAGTGACATACAAATTTGAGTATGGTGTTCACTATCTCTATGAAAAATGCAAAAAGAACCTACATTATCACCCTTAGATGACCCTCTTAGGAGTTATAATGGATGCACAAGAGGAAAAGTGATCAAATTATTAGTAATATTTGAAGCACATTGTCCAATGGTTCCCTATATTTTGTAAATTTCCTAGGCCCTTGAGACTTTAATGATACAACATTAAAATTAGTAGCCACCTAGTTTTTACTACTATTGGGGTTTTTCTTCTCATTCTTTTTTTGATGTGTTATTATTTTGAAAATTTGAATGGTGGGATTTCAAAGAGGAAGTAAGGGAATCCCCTTACTCAAAATCATTAGATGCAAGCAACTTAAGTTCAACATTTCTCACATGGGCACACAAATTAATGAAAGAATTCAATTTATTCTAGTATACACTATCTTTGATGAGAAAAAGGACCCTCAAGAAATATGGATTATTCAAATCATCATCATCAAATTAGTGCTTTTTTTTACCACATACAAATTTAAATCCAACATGATATACCCATTAATAAGATTATTATATCCTTGTGCACATTTAATCAATTAGTGAAATTTTAATTTTACTTGACAATATTGACACACAAAAGTTGTAAGAAATTTGTAGTTATCTCATCAAAAGAATGGCTAGAACTTTGAGATAATGAGTAAATCAATTGAATTTCATTTTCACATAAGATTTTTGGAACTAATTTACTAAATACTTTATCTTCATATGGAAAATCTAGGCATGCAACATTAGAGATTGCAAATGAACATTTGGATCTCCTTTTCCATTATATAATTTAAATCTAGGTGCTAAAAGTCACTTGGGTAATGGATATGTAACGACTAATATGCATAGTATATATTTTCTTCTTAAGTTGGTGAAATTATTTTAAGCGTATCTAGGGTAGAAGGAGAAGTTATAGTGGTAGAATTAGTATGTGATACAATGGAGGATATGTAAAGAAGGTGAGGGATAGAAAGGTAGTGACATGGAATTGGAAGAAGATTCCATGACATATGGTAAGTTGTCATAGGATGAGAAGAAGGAATTGTATGAGGAACAAAGTTATCACAAGGAAGAAAGGTACATGGAAATGATTCCTAAAATAATTTTAGAAAAAGTATTATAAAAAAAATGATCTTTAAAATAACATAAATGAGAAACACATGTGAAAAATATAAACAAGATACCATAACATGACGGTCTACGTGGAAAAAAAATTCGAGAGGAAAACCCCACACTCTACAAGTAGAAAGCTTGTATTATTTAGTAACAAACATTGTTACAATACAATCAAGAATATTCCTCTTACAAGAGTATCACCAACATAATGGTACTTTCAAATTAACCACTTAAACTCTATCTTCAAGAACCAATAAATATGCAAAGTAAAATCTAGAAACCAATAAAGGTTTAGGAAAATCATTTGCAAAACCACAAGAGGTATGGCATCCAGATGCATGGGTTCATATTCTAATTCCCTTCTTTTTCTTGGTCCTCCTAGCTATTAGTTGCATATTCCTTACAACATGTCACATCTAATAACATGTCATATTTGATCACCCAAACCTGAGGGTCCATTTTTCTTTATTCAACCCATGTAAAGATGCTCCATGACAAGTGTCCACACCAATAATAAATGTATTAAAAATTTGAATGTAAACTCCCTCTTACATGTTCTTATGTTTCATAAGGATTTTCTATAGTAACTCTCATTATAATGACCTTACACACTTTTTAAGATGTTGTCACATGACCAAGTGTCACCTCAATTTGAGACACCCACCTCCTCATGTGAAGAAAAAATCCAATTAAAGACCAAATTTATGCCAACTCCAAATTGGAATACTAGCTTCCCATATGAAGACAAAATGCATGAAAAAAGAAATAGTGAATGCATGCAAAATTATTAAAATATGAACCTTAAAAATGCAAGATTGGGACACATTTCCCACTAGGTGTAGGGGACACCACAAATAGCTGCATGGGTATGATTATATGTGGAAAGATGTAAATCCAATGGAACACTAGTGGAGGGAAAGATTGTTGTAACAATAGAAGTAGGAATGGAAGAGGATGGAGTCACAGTAGGAGGGATAATATTGGGTGTGGAGGTCTTGGAAGTGGTAATGAAAAGAAGAAAGGTGGGAGGTTGTGTGAGAGAAGACACACCATTTGTAGAAGCCATGATAATTGAAATATTTTGAAGAATATATGTTCCATAAGAGCACCAACTAATGCATTATGTAAAGCAGTAGCTAACCATTGTTGATAATTAGCATGAAGAAGTGCATCAAAATTAATTATCCTATAAGGGAAAGGTCATCCTTAGCAACATATGTATCATGATCACAGGCTTGTTTTTCTTCATACTTTCCAATATAGTTCTTAGTATGAGCATCATTAGGGATCATGTCAAAAAGGGATCCATGATCATTTAAGTGGCTAGCCATGTTATATATTGAGTTAATATGATGAATCCTTATAATGGAAGATTAATATTTTGAGTCACACATGGCATAAACAAACTTCAAAGTGATATGGTAAATACAATTAAACCATTCTTAGATCTAAATCATAATAATAGAAGATAAGTATTAAGAGGGTGTAATAGCAAAGTGGTTCACCAAAATGAAAGGGGGCATCAATTGCATTTGTTTGAGTCAGTTAAACAAATAGATAGCATAAGAATTGAAAATATGTCATATATTAATTTTTTTGATAAGGTAATAAACATATTGAACTAAATGCTTTAAAAAACAAAACAATTAAATAATGGTAGTAGGATGGAAATGATATGAAAAGTGAAAAAGAGTGATTAACCAATAACTTGTAAAAAAGGTAATAAAGACCAGACAAATGCCTTGGATTTAATGAACCCGTGTTTGTTACCCTAGGCTACTTTGTGACCACAAAATTGATCTTGTGAATGCAAATTTTACTTCTATCTAGAACTATGGATTTGATCTTTGAAAAGTTGTATAATGTTGCTTTCAACCCACCTTGATGTTCTTAGTGCACCCTCACATGAAAGATAGTGTTTAGTTTTTTGTAATTGGTAAGAATAATTTTAAGTATAATAGGTAGATAAAAGGTCACATGCTTATGCAATGCAATTTTTTTAATAATGAGCATAAATAATAAATGATAATATGTAATAATTGAATTTAGATGATGATAATTGGATGGTGTAAAAAGAACTATGGTTTACCTAACATACAACTTCAAAGGTCAAATAAAATTCCTTTTCACCTTGGGTTGACAAACAATAGTCACAAAAGAAGGTAAAGTCAGCCCTAGATTTAAATTTAGATTTTAAAAGTTAAAGGGGTCATTTTTTATGAGTGTGGAAGTACTCTAGATCACTTTTTGATTGTGGATTTGGCCTAGGGTAGGAAAGAGGTAAACTAAATGTTAGGAATCATCCTTGCAAATAAATACAAATAGGAATAGATAAGGCTTAAGTTGTGTGGATATTCTCAGCTAAAAATGTGTCATTTGTATACTTTGTTATTACACAAAAGTTAAAAAAGCTAAAGCAAGTCCAAAATGAATGTGAAAAGTGTGAGATGTGTAATTTTCACCATTACATCATAAATACTCACAAGTTTTCTTGTATGATTCTCATTATAAGACATTGCAGATCTCATAAATCATTTTTATATACAAGATAAGTTGTAAATATTTATGAATGTTCTTGAGATGTGTAATTTTCACCATTACATCAAAAGCACTCACAAATTTTCTTGTATGATTCTCATTATAAGACATTTCAGATCTCATAAATCATTTTTATATACAAGATAAATTGTAAATATTTATGAATGTTCTTGATTGATGTTTATTACTAGCACTTGTACCTAAAGAAGGTTCAAGGATTATGCTAATAGAAAATTATATGTATGCTATGTGGATTAAACAATAATAATAAGAGGTAAATAATGTAATGAAATAAACTTAAACAAATCTAGATTTTGTCCTTAAAGAAATTAGGTGTTATCTGATTTTGAATTATTTGCATGCAAATTTAAAACATAAAGCAATTCAAATGAAAAAGAAAAGCCATTAAATTGACAAAAAACACTACAAATGGAAATAGAATGTTCTCACCCAATTGGAAAATCAATATTTATTTAACTTTTACATGATAAGTGAGATTTTGGAGGCTTTCACCGGATATTTTGGAGTCTGTTACGATTAAATGATAGCTTATTTACTAGTTAACAACAACTGAAACTTATTTTCTGATGACTCAATAGTTGTTTTCAGACACAAGACTTGTTTCAGGCCACTATATGTAGCCTATCGGCTAATATATACTAGCACTTGCATCTAAAAAATATTTAAGGATTATGCTGATAGAAAACTATATGTATGTTAATATGTTAGAGAGTATGTGTTTGTGCATGCAAATTCTAGTTGTATATGGCTGGATTAAACAATTAATAATAAATGCTAAATAATAGAATGAAATAAACCTAGACAAATCTATATTTTTTCCTTAAATAAATTAAGTATTATTGATTATGAAATATTTGCATACAAATTTAAAACATAAAGCAATGCAAATGAAAAAAAAAGTTGCCATGTTGACAAAAAATACTACAAATGAAAATAGAATGTTCTCATCCAGTTGTCAAATCAATATTTATATGGCTTTTATGTGCTAAGTGAAATTTGGGAGGCTTTTACCTTTAAATGGAAGCTGAAACTTTTTTTCCATTGACTAAACAATGGTTTGCAGGCGTGAGACTTTCAGGCTCAAATCTCACACTATATGTAGCCTATCGGCTAATAAATTTAATCTCCTTATTATATGATTACATAATATTTTTATTTTTAATTTGGATACACTTACAATTATAGTCAAGTGACTTTTGATTTATTGATGAATTTGTATGGCTCATAAAAATCCAATCAAAAAATAAAATCTTGTTGAGTGTAAAGAATTAATGTTCTTACAAAATAAGTTTATAATTTATGCACTTAAACCACAATCCAAAAGAATCTTCATATTTAAAATTAAAAGAAATCGTCAAATACTTATCCAAAAGAATCTTCATATCTAAAATTAAAAGACGTCAAATACTTTTTTATATTTGAAATTAATTTTACCAATCATCATAAACTTTCTTCTGGTCTTGGCTCCGGTCTTTAGCCTTGTTGGATCCATTGTTCTTGCTGTTCTCTTTGTCTTGTCCTTGTCTCACCTCTTGTGAGTTTTGTTTCTTTTTTTCCTTTATGACTACTTTGTAATGGGTACTAGCCCTTTCAATCTTAACATAATCAAAACAAAGTCATATGAAAAGAGGTGTCAATAAGTTTTTATCTATATCTCAGTATATATGTTAAAAGAAAGATTGTTAGCAATTATCAGGTTTGACAATAGAATTTTGAAAGATTGTATCTGCTCTTGATTTACAAAAACTGGTACGATGTTTGATATTTTGAAAAGATTGTATATACGCTTGTTTTATAGATGCAAACATAACTGAAGTAGGTTAAGGTAGGCAGCAAACTGGAAGCTTTGTTTCCATTTTCCCTCTAGTAATGCATCTTATATAATATCAATATCCCATGCTTATAGTTATGGGTTTCTTCTTAAAAGGGCTGCATTGTTTGACATATTCTCTTTGCTCTGTGATTTTTCCATAAAAATTTATAAGAAAATCAAGCAATGGCAAAAGGAACTGTGTTCAAGCTGAATATTATGCAGATCTTTGCTAAAAACCAAAACACAAGTAACATTAAAAAAATCTTCACTGTGTGATTTTGTTCATAAGGTTTACTAGTTTATTCATGAATTTACTTTTGATACTCACCAAACTAAGTTTCCATGAAGATAAATGAGCTACCTCACCAAGAAACAAGCAAAAGCTTTTCTAAATTTTCTACACAGGTTATTCAAAAAAGCTTTGTAACTTCTCCCTGAATACCTTACAAGAAAATGCAGTGATATTTTCTATTTCGCATAGCTTATATTAAGAATGCTTGTTTGTATATTATTTCTTTATGTTTTTATTGCATTTCTTTATACTTCTCAAATTTTATTTGAGCTTAAACAAATCTCTTATATTTAAAAACAAACCAATATTTTCATTTGAACAAATTAAACTTTTTTATATTTAAAAATAAACAAATATTCTCATATGAAATTTAAGAATTGATTATTCTTCTTCTATTTGGCTCATAGACCAGTTCTTTTCTATATAAGCATTTAAGTTGCTTTACAGTTTTGTAGACCAAGCCTTTGCTTTATAAAGGTATACTATTTCATTGTTTCTCAGTGATTGAAGGGGAAACTAAGAGCTCAGACTTTGAAGAAGAAAGAATACATAATTGTATGACTAGAAAAGGGTTTGAGATGGATATTATTTTGCAAACCAATCTAATTGACATGTATGCAAAATGTGGGAATATACAAATTGCCCTGAATTGTTTGATAAAATATGTGGGAACCTATAACTTGCTGGTGAATTTTTTGATAGAATGTGTAGGATAAATAACTTTTGTGGAATGTCCATGATTTGTGGGTATAGAATGCTTGGGCATGGGTATCCTCTTATGCTGTTAATTAGCTCCACCCTTAAATTTATTGAAGAAAGCAATGCCTGTGAGACAAGTACAACCCTCATGAGAGCCCTTGAGCCAATGCATTCAACAATGAATAATACAAAATGTCATTTGGTTTACAATGGCCTCCTCTTATCTCTGTAATAACTTTGTCTTTTTTCTTTCAAAGGAACTCTCCCAATACTGCATCGAAGGTAGAAATGTGAGGACAAACGCTAGACTTCAGCCTACTCTACTGACCCACATCTACCATGAACATAAATGAGAGTACTGAATTTTTTATGTTCTGGTACAAAGCCTGTAGCCTTCATTTATTTAAACACTCAAGAGAGCTCTAAGTACATTCCATTCTATCCAAACATTGTTAGATTAGTATTCTGTGTAACAATGTCTGGAGTGTATCAGTTACACCTAAGTTTATCAAATATTTTTATCAATTCTGATGATGGATTACGGAGTTTGATCCAAAACATCATGATAACAATTGCACACAGTTTTAAGTCAAAAATATCAACAATACTTTATCAATCTTTTTAAATAATTTTTTTTTAGTTACTATTTATTATATTTTTTCAAGTTAATACTTATTATATTAATGTTGAGTATTTTTAGAAATATTTTATAATATATTTAAAGTTTTAGTATTATAAAAAAAAATAGATCATATTAGTGAAAATATATAAAGGTGGTATTGGATGGTTGATGGATGCATATAAATCATTATATCAACTAAATAGTACGCAAGTAATATTATCAAACAAAAGTGTGTAATGTTTACCTAATAAACGTATTTATATATACCTATCAACCATTCACTAAATTTTTTAAATATTATTACTGATTTAAATAATTAATATATAAATACAACCTCATCAACTTCACAAATAATTAATAAAAGATTGTATTATTTTTTCTATTGCATGACTTAAGCTCCAATTAAAACAAATTCTCATTGACTTTTTTAACGAGCTGAAAAATATAATTAAAACTTATTGTTTCATTGTGCATTCAAATTCATTAATATTGATAGATCATATAGGAAATGGAAATAATAAAACTACAACACAAAAAAAAAACATAATTATTTGCAATAACATAGAATATATGTGGAGAAACTTTTATAGAAAAAATTCCATTATCAAAAAGACCCAAACTTATATTAATCTTCAAACAATGAAGTACATCAATACAATCTGCTTACTTCTATATTAATCTTGTTACATAAGCATAACACAAATATGTCACATTATCATAAATTATCATTCTTTCAACCCAAATACTTAATATAGATAGGCACATAAGTTTGCTAGTGACAAATAATAATAAATCATTATAAAGTATCATATATTATAAAAACTCCCAAATCAAGCTTAGTCAACTAACAAAAAATTAAAAACTATCACTATCAAACTTAGGTGCTCACATAGTTTTACCTTGTATTTTTCCATAATTGCTCCATAATTTTGTCCAATTCCTCAATTAACTCCCTCTCATCACATTTTTTTCATTTCAACAACTCTTGCATACCTTATAAATTGTCATAATTGCATTTAACAACTTCCAAGTGGATGCAAACAATTAAATAAATTCTTATAATATTAGAATATTGTAGGGTGTATGACATCTACCCTAATATTATCCCACTTGATGTATACTTTGTAAGAGTAAAAGGGAAGATAAGAGAATAAATTAAGTTGTAGAAGAGACAAGGCCCATGGCCTTTTTGCACCAATTAAAATTGTATATGTGTTACACCTCACTCTTGGTTTCCAAAATTACTTTTTACTTTATGTTAATTGCTATGATGAAATATGAGACTATGAAATCTGGAAAGCTAAATGCTATGATGAATTTATGCAATGTGATGTAGTTGCATTTAAATGAATTGCTGATGGATATTAAATGATCTGATTATGATGAAATGTGATGTGATGTTTCTGCATTTAAATGAATTATTGATGAAAATACAAAATATGATTATGATGCAATTATTTATAGCTAACTACTTGATTGTTTCTTGAGTGGATATGTAGGAACATTTCCACATGCCTTCCAGAGAGCGAGAAGGAGTATTACCTAGAAGAAGGATAAAGTTACAAGTTCTCTAGCAATGTCATTTGAGCTTAGCATTAGTCAAGTGTTTTGACTTATTTTAACCTATGTGTGTATAGGGTTGTCTATAGTGTATTGAAGGTAAGTTAAACCTTATAGTCGTTCGTGATTCTTCTCGTTTTGCTTGAGTGTAAGTAAATTGGAGTATTTAATAACCTTTTCTTGCTTATTATATATAAAATTATATATATGAATGTGTGTGTTTGTGTGCGCGCATTCATATGGACATGTGTCAACATACGTATGTGATAGCTATGTATCGATGTATGTATGTATACGTTCATATGTGTCCACATATATATACACGGAGAAAATAATATATATATGATTTTTTGAATCGGTTGTTTAGCTGTAGTGCTTGTATAAGCTCGACTCTTTAATTAGACGAGCACGATTATCAATTGAAAGCTGATATTCTCTTTGCAAAACCATCATCTTTGAGCTTTGATAGGCTGCATGGAGAATGCCACAAAGGTGGTGAATAGTAGTTACTAATTGTAATTCAAAATTCTTTCAAATATTGAGCCGTGGGTTCTACCACGAGTACAACTTTGTAACTAATTTGAGGCCAATTGTAACCTTGTGCTACTCGTAGTTTTATTTGGGGAGGATATGATATCTTCATGGCTATCTTTCAATGAACTTTTGCAACTGTTTCTTGCTTTGCGAGGTCGTGGATAATGGTGAATCGGGTAAAAGACATTTTGTTATGATCTTGATAACATAATTGAAATCAGAATCGGTTAGAAGGGATTCAAAAAAAACTCCAGTTGGAGGGTTATTTTCAGCAGTGTGTATAAATAGTGATTGGGGGTGAATTATTTAAGAATTTTTCACTTCGTTGAAAGAAGATACATCATTAGTTTTAGTTTCAATTTTTGAGGCAGAAGGAAGATAGAGGTACTCATGGGTTAGTGTTGTGATAGCTGAGTGCTAAGAGGATTTGTTTATCTGAATTCTGCTGCAATTTTGCAAGCTAGACAACAAACTATTGCAAGTATTTCATTCATTCTTGTTTTCTCAGTCAGTAGCTTTGAGCTGCACCATAAGATTGAGCACAGAGATCAAGTAGTTATTCTTAAGCCACTTTCTTGGGCAGAGTAGAAGCTTGATCAGACCATCACATTCTTGAGCAGGCAAGAATTGTTTTTTTATTCTTATCTTTTTGCAGAAATAGTACTTCATGGGTTCATTGGAATGGTTTAACTTTTGTTGGCAGGAGGAACTTTGTTATTGCACTCTTTCTCATGCAACAAGTGGTTGTGTTTAAGCTTAAATATGCCTTTGAGACTATGAGAGTCTTTCTTTATTTTAAGTACAAGTTATTTCACTTCTTCTATTTATATGCTTTTGGGTGATATGCTAATATTTGGTAAATAAGTCATTTCAAGGAGACTTTAATGAACAAATCTTGAACTTCGTTTCTTGGTGGTTATGGAACCTAAGCTTATAAGGCTGAGAAACCAATAATTAATAAAAAGTATAAGAATGGGTAAGTGCTAGCTTTTTGAATGAAGATGCCAAATTGATGTGGTATGTAGTTAATCTTTATGTTTTAAACCATATTTATTGTGGAAAGACTAAGTTATTTCAAATGGAATCTTTGAAAAGAAAGATTTTTCCATTTTTCTTGAATGGTTAAACCCTTCTATGTATTATGCCCTTTATTGAAAAACACCCAAAAAGGTGTATTTGATTATGATGCCATTATGTTAAGTCATGATTAGGTAGGTCAAGTTATTATCTTTTGAAAGTCAAGTATACTAAATATCTAGTTTCAAGAGTAGTTACTCCCAAGAATTTGGTAAGCTTCAAATTAGTGATAGCTTCCAAGACCCAAGTAGTTACGTGGTTGGAGGTAAAGCACCTGGACCTAATGCTCTCCCTCTTGTAAATGACATGACAAGTCTTGGAAGATAAAAGGTATCTAGATATGGGATCTCTACCCTTGTACTTTTAAGCTAATTTTATTTCT
>VDFB02058242.1:450811209-450843116 GCA_007258455.2 Sequoia sempervirens
ATGTCAATACATGAGTAATAAAAACTTGAGAAGTAGGAGGTATTTTCCACAACATGTCAAATCATGATATTGCTATTAGGATTCAATTGTGTATTTTTATGATTCAAACTCATGAGACACGTGTCAATGATTTTAACTCATAAACTACATGGTTGAATCATGATAGTAATATCATAACAATAAAAACTTATTTCTATAGGTCTCAAAAAGTCACCTTAATCTCATGAAGTATCAATTAGTTAGGTGAAATAGTCAGAAAAAATTGATAAGAAATAAATAAATCAAAGAACATTCCACATTCAAATCAAGCACAAAATAAATCCTCTTCCAAAGAGAAAAAATATAAGAAGGAGAAGCCTACTTGTTCATATTGCAAGATGACTAGACATGAAGAAAAATTTACTATAGGATGGATATTGATGAATTAAAACATCTCCTTAAAAATAATCACATTGATATGCCTTAAAAAATGTCTAAGTCAACTTCTTCTTATTCAAAATTGTCTAATAATGAAAAAGGGAATGTTGGTTTTGTTACTACATCAAGTAAAAATAATGGATAATATCATTGTTCTTCTACAAGTCTTGGATCAAGGAGATGTCTTTTAGATTAAGGAGCATCTCATCATATGGTATCTTCATAGTCAATTTTCTCTTCTTTTGAGCCTTGTTCTATACTATCTATTTAAATGGGGAATAATACATAAATGAATGTAATTGGGAAGGATCTATTGATATTGGAGAGAGCATTTTTAAAGATGTTTTGTGTGTATTGTATTTTCCAAGCAATCTTATTTCCATATATTATATTACCCATGGTGGAGTAGGGAGGACTATTCACTCTTGATTCAGTTATCATTAGAGACTTGGAGAGTAGAGAGATTATTGCTACTAGGATGGTTTATCATGCATCTTAGTTATAAACCTTTGTATATATATTTTTTAATGATGGCTTTGATCCTTCAGTTGTTGATCATACTTTTAGTGTGGACCATAATTTTAAGGATAATTTTGGCTACTTGCACTTGGGTGTTCTCACATGTGATCCCATTCTTGACATGTGCATTCCATCTCCTCCATCTTCTATTGTATTTGATGATATTTGTGTTTTCACAGTTTTATCTTCTAGTGATTCAATGCAACATGATATATATGATTTTCTAGAAATGGCTAGATGGGATGTGTACTTGACATACATTATAGGTTTTTTGATTCACACATTTCAAATTTGGGAGACACCATTGATTGCATACATATTCTCTTTGATGGAGATGATTCTTGTTTAGTTTTTGTGAGGGAAAAATTTGACCCTCTTGTTCATTCTCTGCATGATCATTCTTCCCAATTTGACATGAGTGTGGATACTTTTGAGTAGAATTTAGAGGGGGATTATTTATCTTCAAAGGATATATATTTTTCTTTGGATTTTGTTCTACAATAATCTCTACTTAATTTTGGATTATCCTCTTCATCAATGTGGCCTAGAATGCATGTTTGGAGTGTGAAATTTTTTGGCATCGGTCCATGGAGACACTTGAGCATAATTCAAATACATCACACATCATCCTTCTTCCCACATCTTCCTTTTAGGAATGAGAAGACATCTTATCTACCAAATTGGTCTTATTTGTATTCCTAAGGGGAGGAAAGTTGTTCAACAAGATTGGATCTTCAACATTCAATTTCAAGTATCTTTCATCATTATAGGAGACTCTACATTGAGGGGGTTGCATGGTCTCTATTCTTCTCTCTTATAGGGGTTTCTTTTTCCTCACATGGTGTTTTTCTTTCTTATTCTTTTGTGAGAGCATTTTGTTTTCATATCTCTTTTAGGTAAGAGTTTTGTCCAATTTTTTCATTTTCTCCATATGTGAGAGATTGAATTTTTACATGGGTACCTAATATGGCATGGTAGTCAAGACCCATTTTTGTGTCATTTACTTTGGTTTGTTCCTCCCTAAGTTGCACTTAAGGGGGTGTTGGTGTGAATAAGATATTTTACCTAACTAGTCCACTAGTAGGTCCTATTCATATATTAATTTTACTTAGGTCCTAGGAATCTTTCTAGAAATGTTATTTGTCATTTATATCTTATCTTATCTTATGGAATTTAATTGTTGAGGCCTAGGTCATTTAATAATAGTTGAGTTAGTTGTCTCATGACACATGATTAAGACACTTTTCATGATTCTCTCTAATCCTATGTCTCACCTTGGATATATAAACAAGGGGTTATCATTTGTAAATCAATCCATGGTATTACATATTGATCATATTTGATCTAATATTATTTTGCATCCATTATTGCAAATTTATGTTCTTGTTTTTCTCTTGTAGAAGGTTATTTTTGGTTTTATATGTGATCAATATATTATGTTGGACCAATCAAATATTCCCTATTAACACAATGCTAACATTATTAGGTTGATCCTCTATTTGAGTGCCCCCTCATTAACGATAGTTTTGATTTTGTAGTTCATTTTGAAATGCCCTAACTTAGGTAATCTGACCTCCTTTCTTTGAGATTTATTTTTATTTGGGATATAATTTCATGATCTTCATAGTGGTGAAATTATTTTTTGATTTTGGTGCCTAATGTTTTCATAAATTGCATATTCTCATAGGTGTTGTTGAGCAGTTGTTATTTTGGGAACCTCCAAGACTTTGTTCTCTCTCCTACACTAGAAATTTTTTAGTGCAATTTTTTTGAAAGTACATATTTTTTGTGTAATTATAGTAGTGTGATTAAATTGATCCCACTCTATATAAAAAAATTACTTTTATTTTGTGGCCAAATTTGGCATGTATAAACACTAAGATCAAGTCCACTTAGGATTTTTTGGAAAGTGGCATTTGTAATCACACTGAGCATGAAGTGATAAATCATATATTATTGGGGGGTTTATTTATTTATTAATTTGTGTGTGGGTATATATCATGGTGGTTGATTGCATTTTTTTCTTAGTGCATGTTCTTGCCATGGGGGAACCTCAAATTGAACTCCTAACTCCATATAATTATGCTTCATGGAGAAAATCAATATGGAATTATCTCATGGGAAAGGGTTGTCTATGTCATCTAAGGAAGCCATTTTTCAACCTATTGATGCTAAAGAATTGACAAAATAAGAGATGGATTATGAGAAAGCACTTGGATCCATATGTTCCTTAGTATTTTTTGATTCACAATTTTATATTAAATCATGCAAAATACATAAAGAGGCTTGGGACTCTTTTGAAAATTTGTATGTTAAAAATTATAAGCTTAGGGATATCAAATTGACAATGATTTGATGAATCTTGATCCTAAAGGTTTTGACCACATCCAAGACTACATCTCCAATATTAAAAATTTAAGAACATAATTAAAAGATTGCAATATTGAAAAGGAAGATTTATAATTGATTGTAAATGTGTTATCCAATCTTGGTCTTGAGTATTTAATGTTTTTTTTGGCTTTCATACCCACTAGCTTTCTATGGGAGCATCGTATGTTGATCCTAAGTTTGATGACTTTGTAAATATCCTAATCCACGAGGAAGCAAAGATAATTAATATGGATATAATCAAGTCTTCTATACCACAAGAATTGGTGGCTAGAGGAAATAAGGTATATAATGAATCAAGGAATCTTGAAAAGAAGAAAAATAAGAAAAAGAAAAAACTATATAAAGAATTTGAATCCTCTCCCACTTAAGGGGAATCATTGATGCAAAAGCATCTCGGGTGAATGAGCTATCTACATCAATATGTACATGATCAAATTTTTTTTCAATTTTGTTGTGTTTTGTAGATGCATTGGAGTTCATTTTGTAAATATTTTCCCCTTGGTGATGTTTCTCTTTCATCATCCTGGAGTTGTGTTTTAGTGGAATAAAATTTTCACTCTCCGATATTCGATGGACTCTTTTCATTTGTGTGACATTGTGTGTTTTAGCGAGACATCACATCTATCTCTTTGATAGCTTTGATTCACAACATAGACCTCTCATTAGTGAGACCAAAGATATCAATGGGACTCTCCACTTTGTCTCTTCATAGCCTAGATGGAAAAAAATGAATAGCTCATTAGATTTTGTCAGTGGGAGATGGTTGTTTCACTAGGATGAGATCCCAAGTCTCCCCAACATCCCGATGTGAACCTTCATCGGTGAACTTGAGCCTTCGATGGGACTCTATCTCCTGTCCCTTCAATGGTCCAATGAAGTGATGACTTATGTTGAACACCTTTCATGAAGAAATGAAAGATTGATAAGTAGGAGGTATTTTTTCCAAGGTCAATTTATGATTTGCTAAGATTCAACCCGTGTAGTTTGATCAAAAACACTGGTGAAATCTGTGCTCTCAAGAAATGAAGGATATCGGTGGGACCTATGTTGGTGTTCCTTCGATGGGTCAATGGCTATTGTAAGAGTGATGGTGTTGGGGAATGTATGAAGAATCGAGGAAAAGTGTTTGAAGGGGAATGTCAATTAGTCTTTGTAATTTGGAACTTTCAAATGTACTTTGTAATTAGTTAAATTGAAATAGAAAGGACGGTTATTTTTCTGTTGAAATTTATTGCATTATAGTGTAGTTTTTGTTGCTTGACTGACAACCTAATAAGGCTCTTCAATCTTGATTGCATCAAGTGGTATCAGAGCAGAAGATCACTGGAATGGTGAGAAGTATGTTTGAAGAATGAGGTGTGAAAAGTTGAAAAGGAGTGTGAAGAGGAAATCTCGTTGTGAGAGATCATAGATGAGTTTGTGAAAAGGTTAATGAGAGGAAGTTGTTTTTACTGTCTCAGAAAGAAACCCTAGAGAGAGTTTGTTGCAGAAGAGGATTATATAATTGTAGAGGATTTGAGTTCTAGAAGAGGTTGTTGTAGGTGAAAGGAGACTTGTAACTTGAGAGGGCTTGAATCCTAGAGAGATTTGTCGCGGGAAAGACCTATGACTATAGAGGGTAGAGGAGGAACATAAGCTTGGAATGAGGTGTGAATTTGTTGCAAGGAATTCTTGTAACTATAGAGGGACTTACGACTCCTTGAAGATGTCTTCAAATAAGAGGACAAGTTGGGTAATGAGGAGACTAGTAATAATCCCATTTTGGGAAGAGTATTGGGAAAAGGCGAGAGAAAAGAAGTTGATTGCAGAGCTGAAAGAGATTGAAGTGAAATTAGATTTCCTTGAGGAAAGTGTGGGAATGAAGGAACATGTTATAGAAGAGGAAGAGAAGGTGTCCATAAAGGAGGAACCCATGGAGACAACTTGGTCTCTTGATTTATCTATTAATAATTTGTTTGAAGTTGTGAATGTAGGTATGGAGAAGGTTGAGAATAATACCTTGTAGATGATGAGAGAAGGGGCAAGAGAGGCACCTGTAATTGTAGATGAAGGTGAGAAACAGTGGAGACAAATGGAAGTAGTATGCCAAGAAGGAAGCATACAATGTGGAGAAGACAGGGTACATTGTAAAGTACCTACAAATGAAGAAATAATTGAAGATGAGGCCAAGAGAAGATTAGTTGCAGAAGTGTGTAAAGAAAAGATTGCTCCAGATATGAAGAATGAAGAAAGAGAAGAGATTGCAACTAAGGTTGCAAGGGTTGAAAATATTTGCAGCCCTTAGATAGAAGGGGCATGGGAGGAAGAAAATGTGGGGGCATCCCACACATGTGGAGAAGATGCTAAGTCACAGGTTGTAGCAATGGAATGTGAGTGGAGAGAGTTGTGTGAAATGGAAGAAAGTTGTTCGCAAGTTGAAATAGTGAACACAAATGATCTCAATTTTGATGAAGAGATTGAGGAGAACCAAGATGAAATGTTGTTGAGAGAAGAGATGAGAATAATCCATAGTTATTTGGATGGTGAAGGTGAAGAGTTAATGGAGAAGAAGAAATTGGTGGCACAAGAAGGACCATTGGGGATACGTGATTTTCATAATCCTTTTTATGATTTGTTTGTAGGTAATCTGAAAGAAGTTGTAGCTATGATTGAAGAAGTAGAAAGAGTAGAAATAAATTTTCCATTGGAGGACACATGGAGGGAAGATAAAAATATGGAATAAATAGAGAAAGTTGCAGAAATGATGGAGAAGTGGAACAAGGTTGCAAACCTTTACAAAGGAAAGGTAGTTACAGCAATGACAAGTCCTTTGGAGGACATGTTGATGAAGGCGGATGGTGATGCATAAAGCATAGCAGCAAGGAGGCTTGAATAAATCCTTGTGCAAAATGATGAGGAAGAGAAGAGTGAAGTGGAAGAAACATGCCTTGTTGGAGGCATGGAAAAAGAGAGCAACCCAAAAGTTACAGCAATGTATGAGGAGAAAATTAAAGGTATAAGTCTTGCAGAAGGGAGACAAGTTGCAATAGAGGTAAATTTTGATTATTGTAATTGTGAGGAATGTATTAATTTGCATTTATTTGGTTTTTTGGAGTTAGAGAGTACAAAGATGTTTAGGGTTGAGGTGCAGCCCGAGAAAATCCATCAGGTTGGTATGGCAAGAAGAGAAAATGAAGAGGATGAAATTTCTTGGAGGAGGAGCATAGATTGTAGTGGGTTAATTCCCATAAGGGTGGAAGATGAAAGTGGAATTTGGTGGAGGTGGTCAGGTTATGGTGGGAAATATCCCACAAACAAAGAGCATGATGAAAGCATTAGGTGGAGGTGGATAATTCATGGTAGATTACATCTCACAAGAGGAGTAATAAGAGGAAGGTATAATTGGAAAAGGAAATTAGTTCATGGTGGAAGAAATTTTTCCCAAGGAGATGATAGTGAAGAGAAAATTTGGTGGCGGAATATGGCAAGAATTCTAGAAAAGTGCTAGAAAAGAAGAAGAAAAATTATAGGGTACCATCTCAGCATTGGAGTATGTTGCAAGTTGCTTGCAACTTGAAAGTGTAGCTTTACTACTCAACTCCATTTTGTGAGCCTATGCTCACAAAATTCCTACCCAGTGTGTCTAATGTAGGAGCATCTCAGGTGAACAAGCTATCCACATCAATATGTACATGATTGAATTTTTGTTTTCAATTTTGTTGTGTTTTGTAGATGCATTGGAGTTCATTTTGTAAATATTTTCCCCTTGGTCGGTGTTTCTCTTTCATCGGCCTGGCAGTTGTGCTTCGATGGAATGAAGTTTTCACTCTCTATGATATTCTTGATGGACTTTTTCATCGGTGTGACATAGTGTGTTCAGTGAGAGCCTCATAGCTATCTCTTTGATAGCCTGATTCACAACATAGACCTCTCATCAGTGAGACCAAAGATATCAATGGGACTCTCCACTTTTTCTCTTCGATAGGCTGATGGAAAAAAATGAATAGCTCATTAGATTTTATCAGTAGGAGATGGTTGTTTCATTGGGACAAGATCCCAAGTCTCTTCAACATCCCGATGTGAACCTTCAACGGTGTGAACTTAAGCCTTCGATGGGACTCTATCTCCTGTCCCTTCAATGGTCTGATGAAGTGATGACTTATGTTGAACACCTTTCATCGGTAAGAATGAAGGATATCAGTGGGGCCTATGTTGGTGTTCCTTTGATGGGCCAATGACTATTGTATGATCGATGGTGTTGGGGAATGTATGAAGAATCAGGGAAAATTGTTTGAAGGGGAATGTCAATTTGGTCTTTGTAATTTGGAACTTTTGAATGTACTCTATATTCAGTTAAATTGAAAGAGAAATGAGGGTTATTTTTCTATTAATTTTTTTTTGTGTTCTAGTGTAATTTTTCCTACTTGATTGACAACCTAATAAGGCTCTTCAATCTTGACTGCTTCAATCGTCTAAAAAGAAGCCTAAATGTGTATTTTGAAAGGAAATAGGGCATGATGAATATCAATGTTATTCAAAATAGATTGATGAATTGAATCATATTGTTAATAAGAGTCAAATCAATTTCTTTCAACTTCAAGGGGTTCATCTTCTTCTTTATCAAATCTAGAGAGAAATAAGGGGAAATTACTTGTTATAATTGCAAATTTTGAGTCAAAGAGGTGGATACTTGATTCAAAAGCCTCACATCAAATGACATCATTAGAGAGTATGTTCTCTTTATTTGAGTCTTGTTCATGACTACACATCCTAATGGATAACAACATATATGTGTTTATGTGGGAATGGATCTATTGACATGGATGATGGAGCATTTAATGGAGTTCTTTGTATTCCTTCATTGTCAACAAATATCCTTTCTATATATCATGTCACACATGGTGGAGCAATAAAGAGTGTTGAATTCACACCAAACTTTGTCATAATCTAGGATTTGCATAGTAGATATATAGTTGCAATTGGGGAGGTTGATCATCACTCTCGATTCTACAACTTCTCACATTTTTCTCCTTTGGTTGATGTTCACATTCAAGCATCTAGTGTGGACACTTTTGAGGAGATTCAGTATGGTCATTTGAATATCAATATTCTTTCATCCATTGAGGTTGTAAAGACATGCACTGAGATCTCATCTCTTTCATCTACTAGTGTATCTAATGATGCATGTGTTGCCACAATTTTGGCTTCTTGTGATTTAGTGTAATAGGAAATTAATTATCTTCTAGAGGTGACTCCTTGGGATGAGTGCTTGATAGACATTGGATTTTCATTTTGAGAGTCCCACATTTCAAACTTGGGAGACACCATTGATTGCATACATATTCTCTTTGATGGAGATGATCAATATTCAGTTGTTGTGAGGGAACACTTTGAACCTATTGTTCATTCTTTACATGATCATTATTCATAGTTTTTCATGAGTGTGGATACTTTTGAGAAGAATTTTGAGGATTCTTTGTCTTTAGAGGAGATATCTTTATCTTTGGATTATGTTCTACATTTTTTTCTAGGAGATTCTAGATATTAATCTTTTGTAGTGTGGCCTAGAATACTTGAATTGATTGTGGCATCTTTCAGTATCAATATGGAGACACTTTAGTAGAATTCAAATACATTACACATACTCATTAATCCCTCATCTTCATTTCAAGAATGGAAATACATCCTACATACAATCTTGGTTTTTTTCTTGCTAAGGGGAGGAATTTTGTTCAATGAGATTGGATCATCTTCAACATTCAATGTCGAGCGTCTACCATCATTGTAGGAGACTCTACATTGAGGAGGGTTGCATGGTATCTCTTCTTCTCTCTTATAGGGGGTGTTTTTCATCTCATGGGGTTTTTTCCTTCTCATTCTTCAACGAGATAATTTTTTCATCTCTATTTTAGGGAGGAGATTTTTCCCATTGGGTTTTCTCCTTTTCTCTATTTGTGAGAGATTAAATTTGTACGTTGGTACCTAGCATGGCCTCATATCCAAGAACCATCATCATCTTTGCATCATTTGAATTGGTTTTTTCCTCTCTAATTTAAATAAGAGAGGTTTTTTGTGTGAATTAGGTGTATTACCTAACTAGTTATCCTAGTAGGTCCTACTCACATGTTTACTTAGGTCCTTGGAATCTTTCTAGAAATCTTAGTTGGCTTTAGATCTTATCTTATCTTATGTCATTTACTTCTTGTGTCTTAGGTCATTTAATTTTTGTTGTATCATGATATAGGATTAATACACTTTTCATGGTCTTGTCTAATTCTATGTCTCACCTTAGCTATATAACCAAGGGTTTCTCATGTGTAAATTAACAATCATAATTCATTGCAATCTATCATTTGCATCTTTTGATAAAATAACATTATTCTCTCATAGTTGACCTCTCTTGTTCTTATATGAAGTTCCTAGATCTTTGGTGGCTATAATATTTGGCCAAATGTTGCATGGTGTAGATTATTCTATACCAACTCTTACATGGTATCAAAGCATATTAGAGAATGCTTATCTTGCCCATAAAATAAGTCAAAACAAAATTTTCTAGTAGACCTCCTACAACACTTATTGATACCAAAATAAATATAGGAGATTATTTATCTAGACTTCATTATGGGTCTTCCAAAAGCCTATTTTAAGGATTGTATTTTTAATAATAGATAAACTCACCAAATGTGCCTATTTCTATGCTACATTTTTACGGTTTAAGGCACCACAATTTGTTAAGTTATTTTTTAAAGATATATTTAGACTCTATGGATTTATAGAAACATATTATATGATAGGTATTATAGGTTCCTTAGTTATTTTTGGTATGAACTCTTCTAATTGACCAATACACAATTGAATCCTAGCACAAGTTATCATCTTCAAACACATGGGTAGATAGAAATAATTAGCAAATGGATTAAGGGTTTTTTGAGAAACTATATGGTAGGATACTAGAAGATATGGATCAAATATTTCTATGATGGTGAGAGACACACATGTCCATCAATATGATTCCTTTTTAATATTTGTATGAAATGATTCCTTACCTTTTATAGATTTTATTATCATTTCCAACAAAGTGCTAGGAACAAAAAGTTTGGTTTAACAAAGCTAAGAAAATTTTAAGGTACTTAAGGAAAAGCTCCAATATGATCAAAAATAAATGTATATGGACACAAATTAGAGATAAATTTTGAATTTGGTGATATACTTTTCTTAAGGAAATAGCCTTATAAGCAATCTTCCCTAATGATGCAAGGGATTTTAGAGGCCATAACTTTTGATCTGAGAGTTCATTTGAGCTAAATGTTTTTGTGGAGAAGTTTCTTGAGGATTTGAGTGTGATGCCAACCAAGCTCGTTAGTTGGAGGACATCTCATTAATTTTTTGGGACCATTTTCATTTATCTAGGGCCTCAAACTGAGGTCTTAATGATTTTTTGGGGATCTTTTTCCAAAAAAAAATTTCTATTTTTTTTTGAACTCTTTCATGCAATTAGATTAGAAAGGTGAAAATTAGTGCCACTTAATTTAGTCTCAAATAACTTGCAACTTTCATGACCATGTAAATAAGCATGTGAAATTACCAAAAATGGCAAAAAAATTGCTAAAAACTACCAAAAAAGGTAATTTCAGATTTTGTAGTTAAAAAGGAGTTTATTTTTAGTTTTAGAGATATAATGGAATAAGGAATGAAGGAGAATTTTTGAATTTTTATGATTTTTTCTATGTTTTAGTTTCAATTTTTTTTTACATGTTATGCTATGAATTTCAACCGCATCACCTAAACATAAGTGGGGATAAAAATATTAAGCTACCAAAAAACTAATGTTATGTTATACTCATAAAAAGATAGCATACTTTTAATTATTAAAAATGTTATTTTAAAAGAGGGACCAAAAGTGATGCTAGGAAATAGGTCCAAAAATAAATTTAGTTTATAAAGGTTAGTCTAGTGACTTTTCAAGAAATGAAAGGAAAAGAAAAAAAATATAGTTTTTATCATCTAAAAGCCTTCATAAGGAGGAATTGAGGAATGGAGAATGTTACTAATTTATATTATTAAATTCATTTCTCTCAAGATTGAATTTTGTTCACCTTTTCTACCTAGGGATGAAAACTCTTTGGAAAATAATGGATTTGAGGATAAAAACCCTCTTATTTATTTAAATAATTCCATCGGTGATTTATCATTGTGTTGAATAGATACATAGTGTTGAAAATATGAATATGTTTTCATTGATTTCAACTAGTCAATTGGTTATCAATCAGTTGATGTTGTCATTGATTGATTGTATATGTCAAGGATATTGAGAAAATTGTAGTAAAGAAGGTTTGTTGGTTTGCTTTGGGTTTTTCTTCGGGATGTGTTCCTATTCTTGTGTGGTTTAGATATATTATTCATGGATGTTAATGGTTGTTGTATCTAGAATTTGGGATTCTAGATCGTTGTAGAGTGCACGATATTTCCACGAATATGTGTGCTATGTTTTTTTGTGTATCTAGTTGTGGTCTAGGAGAAATGTAGTTTCTCTATAATTATCTAAATTGTGGTTTCAAGACATAGAGTCTTAAAATTAAGTTGATATGATCATGTTCAAGTTAAGTTTCTTATCTGAAGAGATTGGATTGTGTTAAGGTTGCATGTGCTTAATTGTTTTATGTGTTTTACATGTGTATTGGCTAACCTTGTGTTAAACTACTTGCAGAATTAATGGAAGCGTGGTGAAGCATGTTATGACTTATTTTAAGTCCTCATTAAGTATGTGTTTGGTTCACCCTCATTCTAATTCCACCGTAGAATGTTTTGGCATCGACTTAATTTGAATTTCTATATAATGGTGTGTAGCTGAATTTGGATAAGTTTCAAGATTGAAGACGGTATAATTGTAAGTTGAGGTGTGTGTTAAAGAGAAAGAGCAAGATAGATGTAAGATAGATGCAAAATAGTGTGTGTGTGTGATGTGAGTTTGAGCAGATCAATGAGAAATTCAAGTGGCAAGTTTCAGAGGCAGTGAGTTGAAGGTGTACTCTATCATTTCAAGCATGTCTACAAACGTGAGAAAATTATGGTGGAAATATCTATTGCATTGAGATAGTTCTATCTATGTAAGAAAATCTCTTCTATCTTCTTTGTAATTGTGTGGCAGTGGGCCCTTCGAGTGGCTACCCTTATTGGACAATGAGTCTTGTCTTGTATCAATTTGGACAAGTAAGTCTTGTCTTGGTAGTGAGCCTTTTCGGTAGTGAGCCTTTGTATTTGGTTATGAAATTCTTTATATTGTGAGCTAATTCTCACCATGGTTTTTCCCTCATTGGGTTTTCCATGTAAATATGGTGTTACTGTGTGTATGGTTTTGCTTCTTTCATTTTCTTCTTTTACACTTAATGATTAATCACATTAACTAAGTAAAGGAATTGTGAATGGTAGTTGATCTAACATTCGGTGAAAGTTTTAAGGGATAAAATTGCTACAACTGATTCACCCTCCCCCCCTTAGTTGTCTTGCTCAACACATACTTCTAATTTTTGTTATTTGGTTGTGTGGTATTTTCAATATATAATTTAGATTGGTGTAATGTTCCATAAATTGTGTGTGTGTGTGGAGTTTGAAATGTACAATATAAAAAATATTTATGCAAATGATTTTTAAGTATTGATAATAGTTTGGGATTTCAATATTAAAGTTATTATTCAATACCATAGCTAGTTGTACATAATCCTAATCATAGCATTTGATTGCCTTGAATATTTCTAATTTAATGTATGTAGAGAAGGTGCCTTACTATTATAAGAGGTTGTCAAATCGTATACCATCTAATCATAACCTTTAACAAATTCTAGGGGATCATTGCTTCATTCTATTTCAATGCAACTTTTGTATGAACTTAAGTTAGTGTAACCATTTAAAGGTACAATGATACTTTGTGAAAATACATCAAACACCTTATGAATAAGGTTTGGTCCATTTTCCTTAGTTGGAGCAATATTACAAAAGGGATCATAGTTATTTAAGATTTCAATTTAAGTATGTTCATTTCTTCCAATTGGATTCAAGGTAATTTATTTATCATTTCTTGATATTTTGATTATTATTTAGCAATTATACTGTTATTTAGCATATCAAATAAGGAGAATATTTAATGAAATAAGGATTGTTGAGTTGATGTAATTTTGTATGCAATTTACCACCAAAAATAATATAAGATAGATATAGTGTATTTTTAATATTGTAAGTCCAAATGGCTATGCTACAATGATATTTAAAATTACTTTCATTTATATCTTGTTATTTATAATTTTAATATGTGTGGCCCTTTATCAAATTTAGTATTTGTAATTTATTATATAAGGCTTGTTGCAAAAACTAGTTTTAGTTAAATTATTTGCTTATAATCTATAATTTTTTCACTAGAATAATTATTTCAAAACTTCCATATCTCTGTATTATATAACTTGTTATATTGACTTGCCACTAGCAATCATTTTCTATAATACTCAGTCTAACCCCTTTCACCTTGTTCTCTCACCTTGACCACATTGTAATCTTGGTGATCAAAAGGTATTAAATTTGATGTATTATCCATTATGAAATTATAAAAATAAAGAATAAAAATCAATTTAGGAAATTATATTTTTACACAAGCTTAACCTATGTTCATTTGTTTGATTTGGTTTTTCTTAAGTGTGGAAAGTTTTTGTGGAACAACACACTTATACTTGGATGGAACAACTACATTCCCTTCCATGAGGCATTTTTTCCTTAACACAAGATATTATATTACGTATCATATTTTGTGCAACCTTGTGGTCATGTACAATGTGTAGTGAAAACTCATACTTTGTGCTTGTGATTTTCTCTATAAGTTTTACATAAGCTTAGGGTATCTCCAGTAAAGCCTAAACTATTCAAACAAAACCCATGTATTATGTTCCCTCACTATTTAAATTACTAGTACAATTCTTATATAAAGTAAACAAATACAATTATGCCATACTATAGTGTTAAGTTCTCAAGATTGTTTCTAACATAAGATATTAGATATTTTGTAATAAATTTATGTTAAACTTATTAGAATCATAAGTTTAGGATGGAATCAATATTAGAGCTATTAAGGAGTGAATTGAATTAATTCATACACATCCCTTGTATTATATTTCCTTATTAATACACATCCAATGGAAGAATGGTGTGAGATAGTATTATATACATAGTGATTCCAATTTCTTGTTGTTCTTGGGAACTTATTTATATCTTATCTCAATAATATTCTAAGGGTAATTGGTTTCCAAAAATTATAGTTCAACTCTAATAAATTTGCTTTTTGGATGGATCTTATAGCTAAATAATGTCTCAATTATAATGCAAAAGTCTATATATAAGGGTTGAGTATCATAGAGTGTCAAGTTGCACATTTCAATGATCCATATGTAATTATTTTAAACTTGCAATTGAATATAAGTTTGATTCTTTCAACCTCCATTGGTATTTTTTGTTTACCTTTTATTTGTGTTTTTTATGTGTCCATTCACTAGTCATTCATTTGATCCACATTCAACAATTACACCAATTTCGCTAATAATACTCACACAACTCACAATAGACTTGAGATATTTCTATTAGAAATTATTTTAATTATTTAATTTACATTAATCCTCAATGTGATTCAAACACAATCATAAAACAAGATAAGGCAATCTTGCATGAACCAAGGCTAAAGTTTTGATCATTTCAAGTTCTATCTTATTTTCATTATTCCCACTAATGTCTTAAAATACCACTAACAAATAATTAATTAGTAGCATGTAAACCATACAATAATATAAAAATTTATAACATAAAATTATTTAGTTAAGCATGATCAATGCTTAAATATATTGTGTACCATTCAAATGATTAGTCTAATCAATCTTCATTAATGAATAATAATTATAGTAACAAATTGATTCCCTTATCTCAATTACATGGAATGAGATTAATTAGTCTAATTATTAAATCAATAATTCAAATTCATGACATATTTGTGGTATACCATTAGGTTATGTGTAAATTGCATATATAAATATGTACCTTGCACTTATATTTATTAATAGTGGTGTTTAATGGGTTGGTTTACCCTTATGTAATATATTGAGATGAGTACAACTAGAGGTAATGTCTCCCATCGTTTCAATAAAACAATCACTTTGTGGAATTTGATTCTATTTTATTTATCAATATTCTTCTTTAGCATATTTTGGTACCAAAAAGAAATGATTCAATGTACAAGTTATAGGCCAAATATTCTTTTGTATTTAAACTTTTTCTAGAGTTGAGTGGTCCTTATTTTACCAAGGTAGTTTATTTTTCTTACAAAGAGCCCACATAGATCAAATCTTGTCAAATCCATTGACTTTACACTATAGGGGAGGATGCTCAATTCAAGTTATAAACAGATTTGATGGACTAAATACCCCTTAGTAATTATCTCTAAAAATCAAACTCTCTAATATAATGCTACAAAAATCCTATATACAAATTTCATAAATAGTTGGAAAATTTTTATAGATTTTGGATATGTTATTTATTGCACACTAAAAATTGGATTCATTAATGTGGCTCAATGTGAACATAACAAAATTATAGTATAACTACCATGACCTTGTCTCCAACTTGTCTAAATAGTGCCTTGTAAAGTACTTGTTTACCATTGTATGTATAACTTAAAATCTATATTTCAAAAAATATTTGTATATATATGAAAATATTTTTTGAAACATGAATTTTAGGTTCAACAACCCTACCTAGTGACATCTATATATAAAATAAAAAAATTAATATTATATAAAATTCTATAATAAAATATTACTATAATAATTATTTTAATAAATTAAAAATATTATAAAAATAATCACCATAAATTAAATACAACTACATAAACAAATTCAATACAAAACCTTTAATAATATTTGTGAAATTCAAATAAATAATTATTGTAACAAAAATTAAATTTTAAAAACAAAGTTAAAACACTGAACTTTTTTTTTTTAATGAAAGCATAAAATCATGCCAAAAATCAAACCATTAAAATAAAATAAATTTATCATTTTAAAAGATGACACTATTTTTCTCTCCAGAGTACTTTTGGTAAAGTATGACCATATTGACGACATGACTAAAGTGTTTGACTTAAAAATTTATAAGGATAAAATTAATTTGAACATATGTAAATATCAATGGAAATCTTGTGTTAATGATGGTTTGAACATGTGGATTCCAATACAAGGTCAATTTTTTGTGGAAAAATGAAGAAAACGCTCAAATAATGTAGTCCAAAAGTTGATATATTTCTACTCAAACAAAAACTTTTCCTTTTCTCAATGTCTTAATCTAAAAATAAAGCAAACCCATCAATTTATTTGGTCTTGTCAAGAATAACATGGTACATGAGCTACTCTTTAATAGGCCCTCAATTGTGGAAGTCCCTCTCTTTAATATTGATTAGTAGTACATTTGAATAACATTCCATTCAATGAATAAGTGTCTTTATTATTAATTATAAATAATATCATTCATATTTATAAAAAAGTGGATGAAGAAGGTCACATTCTTAATGTATAAACGAGGTTTAATTGTGGAGTAAGATAAAATAAAACATAAAAAAAGCTACTAGGCATTTAGAGTAAGAACAAAAGACAAAGGAGGGGGATCTTATCATCCAATCTACCTCACACATTAGCAAGGTCTAGGGTAAAAACAAGAGGGTCCCATTCATCATTATTATTAGTATTTTCTTTGTGTTCTTTTCATTGACCACCTAGGCACTTGAGAGATAGCATTGGTTAGTTGAGAAAATTTGCTAGAGTTTGGTCAACCCCAAGAACCTCCACTAGTAGATGATGGATAGGTAGAGCACTTGTTTCCAAGCTATGACTAGCCCTGTCGAACATGCTCCCTTCTCACAAGGAGGAATATAAAATGTTCTATATAAATTATTTAAATTAACTAAATAAAAGTGTAACTAAGTAATAGTTAACTTAGATAATTAGAGTTGGAAATCATGATAGAAAATAAAATAAATTTCATAATTAAATAAAAGGGTATAGGAGCTTAGCTCTAGAATTAATGATGAAAAAATGTTGCTAATGTTATTTTAGAATGATTCACTTTTATCATAAAATTAGTTTCCTTGGTTGATGAATTTCTCAAAGTCTAAAAAATGTTTTATTGGAATGAGTAGCCTCTATCAAAAATCCACATACCATTAATATTAAAAATATTTCATATTTTGAACAAACACAAAAATCTATGTGGATGAAGGTCACATATTATGCATTTAATCTTGACTACTATGAACTTGTTCCTAATATACAAATTGATATGTTACATGTGTGAATGATCTAAAATAAAATTCTATCATGGAATTTATTCAAATTGGTGTACTAGATGTCTAAGAAGTCAAGATGGTGTCTAGAGACACCATTAAGGATTTTTTCAACTCAATAAACTAATGTGTTCTCTCAAGCTAAATATATTGTTGTGAACGGGGTGTTTTACTAACTAGTTCATCAACTAGGTCATATTCACACTAGTTACTTAAGCTTACTTAGGGTGCACATTGGATACTTATCACTTTATGACTCAAGTCATAGAATTAAGACATATGTCATAATTATGTAATCTTACGTCTCACCTTGGTCTATATAACCAAGGGGTTCTCTTTGTAATCTTAATCCATCTTAATTTGGTAGTCATTGTATATGTGTATCCTTTGATAGAATATAATTATTCTCTCATATTTGATCTCTCTTGTCCTTTCATTGAAGTTCCTAGATCTTGGGTGGCTACATCTTCAACTAAATCTTGCATGGTATAGAGTATTCTATACCAACTCTTACAAAACCCATTCATTGACTGAATTAATGGTGTTGATTAAGATCAAAGAAAACATTCATAGACATGTAGATGGCTTATATGATTACGTGGATTTGATTCATTTATTTCCTTTTAGAATTGAAGTGTGCTCTAAGTATTCTTCTCCATGATCCATGCATTCTCCTTTGGATGTGTTTAAGTGTGTAATTGATATCCTTAAATAACATGAGATACCATGATGTCACATCAAATATGTATTATACTAGATCAAAATGTCTAATAAAAGAGAGCAAGAAAGTTTAAATTTTAATTTGATGTCTTGAATTTTGGGTTTATTTATATGATCCTCAAGATTGACCTAGTTCAATCCCACATCCCATTATAATTTCTATAAGGATAAAATATTATTTTCAAGGCACAATGATTTATGAGAATCAATGTAAATGGGAGTGAAAGAGGGATTAATAGCTTGGATGAGGCCATGATCCAAGCCCAACACAAGAGTATGTTGCTTGTTGATATATAATTACATTAAAACATTAAAATCAAGGAAGACACAAAATTAAATGAGAAATAACAAGGGTACATGAGGAGAGAAAATATTATGATTCATGCCCACAGGTATATCCATTGGAGCATGCGAATAGGAACCAAAATATTGTATATGTATAAAATATTTAACCATATGTGTATGTTCCATAGAATCAGTATTAAGATGTCCATGCATCTATTGATGTTCAATATTGTTAGATTGTGTATATGGTGGAAAAGGATTTGTTTAAATTTATTTTAATTTGGTGAAGGAAATTAATGATTTCTCCCATGATTCACACCATTAACATGAATCAATTTATTATTAATGAAATCTAGGATTATATGCTTAAGTGACATACAAATTTGAGTATGGTGTTCACTATCTCTATGAAAAATGCAAAAAGAACCTACATTATCACCCTTAGATGACCCTCTTAGGAGTTATAATGGATGCACAAGAGGAAAAGTGATCAAATTATTAGTAATATTTGAAGCACATTGTCCAATGGTTCCCTATATTTTGTAAATTTCCTAGGCCCTTGAGACTTTAATGATACAACATTAAAATTAGTAGCCACCTAGTTTTTACTACTATTGGGGTTTTTCTTCTCATTCTTTTTTTGATGTGTTATTATTTTGAAAATTTGAATGGTGGGATTTCAAAGAGGAAGTAAGGGAATCCCCTTACTCAAAATCATTAGATGCAAGCAACTTAAGTTCAACATTTCTCACATGGGCACACAAATTAATGAAAGAATTCAATTTATTCTAGTATACACTATCTTTGATGAGAAAAAGGACCCTCAAGAAATATGGATTATTCAAATCATCATCATCAAATTAGTGCTTTTTTTTACCACATACAAATTTAAATCCAACATGATATACCCATTAATAAGATTATTATATCCTTGTGCACATTTAATCAATTAGTGAAATTTTAATTTTACTTGACAATATTGACACACAAAAGTTGTAAGAAATTTGTAGTTATCTCATCAAAAGAATGGCTAGAACTTTGAGATAATGAGTAAATCAATTGAATTTCATTTTCACATAAGATTTTTGGAACTAATTTACTAAATACTTTATCTTCATATGGAAAATCTAGGCATGCAACATTAGAGATTGCAAATGAACATTTGGATCTCCTTTTCCATTATATAATTTAAATCTAGGTGCTAAAAGTCACTTGGGTAATGGATATGTAACGACTAATATGCATAGTATATATTTTCTTCTTAAGTTGGTGAAATTATTTTAAGCGTATCTAGGGTAGAAGGAGAAGTTATAGTGGTAGAATTAGTATGTGATACAATGGAGGATATGTAAAGAAGGTGAGGGATAGAAAGGTAGTGACATGGAATTGGAAGAAGATTCCATGACATATGGTAAGTTGTCATAGGATGAGAAGAAGGAATTGTATGAGGAACAAAGTTATCACAAGGAAGAAAGGTACATGGAAATGATTCCTAAAATAATTTTAGAAAAAGTATTATAAAAAAAATGATCTTTAAAATAACATAAATGAGAAACACATGTGAAAAATATAAACAAGATACCATAACATGACGGTCTACGTGGAAAAAAAATTCGAGAGGAAAACCCCACACTCTACAAGTAGAAAGCTTGTATTATTTAGTAACAAACATTGTTACAATACAATCAAGAATATTCCTCTTACAAGAGTATCACCAACATAATGGTACTTTCAAATTAACCACTTAAACTCTATCTTCAAGAACCAATAAATATGCAAAGTAAAATCTAGAAACCAATAAAGGTTTAGGAAAATCATTTGCAAAACCACAAGAGGTATGGCATCCAGATGCATGGGTTCATATTCTAATTCCCTTCTTTTTCTTGGTCCTCCTAGCTATTAGTTGCATATTCCTTACAACATGTCACATCTAATAACATGTCATATTTGATCACCCAAACCTGAGGGTCCATTTTTCTTTATTCAACCCATGTAAAGATGCTCCATGACAAGTGTCCACACCAATAATAAATGTATTAAAAATTTGAATGTAAACTCCCTCTTACATGTTCTTATGTTTCATAAGGATTTTCTATAGTAACTCTCATTATAATGACCTTACACACTTTTTAAGATGTTGTCACATGACCAAGTGTCACCTCAATTTGAGACACCCACCTCCTCATGTGAAGAAAAAATCCAATTAAAGACCAAATTTATGCCAACTCCAAATTGGAATACTAGCTTCCCATATGAAGACAAAATGCATGAAAAAAGAAATAGTGAATGCATGCAAAATTATTAAAATATGAACCTTAAAAATGCAAGATTGGGACACATTTCCCACTAGGTGTAGGGGACACCACAAATAGCTGCATGGGTATGATTATATGTGGAAAGATGTAAATCCAATGGAACACTAGTGGAGGGAAAGATTGTTGTAACAATAGAAGTAGGAATGGAAGAGGATGGAGTCACAGTAGGAGGGATAATATTGGGTGTGGAGGTCTTGGAAGTGGTAATGAAAAGAAGAAAGGTGGGAGGTTGTGTGAGAGAAGACACACCATTTGTAGAAGCCATGATAATTGAAATATTTTGAAGAATATATGTTCCATAAGAGCACCAACTAATGCATTATGTAAAGCAGTAGCTAACCATTGTTGATAATTAGCATGAAGAAGTGCATCAAAATTAATTATCCTATAAGGGAAAGGTCATCCTTAGCAACATATGTATCATGATCACAGGCTTGTTTTTCTTCATACTTTCCAATATAGTTCTTAGTATGAGCATCATTAGGGATCATGTCAAAAAGGGATCCATGATCATTTAAGTGGCTAGCCATGTTATATATTGAGTTAATATGATGAATCCTTATAATGGAAGATTAATATTTTGAGTCACACATGGCATAAACAAACTTCAAAGTGATATGGTAAATACAATTAAACCATTCTTAGATCTAAATCATAATAATAGAAGATAAGTATTAAGAGGGTGTAATAGCAAAGTGGTTCACCAAAATGAAAGGGGGCATCAATTGCATTTGTTTGAGTCAGTTAAACAAATAGATAGCATAAGAATTGAAAATATGTCATATATTAATTTTTTTGATAAGGTAATAAACATATTGAACTAAATGCTTTAAAAAACAAAACAATTAAATAATGGTAGTAGGATGGAAATGATATGAAAAGTGAAAAAGAGTGATTAACCAATAACTTGTAAAAAAGGTAATAAAGACCAGACAAATGCCTTGGATTTAATGAACCCGTGTTTGTTACCCTAGGCTACTTTGTGACCACAAAATTGATCTTGTGAATGCAAATTTTACTTCTATCTAGAACTATGGATTTGATCTTTGAAAAGTTGTATAATGTTGCTTTCAACCCACCTTGATGTTCTTAGTGCACCCTCACATGAAAGATAGTGTTTAGTTTTTTGTAATTGGTAAGAATAATTTTAAGTATAATAGGTAGATAAAAGGTCACATGCTTATGCAATGCAATTTTTTTAATAATGAGCATAAATAATAAATGATAATATGTAATAATTGAATTTAGATGATGATAATTGGATGGTGTAAAAAGAACTATGGTTTACCTAACATACAACTTCAAAGGTCAAATAAAATTCCTTTTCACCTTGGGTTGACAAACAATAGTCACAAAAGAAGGTAAAGTCAGCCCTAGATTTAAATTTAGATTTTAAAAGTTAAAGGGGTCATTTTTTATGAGTGTGGAAGTACTCTAGATCACTTTTTGATTGTGGATTTGGCCTAGGGTAGGAAAGAGGTAAACTAAATGTTAGGAATCATCCTTGCAAATAAATACAAATAGGAATAGATAAGGCTTAAGTTGTGTGGATATTCTCAGCTAAAAATGTGTCATTTGTATACTTTGTTATTACACAAAAGTTAAAAAAGCTAAAGCAAGTCCAAAATGAATGTGAAAAGTGTGAGATGTGTAATTTTCACCATTACATCATAAATACTCACAAGTTTTCTTGTATGATTCTCATTATAAGACATTGCAGATCTCATAAATCATTTTTATATACAAGATAAGTTGTAAATATTTATGAATGTTCTTGAGATGTGTAATTTTCACCATTACATCAAAAGCACTCACAAATTTTCTTGTATGATTCTCATTATAAGACATTTCAGATCTCATAAATCATTTTTATATACAAGATAAATTGTAAATATTTATGAATGTTCTTGATTGATGTTTATTACTAGCACTTGTACCTAAAGAAGGTTCAAGGATTATGCTAATAGAAAATTATATGTATGCTATGTGGATTAAACAATAATAATAAGAGGTAAATAATGTAATGAAATAAACTTAAACAAATCTAGATTTTGTCCTTAAAGAAATTAGGTGTTATCTGATTTTGAATTATTTGCATGCAAATTTAAAACATAAAGCAATTCAAATGAAAAAGAAAAGCCATTAAATTGACAAAAAACACTACAAATGGAAATAGAATGTTCTCACCCAATTGGAAAATCAATATTTATTTAACTTTTACATGATAAGTGAGATTTTGGAGGCTTTCACCGGATATTTTGGAGTCTGTTACGATTAAATGATAGCTTATTTACTAGTTAACAACAACTGAAACTTATTTTCTGATGACTCAATAGTTGTTTTCAGACACAAGACTTGTTTCAGGCCACTATATGTAGCCTATCGGCTAATATATACTAGCACTTGCATCTAAAAAATATTTAAGGATTATGCTGATAGAAAACTATATGTATGTTAATATGTTAGAGAGTATGTGTTTGTGCATGCAAATTCTAGTTGTATATGGCTGGATTAAACAATTAATAATAAATGCTAAATAATAGAATGAAATAAACCTAGACAAATCTATATTTTTTCCTTAAATAAATTAAGTATTATTGATTATGAAATATTTGCATACAAATTTAAAACATAAAGCAATGCAAATGAAAAAAAAAGTTGCCATGTTGACAAAAAATACTACAAATGAAAATAGAATGTTCTCATCCAGTTGTCAAATCAATATTTATATGGCTTTTATGTGCTAAGTGAAATTTGGGAGGCTTTTACCTTTAAATGGAAGCTGAAACTTTTTTTCCATTGACTAAACAATGGTTTGCAGGCGTGAGACTTTCAGGCTCAAATCTCACACTATATGTAGCCTATCGGCTAATAAATTTAATCTCCTTATTATATGATTACATAATATTTTTATTTTTAATTTGGATACACTTACAATTATAGTCAAGTGACTTTTGATTTATTGATGAATTTGTATGGCTCATAAAAATCCAATCAAAAAATAAAATCTTGTTGAGTGTAAAGAATTAATGTTCTTACAAAATAAGTTTATAATTTATGCACTTAAACCACAATCCAAAAGAATCTTCATATTTAAAATTAAAAGAAATCGTCAAATACTTATCCAAAAGAATCTTCATATCTAAAATTAAAAGACGTCAAATACTTTTTTATATTTGAAATTAATTTTACCAATCATCATAAACTTTCTTCTGGTCTTGGCTCCGGTCTTTAGCCTTGTTGGATCCATTGTTCTTGCTGTTCTCTTTGTCTTGTCCTTGTCTCACCTCTTGTGAGTTTTGTTTCTTTTTTTCCTTTATGACTACTTTGTAATGGGTACTAGCCCTTTCAATCTTAACATAATCAAAACAAAGTCATATGAAAAGAGGTGTCAATAAGTTTTTATCTATATCTCAGTATATATGTTAAAAGAAAGATTGTTAGCAATTATCAGGTTTGACAATAGAATTTTGAAAGATTGTATCTGCTCTTGATTTACAAAAACTGGTACGATGTTTGATATTTTGAAAAGATTGTATATACGCTTGTTTTATAGATGCAAACATAACTGAAGTAGGTTAAGGTAGGCAGCAAACTGGAAGCTTTGTTTCCATTTTCCCTCTAGTAATGCATCTTATATAATATCAATATCCCATGCTTATAGTTATGGGTTTCTTCTTAAAAGGGCTGCATTGTTTGACATATTCTCTTTGCTCTGTGATTTTTCCATAAAAATTTATAAGAAAATCAAGCAATGGCAAAAGGAACTGTGTTCAAGCTGAATATTATGCAGATCTTTGCTAAAAACCAAACACAAGTAACATTAAAAAAATGTCTTCACTGTGTGATTTTGTTCATAAGGTTTACTAGTTTATTCATGAATTTACTTTTGATACTCACCAAACTAAGTTTCCATGAAGATAAATGAGCTACCTCACCAAGAAACAAGCAAAAGCTTTTCTAAATTTTCTACACAGGTTATTCAAAAAAGCTTTGTAACTTCTCCCTGAATACCTTACAAGAAAATGCAGTGATATTTTCTATTTCGCATAGCTTATATTAAGAATGCTTGTTTGTATATTATTTCTTTATGTTTTTATTGCATTTCTTTATACTTCTCAAATTTTATTTGAGCTTAAACAAATCTCTTATATTTAAAAACAAACCAATATTTTCATTTGAACAAATTAAACTTTTTTATATTTAAAAATAAACAAATATTCTCATATGAAATTTAAGAATTGATTATTCTTCTTCTATTTGGCTCATAGACCAGTTCTTTTCTATATAAGCATTTAAGTTGCTTTACAGTTTTGTAGACCAAGCCTTTGCTTTATAAAGGTATACTATTTCATTGTTTCTCAGTGATTGAAGGGGAAACTAAGAGCTCAGACTTTGAAGAAGAAAGAATACATAATTGTATGACTAGAAAAGGGTTTGAGATGGATATTATTTTGCAAACCAATCTAATTGACATGTATGCAAAATGTGGGAATATACAAATTGCCCTGAATTGTTTGATAAAATATGTGGGAACCTATAACTTGCTGGTGAATTTTTTGATAGAATGTGTAGGATAAATAACTTTTGTGGAATGTCCATGATTTGTGGGTATAGAATGCTTGGGCATGGGTATCCTCTTATGCTGTTAATTAGCTCCACCCTTAAATTTATTGAAGAAAGCAATGCCTGTGAGACAAGTACAACCCTCATGAGAGCCCTTGAGCCAATGCATTCAACAATGAATAATACAAAATGTCATTTGGTTTACAATGGCCTCCTCTTATCTCTGTAATAACTTTGTCTTTTTTCTTTCAAAGGAACTCTCCCAATACTGCATCGAAGGTAGAAATGTGAGGACAAACGCTAGACTTCAGCCTACTCTACTGACCCACATCTACCATGAACATAAATGAGAGTACTGAATTTTTTATGTTCTGGTACAAAGCCTGTAGCCTTCATTTATTTAAACACTCAAGAGAGCTCTAAGTACATTCCATTCTATCCAAACATTGTTAGATTAGTATTCTGTGTAACAATGTCTGGAGTGTATCAGTTACACCTAAGTTTATCAAATATTTTTATCAATTCTGATGATGGATTACGGAGTTTGATCCAAAACATCATGATAACAATTGCACACAGTTTTAAGTCAAAAATATCAACAATACTTTATCAATCTTTTTAAATAATTTTTTTTTAGTTACTATTTATTATATTTTTTCAAGTTAATACTTATTATATTAATGTTGAGTATTTTTAGAAATATTTTATAATATATTTAAAGTTTTAGTATTATAAAAAAAAATAGATCATATTAGTGAAAATATATAAAGGTGGTATTGGATGGTTGATGGATGCATATAAATCATTATATCAACTAAATAGTACGCAAGTAATATTATCAAACAAAAGTGTGTAATGTTTACCTAATAAACGTATTTATATATACCTATCAACCATTCACTAAATTTTTTAAATATTATTACTGATTTAAATAATTAATATATAAATACAACCTCATCAACTTCACAAATAATTAATAAAAGATTGTATTATTTTTTCTATTGCATGACTTAAGCTCCAATTAAAACAAATTCTCATTGACTTTTTTAACGAGCTGAAAAATATAATTAAAACTTATTGTTTCATTGTGCATTCAAATTCATTAATATTGATAGATCATATAGGAAATGGAAATAATAAAACTACAACACAAAAAAAAAACATAATTATTTGCAATAACATAGAATATATGTGGAGAAACTTTTATAGAAAAAATTCCATTATCAAAAAGACCCAAACTTATATTAATCTTCAAACAATGAAGTACATCAATACAATCTGCTTACTTCTATATTAATCTTGTTACATAAGCATAACACAAATATGTCACATTATCATAAATTATCATTCTTTCAACCCAAATACTTAATATAGATAGGCACATAAGTTTGCTAGTGACAAATAATAATAAATCATTATAAAGTATCATATATTATAAAAACTCCCAAATCAAGCTTAGTCAACTAACAAAAAATTAAAAACTATCACTATCAAACTTAGGTGCTCACATAGTTTTACCTTGTATTTTTCCATAATTGCTCCATAATTTTGTCCAATTCCTCAATTAACTCCCTCTCATCACATTTTTTTCATTTCAACAACTCTTGCATACCTTATAAATTGTCATAATTGCATTTAACAACTTCCAAGTGGATGCAAACAATTAAATAAATTCTTATAATATTAGAATATTGTAGGGTGTATGACATCTACCCTAATATTATCCCACTTGATGTATACTTTGTAAGAGTAAAAGGGAAGATAAGAGAATAAATTAAGTTGTAGAAGAGACAAGGCCCATGGCCTTTTTGCACCAATTAAAATTGTATATGTGTTACACCTCACTCTTGGTTTCCAAAATTACTTTTTACTTTATGTTAATTGCTATGATGAAATATGAGACTATGAAATCTGGAAAGCTAAATGCTATGATGAATTTATGCAATGTGATGTAGTTGCATTTAAATGAATTGCTGATGGATATTAAATGATCTGATTATGATGAAATGTGATGTGATGTTTCTGCATTTAAATGAATTATTGATGAAAATACAAAATATGATTATGATGCAATTATTTATAGCTAACTACTTGATTGTTTCTTGAGTGGATATGTAGGAACATTTCCACATGCCTTCCAGAGAGCGAGAAGGAGTATTACCTAGAAGAAGGATAAAGTTACAAGTTCTCTAGCAATGTCATTTGAGCTTAGCATTAGTCAAGTGTTTTGACTTATTTTAACCTATGTGTGTATAGGGTTGTCTATAGTGTATTGAAGGTAAGTTAAACCTTATAGTCGTTCGTGATTCTTCTCGTTTTGCTTGAGTGTAAGTAAATTGGAGTATTTAATAACCTTTTCTTGCTTATTATATATAAAATTATATATATGAATGTGTGTGTTTGTGTGCGCGCATTCATATGGACATGTGTCAACATACGTATGTGATAGCTATGTATCGATGTATGTATGTATACGTTCATATGTGTCCACATATATATACACGGAGAAAATAATATATATATGATTTTTTGAATCGGTTGTTTAGCTGTAGTGCTTGTATAAGCTCGACTCTTTAATTAGACGAGCACGATTATCAATTGAAAGCTGATATTCTCTTTGCAAAACCATCATCTTTGAGCTTTGATAGGCTGCATGGAGAATGCCACAAAGGTGGTGAATAGTAGTTACTAATTGTAATTCAAAATTCTTTCAAATATTGAGCCGTGGGTTCTACCACGAGTACAACTTTGTAACTAATTTGAGGCCAATTGTAACCTTGTGCTACTCGTAGTTTTATTTGGGGAGGATATGATATCTTCATGGCTATCTTTCAATGAACTTTTGCAACTGTTTCTTGCTTTGCGAGGTCGTGGATAATGGTGAATCGGGTAAAAGACATTTTGTTATGATCTTGATAACATAATTGAAATCAGAATCGGTTAGAAGGGATTCAAAAAAAACTCCAGTTGGAGGGTTATTTTCAGCAGTGTGTATAAATAGTGATTGGGGGTGAATTATTTAAGAATTTTTCACTTCGTTGAAAGAAGATACATCATTAGTTTTAGTTTCAATTTTTGAGGCAGAAGGAAGATAGAGGTACTCATGGGTTAGTGTTGTGATAGCTGAGTGCTAAGAGGATTTGTTTATCTGAATTCTGCTGCAATTTTGCAAGCTAGACAACAAACTATTGCAAGTATTTCATTCATTCTTGTTTTCTCAGTCAGTAGCTTTGAGCTGCACCATAAGATTGAGCACAGAGATCAAGTAGTTATTCTTAAGCCACTTTCTTGGGCAGAGTAGAAGCTTGATCAGACCATCACATTCTTGAGCAGGCAAGAATTGTTTTTTTATTCTTATCTTTTTGCAGAAATAGTACTTCATGGGTTCATTGGAATGGTTTAACTTTTGTTGGCAGGAGGAACTTTGTTATTGCACTCTTTCTCATGCAACAAGTGGTTGTGTTTAAGCTTAAATATGCCTTTGAGACTATGAGAGTCTTTCTTTATTTTAAGTACAAGTTATTTCACTTCTTCTATTTATATGCTTTTGGGTGATATGCTAATATTTGGTAAATAAGTCATTTCAAGGAGACTTTAATGAACAAATCTTGAACTTCGTTTCTTGGTGGTTATGGAACCTAAGCTTATAAGGCTGAGAAACCAATAATTAATAAAAAGTATAAGAATGGGTAAGTGCTAGCTTTTTGAATGAAGATGCCAAATTGATGTGGTATGTAGTTAATCTTTATGTTTTAAACCATATTTATTGTGGAAAGACTAAGTTATTTCAAATGGAATCTTTGAAAAGAAAGATTTTTCCATTTTTCTTGAATGGTTAAACCCTTCTATGTATTATGCCCTTTATTGAAAAACACCCAAAAAGGTGTATTTGATTATGATGCCATTATGTTAAGTCATGATTAGGTAGGTCAAGTTATTATCTTTTGAAAGTCAAGTATACTAAATATCTAGTTTCAAGAGTAGTTACTCCCAAGAATTTGGTAAGCTTCAAATTAGTGATAGCTTCCAAGACCCAAGTAGTTACGTGGTTGGAGGTAAAGCACCTGGACCTAATGCTCTCCCTCTTGTAAATGACATGACAAGTCTTGGAAGATAAAAGGTATCTAGATATGGGATCTCTACCCTTGTACTTTTAAGCTAATTTTATTTCTTATTTAAATGAAATCATTTATGATGGAATGTAAAGGAAAAAGATTGTTTACTCTTTTCATTTTGAAAAGCAAGATAAGATGATATGAAATGTTTATGTATTCAAGTATGCAATTGCATCCTTTTGTTACTAAAAAGAGAAAAATTATATCTCATTTTACTCATGAGCTTATTTTATTACTGCATGGTAAATAAATCCAAGTAAATTCTTTATAGAAGGAGGTGGTTGTTACAATATGCTCACTAAATTAGTGATGAAATCTATGTAATTTATCAACGTGTTAAAATTTTGAACATGAGGGGGCAGGGGGGCTAGCTCAATTGGCTGATGTATCATGTTGCAAGAAAGAAGTCATGAGGTCTAGTCCCCCCATCCCTATGGTATTGAAGGGTGTGTTGCGACAATGTCACCAGTTGCGTGAAAAAAATTTAGCAAGCACATTGTAGTTTATAGGGGGACTACTTGATTCCTACAATCTAAAAAAATTGAACATGAATTTTCTTCCTTAAACCATCTCTCATACAAAGTTATACTAAACATCAATGTGCTTCATATGAGCATGATACATTGGGTTTTTAGCTAAAAAAGTGGCACTTTGACAATCAAAACTAATTTTAACCTATTTGCACTTAAAGCGAGTGCTTGAACATAATCACTATAACATACAACCTATTTACAAGCATTTGTCACATCCATGATCCTACTTCTATAATGGAAAATGCAATTTTAGGTTGTCGCTCACTCATCTAGCTCATTGCATTTCTAAACAAATCAAATTTACATAGCCACTAGTGCGTTAAAATCAGGTTTTATTTGAACCTTGTAAATTTTTGACATGTTTTCAATGAAATAATATTTTATATCCAAGAATCATGGAGAGGGTAGACTTGGATGCCCCTCTTTGCTGGTAGGTAAAAGCAATATTATTATTATTCTCACGTATATTTATAATTGCATTTAGGTAAGAGTTACATTTGGAAGATATTAAAAATTTGGGTAAAGATCAAAGGTATGTGCAGGATCATCATGGAAAAAATAGGCCCTTAAGTGGCAATGAAAATTCAGAAAAATCAGAGTTAGGCAACTTGACATAAAAATTTGAATAAGTTATCTATATTATTTAAAAAATATGTAAGAATAGAATCTGTGGAAAATTGAATTTAGTTTCTAAACTACTAAGTTTATTTTATTTTTAAAAAGTCTATTTGGTGAAAATTTTAAATTTCACAGTACTTAAATGGAAAAATAAGGTGTGTCTCCCCTAACCACATAAAAATGATAATATTTTTTATAAGATTTTAGATATAAATAGAGGACTCATGTCCAATGTGATGTATATTTTTTGTAATTTTTTTCCAATTAAATAATTAATTATTAAAAATTTATTACAACTTTTAAAAAATATAAAAACTCGTATGTCTCACCACCTTAACTTGGTCAAAACTTTATGAAATTCATTTTTTTTAATCCTATAGTATGCGAAGCATAGAATCTAACACATGTTTTGGATTCAAAAAATATGATGCCATTTGAAAGTTATAGATGTTTTTCATCAGTCTATCAATCAGGACTTTAGTCATTATTCTAATAGAAAATGAATAATAATTATTTATTAAATTCAAAGTAAAGAATAACTTATATTGGCGAAAAGCTGAGAGTCTCCTCTACAAATCCTTTTTGTTTCATCAATTTTGGCTAAAAAAAGTTGTCAGCCACATGGGTGAAGTCTAGAAAAACAAGGTAAGTTGTCAAACATGTTTTTTGTGTGGACTTCTTAGGATTGGCATGTCTAAGCCAAATTCCAAAGCAATCCCGAGGCTAATCCCTAGGCAATAAATTCTGTGTCAAAAATATTGGATATCTGTTTCAAATCGGATATCCGTTTTGAATTGGATATCCGAGTTGGTTTATATATGATTTTAAAAAATGTTATACAGTTTATGATATATGATTTAGAAAATGCAATAAATATTTTACAGCTTTATTTTAATATATCTAGTTTAGAATATACAATATTGTTTATAATTTAATGTATAATATTTAAAAATTAATTCTATATTTTAGTTAATGTATATATATATATATATATTACTAATATATTAAATATTATATAACTAATTAATATTACTAACATATAAAATATTTAAATATTATCTCTCTCTCTCTCTCTCTCTCTCTCTCT
>VDFB02058242.1:450843908-451133042 GCA_007258455.2 Sequoia sempervirens
TCTTCCCCTCTCCTTTCCCCCTCCTAATTCTCTCTCCCTCACTCTCCCCTTCTTCTCCTCTGCCCTCCACTTCTTCTCCTCTTTCCCTCTCCCTCCCCCTCCTAATGAACTCTCTCTCTCTCTCTCTCTCATTCTTCCCCTCTCCCTTCCCCCTCCTAATTCTCTCTCCCTCAATCTCCCCATCTTCCCCTCTACCCTCCTCTCTCTCTCTCTCTCTCTCTCTCTCTCTCTCTCTCCCAACCTCCACCTAATTATTGTTAGGTCTATATATGCACAAATTGGATATCTGATTTGGAGCACTAAAATCCTGTTGTTAGAGAGCATTATAAAATTGTTTTATTTTAAAAAAATTCATATCAGATATCAGATTTAGTTGGATATCCAATTTGTGGGCCATACCAAAACCCCATATGGCAACTTTTTGCATTCCAATGGACCCTATATTCTTTTTGTAGGCTTTGTACGTGACAAATGCATAGTTTTAGACATGAAGAGACAACGTTCAACTTTTTGGAGCATCTTCTACTCAAATTTTTTATAAACAATGATTTTTCAACATCTTTTATTAGGTATAATGGGGAGCAACAATTGTTGGAAGTATAAATGTAAGAGAAAGCTTACAAAAGAAAAAATTAAAGCATATAGACAAAAAATAAAGAAGATCATAGGAAGAGAAGACAAGGTATGTTAAATATTGGTGAAGATGAAATTGAATATGTTCAAGGTGAAAATGTTGAACATGATATTGAAATTGGGAATGAAAATGTTCAAATTGATACTCAAAATGTTCAAGCTAAAAATGTTGGAATTGAAGATGTAAGACATGATATTCAAATTGGGAATGAAAATATTGAAATTGATAATGATAATGTTGAAGGTGAAAATTTTGGATTTGAAGATGTTGAATATGATACTGAAATTGGGAATGAAATTATTCAAATTGAAGTTGAAAATGTTGGAATTGAAGATGTTGAACATAATATTGAACTAAGTATAAATTATGTTTCACCAAATTACATGAGAAATGAAGAACCTTGTGTGGAAGAAGGACATATTCCAAATTCAAGACCTTCAAGAACCCCTAAATGGTTACTTGAATTTGATGAGAACATTATAAACAATTTTGATGTGAATCGGTGGGATGAGTTGGTAGGGATTAGGAAATGATATTTCAAGAGTGGAAGGTGTGGAGAATTGGGTTTTGAAATAAAATGAAGAGTTAAACGTCTAAAAATGGTGGTTTTTTTCACTTGAAAATAGAGTTTTTACCCTAGGGTTTGCAAAAAAATTTGAGATACCAAAATTTTCTTTGTTTTCTAAGCATATTGGGGCCTAAATAAAGGTGTCTAAGGTGGTGGCAGAGTCTCAAAGGTTATGGAAGTACTACATCCAATAAACCCTCAAGAATTACACTAAAATCAAGGGTTTTTTTTATTTGACGATTATAGGTCCATACGAATGGAATCCAATTGCAGAATCTTTTTTTTCTTGGAGATTTATTTGCTGCCCCAAGGTTTCAGGGGTCTGTGTGGTTTTTGAAGGTATGTTTCTTTGCATTTTTGGGCTAATTGAGTAGCCTATTCAAGGGTGAATTTATAGGAATTCAATGCTATTCCAAAGGAGTCTATGTTGTTTCTCATATATGTTGTGTAAATTGGATATGGGTGTTTGAATCAGGCATGTGTTGGTCCGATGTTTTGGAAAATTGTGGAGTAATTGGACAAAAACTAGTTTCTCACTATTACAAGGGTTTAAGCGGGTTAAAGAGGGAAATGTGTATTTAGTTGCTTGTCAAGTTTTAAGGGAGTTTTGGACTGTCCAAATAGGTTAGAATGATCTTGTTAGATGCCTCAAATAGGCAGGTTGCAAAGAGTTTGTGATTGTGCCCTTGTGTCTGCATCAATTTTTCACCTAATTTCACTCGGTCCAATGTAGTTTAGAGTGATTCGGTGTATTTGGTTGCAAAAGAGGACCATCCCTAGCGTAAAAATACCCATCCAGATATGTTGGAATAGTTTGTTTGGTTGTATGAGTTGTAGAATGAAAGTTGCACCACTTTGCAACTTTACATTGCTTGCATCTAGCAACTTTTCCCTCCACTAAAAATTCATCACCACAGAAAAATGCCTCCAAGATAGCAAAAACTGAGATTTTTTTGTAGATGGTCCCAACATGATCCCATAGGCTCAGACGGAGAGTCTATAAGCATCACGATCTCCAAGAAATAGCCCTTCAAAGATTGTTTCCTTTTAGCACTTTGGACTCTTAAGGGAAATCTCCAGTCCAATGTAGCTCAGAATGATTCAACGTATTTGGGTTCAAGAGAGGACCATCCCTAGCATAAATGTACCTATCTAGACATGTTGGAACATTCCGTTTGGTTGTATGAGTTGCGGAATGAAAGTTGCACCACTTTACAACTTTACATTGCTTGCATCTGGCAACTTTTCCCTCCATTGAAAAGTCATCACCACAAGAAAACACCTTTGAAATAGCAAAAACTGAGAGAGGTTTTTGTAGATGGTCCCAACAAAATCCCATAGCCTCAGATAGAAATTCTATAAGTATCACGGTCTTCGAGAAATAGCCCTTCAAAGATTGTTTCCTTTTAGCACTTTGGACTCTTAAGGGAAATCATCGGTCCAATGTAGCTCAGAGTGAGTCGGCGTATTTGGGTGCAAGAGAGGACCATCCATAGCATAAAAATATCTATTCGTACATGTTGGAAGAATTTGTTTGGTCATACAAGTTGCGGAATGAAAGTTGCACCACTTTGCAACTTTACACTACTTGCATCTGGCAACTTTTCCCTCCACTGAAAAGTTATCACCACAGGAAAACGCCTTCAAGATAGCAAAAACCAAGAGAGGTTTTTGTAGATAGTCCCAACATGATCCCATAGCCTCAGATGGAGAGTCTACAAGCATCACAGTCTCTGAGAAATAGCCCTTCAAAGATTGCTACCTTTTAGCATTTTAGACTCTTAAGGGAAATCGACAGTCCAATGTAGCTCATAGTGATTCGGCATATTTGGGTGCAAGAGAGGACCATACATAGCATAAACACACCCATCCAGATTTTTTAGAACAGTTTTTTGGTTGTACGAGTTGCAGAAAGAAAGTTGCACCACTTTGCAACTTTACACTGCTTGCATCTAGGAACTTTTCCCTCCACTGAAAAGTCATCACCACAGGAAAATTCCTCCGAGATAGCAAAAACCAAGAGAGGTTTTTGTAGATGGTCCCAACATGATCCCATAGCCTTAGACGAAGAGTCTATAAGCATCATGGTCTCTGAGAACCTTCAAAGATTGTTTCCTTTTAGCACTTTGGACTCTTAAGGGAAATTGTCGGTCCAATGTAGCTCAGAGTGATTCGACATATTTGGGTGCAAGAGAGGACCATACCTGGTGTAAACGTACCCATCCGGATGTGTTGGAATAGTCCATTTGGTTGTACAAGTTGGGAATGAAAGTTGCACCACTTTGCAACTTTACACTGCTTGCATCTGGCAACTTTTCCCTCCACTGAAAAGTCATCACCATAGGAAAACACCTTCGAGATAGCAAAAACTGAGAGAGGTTTTTGTAGATGGTCCCAACACGATCCCATAGCCTCAGATGGAGAGTCTGTGAGCATCACAATCTCTTAGAAATAGACCTTCAAAGATTGTTTCCTTTTAGCACTTTAGACTCTTAAGGAAAATTGTTGGTCCAATGTAGCTCAGAGTGATTTGGCATATTTGGGTGCAAGAGAGGACCATCCCTAGCGTAAACATACCCATCTAGATGTTTTGGAATAATCCATTTGGTCGTACGAGTTGTGGAATGAAAGTTGCACCACTTTGCAACTTTACACTGCTTGCATCTGGCAACTTTTCCCTCCACTGAAAAGTCATCACCAGAAGAAAACACCTTTGAGATAGAAAAAACTGAGAAAGGTTTTTGTAGATAGTCCCAACATGATCCTATAGCCTCATACAGAGAGTCTGTCAGCATCACAGTCTCCAATAAATAGACCTTCAAAGATTGCTTCCTTTTAGCACTTTGGACTCTTAAGGGAAATCATCGGTCCAATGTAGCTCGAAGTGATTTGGAATATTTGGGTGCAAGAGAGGACCATCCCTAGTGTAAACCTACCCATCTAGATGTGTTGGAATAGTTCATTTGGTCATATGAGTTGCAAAATGAAATAATGATCCTTGTTCACCATAAAAGTTGCCTCATCCTTATACTTCCAAACCAAGCTAGATGATATCCTATATCTGCTTTGCATCTCAATTTTTAAATTCTTGAAAAATCCCCAATAGAAAGTAGTATATGCTTGCTTATTATGAAAACTATTCATATGCTGTTTGATTCGTGTTGCTACCAAAGTAAACTTATACCAAATATTACCCTTAAAACTAGGTAACTCATTCAAAAATAAGAAAGTAAGGAATATAATCAAGAAGCCAAACCTTAAATTATAATCAAGAAACCAAACATTAAATTATAATTGGATGTGATAGTTCCAACAATAAGCATAGTTGGAAGTACAATTGGAAAGTATAGTTGGTAGTCTAATCAAAAACTCTAGTTGGAAATACAATTAGACACGTAGTTGGATAGTGCTATTAGAAGTACAATTGGAAAGTATTGTTGCAAGTACAATTAGAAAGTGCAATTGGAAAGTGGAAGCGCAGTTGGAAGGGAAAATTCCACAACTTCAATTAGACAGGTAAACTTTGCAACTTCAATTGGAAGGGTAAATTACACAACTACAATTGGAATGGTAAATTCCACAACTGTAGTTTATCAACTTGTTAAAATATTTTTCAAAATGAACATAAAGAAATAATGATCCACTTCCTTAAGCATCATATATTTTAATAAAATTCAATAACCCAAAGGTAAAATGAATTAGTAAACTTTTTCAATTTGACCATGAATTGAGAATTTCTAATACCAAGAACTAGCTTAAAGCTAAGAAAAAGAGGGGGTCCTCATTTTTCTAGAAGCAAATAAGGCATGTTGTGAGATGAAAAATAGAGTGTATTGATTATTAGGGTGCATTGGTTAACCAAATATCTCCTGTAGGATAGAAAATATAGTAAAGGCCAATCAAATTCTATTATTTAGGAGGCTTTCTTGAGGTAATTTATTCTTGTTTAGACATCTTTGAATTCCATCAAGGTTAATTTGTGCCCATTAGTAGTACTTGAGTAATTGTAGTGGTCATATATATTCAACACTTAGAGAGTAGATGATCATAGTTCAATGGTTGACCCCATTAATGAGAAAAGCGAGTTCTTTGGATATAGTTTAATGTATACATGCACAAAATAGAGGTAGATCCTCTTCCTTGCACTCTAATATGGAGAGTACATAAAAATACATATTTATTGTTTCATCTAAAATGCTAATTTATTATAAAATCATAAAAGTATCCCAATCAAAATTGTGTTAAAATCTACCCCATTCTAAAAGTTGGCATAGAAAATCCTTTTAATATTCATATTTTGCATCAAGTTGAGAAATGTAGAGTTACTTATTAAGAGCATGAATTGAGATAATAAAACCAAATTAAAATAAAAAATAAGGGTTTGTTTGTTGTAAAAAAAAATCAATAAATCCTAAAGAAGAACTTGATTATTATATTGTTGACTACTTCAAAAAGTATCTTGAAAGTTAATTATCAAACAAACCTTGTCACATGACTAATATTTGCAAGCCAATTCAAATATGTCACTAATAATTTGTTAAAGAGAATATATACCAAAACCCTTTAAAATATTTTATTCATTTTATTTTCAAAAATTAAAAAAAAAAGTCATAAAATGACATTCTCATCACTACTTGTCTTATATTAAAAATTATAAAATTTTGAACCCTAATGATCTAGTTTTTCCTTGTATCATTGACCTTCAACAATAACCCTAAAGCTAAGAAAAAGAGGGGGCCTACTTTTTTGTCGATTCATTGGCCTAATCTTGCTTTAACCATAACCACTCTCAAGACCAATGTAACAATGATACAAAATAACTTTTCAAACTACAAGAAGACATCTGATAACTCTTGAGTGTACTAAAAGAATTCTTATGATTTTTGAAGAATGATGATAACTCTACTCAGTTGTCTTATTTTTTCAATATCATACAAATTGAACCTTGGCATCAATAGACTTTGTATATCAAGCTACCACAATTCAAGTTTCAACAATGAATATTTATCATGCATGTTTTAAATGACATTCAAGTTTATGGTGGTTTTTTTGTTTATATGATGTTATGTGATATTCTAATCATAATTCATGCTTCTAGGCTACACACACACACACACACACATATATATATATAATTTTTATATGTTTTATCCATTATTCGGCCCCTACACTGCAAGTAAATTACTGCATAGCATGTGGAATGAGGGGGCAATAGGCCTGGGATCCCTTTAAAGTTTGTTTGAGTGCATTTAAAATGAAATTTTAAACTTTGCACCCTAAAAGTGACCTCTAAATAACTTCAAACACATTAACTACCTCATTCTTATTCATTTTTTTTGCAAACAAGAATTTTCATTCTAGGAGGCTGAGCTTTCATTTTTGCTTTATGGATTGAATGCGGACCATGACACAACTTTCTTTTTTCTAAAATTGTTCAGCATCATTGAACTAAGACCAATGTAACAATGATACAAAATAACATTTGAGACTGCAAGAAGACGTCAAAATGGCTAGTGTACTAAAAGAATTCTTATGATTTTTGAAGAATGTTGATAACTCTACTCAGTTAGCTTATTTTTTCAATATCATACAAATTGAACCCTGACATCAATCGACTTTGTATATCAAGCTACCACAATTCAAGTTTCAACGATGAATATTTATCATGCATGTTTTAAATGACATGCAATTTTATAGTGTTTTTTTTGTTTATGTGATGTTATGTGATATTCTAATCATAATTCATGCTTCTAGGTTGTGTGTGTGTGTCTTATTTTTACATGTTTTCTCCATTGTTTGGCCCATACACTACAAGTAAATGGCTGCATAGCATGTGGAATGAGGGCACAGTAGGCATGAGACCCCTTTAAAGTTTGTTTGAGTGCTTTCTTTTCATTTTTTGTGAGTTTTGTGCCAAGTTTCCTCAAAGAAATGTGGTCTCATAGAATTCCATGACAAGCTAATGCAATTGATAGCTGCTCCTAGTTATTAGTTATGTAATGTGAAGCAATTCAATAACTGCTTAGGTTGACTTTCATCTACTAGCATCTAGTTGTTACTTATGCAATGTGAAGTAATGCTTTGAGTTTGAAAGATGTGCAATGAAATGTAATAAGCAATATGAATATAAACTACATAATATTTAACGATTCTTTTTATGCTATTATACATTGATATTTAACCATTGCTCACTTGATTAAATTTTCAAAGAGTTTAATCATGCACATGAGGAGGAAATTAAATTTCAATCATCAAATTCTATATATCAAATTATCCAATAATCAAGCATATGTCCATATACAAAAATGGCATCAACGCCAAATCAAACAAATCTTTACAATATGTGGCATATGCCATCTCAGTATCTATTCAAAATTTACATGCCAAAATGTCTATCTCATTCTAAACTATTGGTGGATCATCAAAATAGAGCCTCTTTGAAGCACTCGTTGGCTCTGAAGGTAGCTACACAAGAAAAATTCAAACCACAATTATGATTTGTTATACTATATAATTTAAAATTGAATAATTAACAGAAAAATCAATATACAATGAATTATAATTGAACTCTAAAATTGAAATCTTGATTACCTGAAATATACGTCTCTTCGAAGGGTCAGGAGTCCTAGAATATACCCTTCTCAAAGAACTAACCAAACCAAATTTTGTAACGTCAATCTATATATGTGAACAAAAACATGAAATTGATCCAAGTTAGCATAGAATTTTCAGTAATAATAACATAATTACCAAGCATAAAATAAAATAAACACATACCTCTTTAGGCTGATCTTTTTATGTATCTCCTTTAGGTGTTTTGAAACCTCCTCCTTGAGGTATTTCAACACCTCCTCTTTCAGGTGTTCAAATACCTACTCCTTCAGGTGTTGTGGCACTTATCAACAATGATGTATAGCTCATAACCACCTGTACATAAAAATGACAAGTACATATGAAACTATGAATCTATGTCAATGTATGCATAATCAATAAAAGATATTATAAATCTTAATTCAATCAAATTTTAGTTCAATTACCTTTCCCTTATCTAACATTGTGCCTCCATAGTCTAGAGAGTGTCGCACCTTTCTCGCACAAAGTGTTTCCTACAAGCAGAGAATAAGATAAACATATAAGTTAATATATAATTTCATTAATAACAATTCAAATGACAAGCAAGAATACAGTAAAAAAATGTAAATGAGTGAGTGTGAAAATACATATTGTGTGTGTGTCGAGGCCAAATTAAATGGCCCTAAGGGTGCTATCATTCACTCATGTGAGCTCATCCTCATACATTAACTATTAAATAGACCATGTAAATAAATATTAGTACTTGATACTATCTCTTATTAATATTCATGTTTAAAAAAATGCAAATTATGAATTTACACCTTAAATGTTACCTGTGTAACTATTCCAATGTCCACCTCTCTAGCAGGAGAGGACTCTGTAGGGTGTTCTCCACTCCCCTGTGTGTGATCTACTATAATCTCCACATCCTGGATGCCATAATCAGAAGTGTCTAATGGATGCTCAGGGGGTTGTACAATAGGACCCAAGCATATCTGTTGGCATGTATTGTAAATATGTGGCACACAAATATGTGGACCCGAGGAGGATGATGCAATAGCACTGGATCCATCGCCAAGATCACCATAATGTGGTTGAGCTACTAAACAAGCATGGGAAACCAAAAGACCACTCAAAGAGTGAATGGCCTGGACAGTTTGTGTGGCTGCATCCTCCATAATATTTGGATGTTGTACTAGAGGTGGTAGAGGAAGGGGAGGATAGGGAACATGTGGGCACCTAGCTACTCTAGCTGCCCCTGGCCTATCCTGGGGCATACCTCTACCAACACCCTAGAAGGGTTTAATGTCAAAGTAATTGACATGATTCCCTAACAAAAACTTAGCATATAATTTTTTAATAAAGTAAAAAGGTACATCAAGATTATTGTTGGGTGGTTTATCAAAAACCATACACCAATGATCCCAAAAGTTATATACTATGCCCCTATGCGTGCACCATTTTATAGAAATTTTTGGTTTGTTAACATTAACTAGCAAACCAGTGCTAGGGTTAATAAATAAAGAGGCTATTTGGGCTTTTGTTATTTGGAGGTTTTTCACATCATCATAAGACAATCCACATGCATAATATTCCCTCATGGTTTCTTACCACAAATGAAAGGCATTTTGTTGGGTGGAGTGGGTTTCTACATTTGTAATTATTCCTATCAATGTGGCTGACATATGAGATAATCGATGTATTTTCTTATAAACATTACAAATGCCACTCAATTGCTCCAATTTTTCATGAATTAAGTCTTCAATTGATGGTTGCGGAGGTGGTGGAGCATTTGGCATTTCTACATTTTGATTCTCAGCTGGTGGAATTTGTGCATTCTAATTCTCAGTAGCCATAATGCCTAATTAAAGTTAAAGAATAATTAATCTAATTAAAATTAGACAATATAAATGAAAATATTATAAAAATATCCTAGTTTTAAAAAAAAAAAAAAACTCTACTTTTTAACAAAAATCTATAAAATTCTCTAATTTTTAATACAAATACATAAGCAACACTATTTTTAAATCAAAATCCATAAAAAATTTTTTTTTTATCAAAATCCATTCTAAACTCAATTGTTTCATAAAAATTCAATCAAAAACCCTATTTTGAAAAAAATAACCACAAAAAACATTCATTTTTTTATCAAAATCCATTCTAAATTCAAAATTTTCATAAAAAATCAATCAAAACCCCTATTTTGAAAAAAATCCACAAAAAACATTCATTCTTTTTTATCAAAATCCATTCTAAACTCAATTATTTCATAAAAATAATAAAATTCAATCAAAAACCCTATTTTTCAAAAAAAATCCACAAAAAACTAATTGAAATTATCCAAATCTAATTCAAAATTGAATCAAAGAAAATAAAAATCTAAAATGTTACCTTTTTCAAATTGGAATATTGGTGAAATCAGATATCCGTTACGCGAAGAGCCTCCTCACTATGTGCCCACGGGTTCTTGACGGTGAAATGATTTTAAAACAACAACAAATTTTGTATATATATGCTTTTTGTAAATCGGATATCCGATTTGCAAAACTAGGCTTGGTGTTTGCTTTGGTGTTGTGTACTAACACTCGAGCCTAAAAAAATTCAACATGGTATTTTCATGTTTTTGGGTCAATGAAAGATTTTTTTTTTCCTCATTTCCACTTTTTGGCCCACCATGATCCTACACATACCTTCAATATGTATAAGAACTTGTGTAATCAAATCTTCTACAAATGGATCTTATGATATATTTGAACAATCTTCTCATGGAGTACCTAGGATTGGGATCTTAGTCAATTTGATCATCTTGAAAAAAATTATGATATTTATGACATGTGAGGCTCGTGTAGGGTGTGTAAGATGAGTTACTTACTATTCAAAGTGGTTGACCAATTAAATTGGTGATTTTTGAGACTCCTCGTGAAGGAAGTGGATACCTAGATTTGGGTGAGTGGTATTTGCAATTAGTTTGGCAATACCATTGATTGTGTCTATTATTCATATATCTTCAATATATTGGTTCCTCAAAATAGTAGTATTATGATATTATTTTATATATCATTCAAACACCATTATTCTATTAGAATTGGAAGAGATTAGCATGTTTCATTGTTGTAACTATTTTCAAGATAAATAAAATTTTGGGTCTCTTTGGGTATAGAGCTTTTCTCACAATGGTTTCTCCATGTAAATACCTTTCTATGGTTTTTATTTTATTGTTTGTTTCCAATTAATATTATGAACTATCAATAATAATTCATTCAAATGCATTAAATATTTTTGCATTGATTGTTTCACCCTATTTTTCAACATATGGCATACCATAGCTTGATTTAAGAGGGACGCCTCTTCACAAATTTTGATTGGATTTATTTTGTAGTGGGAGTGTGTTGTGTTTCCTTGTATTTTAAAGTTTTTAATGATAGATATCATGGCTAGCTCAACCTAGTTGAATTTTTTTTTTTTTTAATTATTCAATTTTTTAATTTTATAACCTAAAGATGGAAGATCCCTTAGAAGAAAGAGATCAATTTATTGTCTTGAAAATTTGTTAGGAACTTCCAAATGCATAATACCCATAATGTTTAGTTTATTTCCTACATAACCCCATGAGATAAAATCATGCATGCAAGCTTATAGAATAACCATAATAAAAATAAAATGTAGGCAATCCACAAAATAGCACAAGATATACTTTGGGAAATCTCTAAAGAGGGAAAAACCCTTCCTCCAAATGTATCCAAACTCTATGTATTATTTGAAAATGAAACATTACAATGCACTTACAAAGTTTCCATGAATACTTTTTAACTTCAAGCTCTTCCAATGCACTCTCCATGTATCCAAGAATGTAACCATGCATGTCATGCAATGGTTCACATATGCACTCGAAAGAGAAACTCAAAGCAATAATATTCCACTCACCCATCCAACCTTAACCACTAAATATGTGCTTTCTTTTATAGATTCAAGCTCACACAAATACAACCAAGTGGTAAGATAAAACCATGTCCCTCAAAACTAGGAGTACACAAAACTACTAACCCCTTATTTACTTTTTGATAATATTTTTTTAAATTATTAAATATTTTACCAATTAATTATCTATATCTCCCACACATAAAATAACTGACCCAATGGTACATACAACTTTACAAGTGGACACAAGTAAATATCTAATTTGGATAAACACATCTCCTAGATGCGTCACAAATAAATATTTTTTCATTTTACATAATTAAAATACTCCATATTATGCAAGGTGTACAACACCTATTCCTAACATTTTCACTTGGTGTATACATGTTGCATAAGGGCCATCAAATAAATACATCATCATAGGTGTACATTAAACTAAATGAATCTCCAACATTCTCTCATGCTCCATCAAGATACCTACAAAAAAATCAAGGTGACTACCATATCAAGAAAGACTTCTCACATACTCCAAAATTCCACCTATGGAATAAAAGGAACAAATCAAGGTGAAGACACACCAATCCAAAGAACACAATCATCAAATCCAAGTGGTAAAAAATTCTCCAAGCTAATGTCAAAGGTAAAAACTCACATGACTAGAAATAGCATCCACAACATATGCTAATACATCCAACCATTCATACCTAGGAGTATCAATAACATTAGTAAACTCATGGGCCAACGATATATATATAAAACCCATAAACCACAATCATAAGCTTTTTGTATAAAACATGTCAATGAAGATATATATATATATAACCCATAAACCACAATCATAAGCTTTTTGTATAAAACATGTTAATGAAGAACATACACATCTAGGAACTCCCACTACATGGTTAATGTCAAATTTGAAAATAGATGAAGGAATATCAAGTCTACCAAAACTTAACCCAAGGTGTGGCTAATGATTAAAACTTTGTAGTATAAAGAAAAATCACAATGGTCCACACATGCAGCACAAATAGTTACATACTCTCTCACAACATATCACCATATAACTCTACTAAATAGTCATAGAATAAGAGATAAAACTTCTAAATCATATCATTCCTTTCTATCAACACCTCAAAGTGCTAAGTTGTGTCAAGTATGATCTCCTTTACACCGCCAAATGAAAAGCTCTAATTACACCCAACTAATCAATCTCATAGATCAAATGAAAAATATGTATTATTTCAATCCAACATGGATGTAAGCCTCTCTTAACCAAGGAAGATCAAACTCAAAATATCCATTCCAAAAACTAGGAACAAGCCCAATAAGCATCTCCTATGATCCTCATAAATGTCATCATAAACAACTCATATGCACAAGGAGATAACCATGCCAAACATCCCTCAAATGAACCCTTCATAACTAGATATCCATAGCTCAAGATCCATATCCATGAGAAGACAAAGAATAAAACATAAATGCATATAAAAATAAAAATGAGCAAATACTTATCAAATGATAAACTATTGAGTAGATTGATTCAGAATCATCACTCTCAATGTTTTTTTATGCTTATTTTATGGTAAGAGTCTTGGTTGAGTTGGTTTAGGTCTTAGGAGGTCCATTTAAATCATAATCCAATGGTTTAGATAGTTTCAATATGCTAGATATTCAAATTTGTGGTTTCTTGTCAAATGAAAATTTGAATTCCTAGGGAGTTTTGGCTTGTTGCAAGGTTGATCTATTTGTTTCTCAAGTCTTGTGTTTGGTTTTTTGAACATAATAAGGTCTTATAGGACCATGGAAATCATGTAATATCTTTTCATTTGTTTTTTTTCTTAGGTCATGGTTAAAAGTTGCAAAAAATGGCATAATTGTTCAATTTAATGATAGTCATTAGGGCTTTTGAAGAAAAAGGACATATGCTCACCTTGTAACTATATTTTGGAGTTATTTTCATGCAAATTCAATGAATATACATGCTCCAAGAAGTGGTGGGAGACAAATATGGAGAAAATACCTTGTTCCTTCATGATTTTTGATAATTTATGTACAAATACAGCTTGAAATCAATTATGTATGACTTTATACGACTCTTAGGTAAGTTAGGGAAATGATAGTTTAATAGTTATTTGTTTTAGTGTCTAAATGTAATTGGTTTCATTCAATTATATGGTGTTTTTCTCAATTTATGGCTAAAATATTGTTAACAGTCCAGTGACAGACCTAGGGTTTTTTAGTGGCCTTGCAAAATCCATATCTCGTGTTCTAGCTGGTGAAAATTCATGAAATTTGGAACATATTTTTTACAAGTCCTTGTGCACATTTCCACCAAGGGGTAAGTGATCACTTAATATTTTTTGTGATTTATTGAAGACAGTGTGTGTTTATTGGCATAGGATTGTGCAAAACCCATCTTTTCAGGGTTTTATGGAATTTACATTGTTTGGAGTTAACCACTACTAAGTAGGGTTTAAGTGAATCCTGTAGAGTGTGATTGAGTGTTTAAGAGCCAAATACTAGAGAAAATAAGTCCCATAAGATTATAAATATGAAAAGAGAAGGAAACCCTTTGAAAAAGGAAGAAGGCAACCAAGGCGGAAGGAATAAAAGGGCTAATAAGAGAAATGACAACTTTAATAGTTGTGATACCAAAATGTTTAACCTGTTCTAAGCAATTAAAATGCAATGGAAAAACATAAAGAACACCTCAATATTAGCCTAAGAAATTTTTAAGTGCAAAGATAAAAGTGTTAAATGATGAAAAATAGATATACTTCCCTTTTGCAGCTGAAACTTCTTGGTTGGCCCTTGATTTGATGTGTTTTGTATGCTCCTTGATGGATCTTGATCTGGCTAAATGAGAGATTTGACTATGTGCTTGAATGTAGATGCAAATGGATGAAATTAATGGCTAGCTATGTGCACAAAATGGCAGCATTTAGTTACAAAGGGCTAAGTCCTCTAAAATGCTTTAGAGGAGGGGGGTATTTATAGAGAAACTTGAATTCTCTAGAGAATTCAATAGTTGGGATTTATCCAACAAGGACAAAATGAAGGGCTAAGGTGAGTTAAGGACTCACAAGCCCTCACATTTTGACATGTGGAATGTGAGATGGCTAAAGGTAGGATGATGTGTAGGTGATGTGGAAGGAGAGTACATGATAGATGATAGAGGATCCCCGGGAGCAGATCAAATGATCAACCTTGCCTACGTGAAAGCATAGGGGTAACATAGTTCGACCAAAGGATTGAAGACAAACAATGAATGGAGGATGATGATAGGATGAGTGGATAAAAATATGGGACCGATATGATCAGATAGGATAGACCTGTTGGATTGGATAGGATGATGGTGACTACACAAAGCTCAGGGATGGGATAGCTATCCAAATCATTATAATGACTTGGAAGGAAGGATGATATGATAGATAGATGAGTGATGAAAAGTGACAGGGGATTGGAAAGATGTGCAAGAGAAGTAGGAGTGATGACAATTAGAAAAATGGCATTGGGTTGGATGGAGGGAATAGCCTATAGCTACATACCAATGACAAGGGATTACAAAATGGGATGAGGATAAAGTTGAAAGAATGGATAAAGAGATAGGGATGGGGGGATGGAAGGGATTGTTTGGATGGATAGGAAGATAAGGATTAGGAGGTGAAAGGGATGCTAGGATAGATGGATAGGAATATAAGGATGGGGAGATGGAAGGAATGATATGACAGATGGATAGGGAGATGAAGGGATGTTATGATAGATGATGTCTCCAAGGACTATGTTACAAAGGAAGTAGATGCCCCCACTCTAGATATGTCATGTATGATGATGCATGAGGGATGGGAGATGAGTGGATGGGAAGATAAAGGAGATAGTTAGAGGAGGATAGGATGGGTGAACATGGATGAAGGGAATGTATACCAAGAGGTGGCCAAAGCATGTATAGATAGGTGCCCCTATTTTGATCAAGATCACAAGAAGGATGGATGGATGGGAGATAAATGGGATATGATGGTAGGATGTGGAAGATAGGTGGGATGGAGGGTATTTATGAAGAGGATGGGTAACAGGAAGATGGGTGCATAGCTGGAAGCATAACGGATGGAGGGAATGCATATTAGGAAGTTGCCCCCAAGTGCAAATGGGGATTTACGCATGATGCCTATTTGCCAAGTTTTCATCATGGTACTTATCCAAGGCACTTGTTTGCCAAGTTTTCACCATTGGATATATTATTTCTCTTTACTATTTTATTTTTTTAATTTTTTTTTATTTTTGTGGATTTTTTTGACTCTTTTGGATTTTTGGATAGTAGGATAGAAGATACATGATAAGGATATGGATGAAGGGTACCTTATAAGGATAAAAGGTATTAAGAACCCTTGTTTGAACTAACTGTTGGATGTTGGTACAACCTTATTAGGAGAAATGAATTATGCAAGAGGATGAATTAGAGGGATTTGATGGGGGAGATACAAGGGATAATGGGTGGTATGTTGGAAAGTGTATGGATGGAATGATGGGGTGGATATATGATGGGGAGATGTGTTCCAGACCAACATTGGCACATGTGGTGGTGGATGTGAAAAGATAAGAGGATTAATGGATGGAGAATATGAGGATAATGGAGGAGATGGGATGGTGAATGTTGGGACATAAGGACCCAAAATAGATTTAGGAGATGGAGGAAGTGTATGATTGGCGTTCGGATTAGCAACTTTGGATGTTCTTACATATTTTTCATTTGAAGGCATTGCATCTTTTTTCTTTGGGACCCACATGGTTTTGATATTTGTTTTGGTGGGCCTTTGTGGCCTACGAATTGGATTTAGATGTTTCTTCTCTTCATCATGTCTTTTAGAGGGGACATGGGGAGCTTTAGATTTATGCAGACGTTTGGATTTATGCCTTTTTTCTTTAGTATCCAAAGTTCTTTTGATATAAATGGGATGGGTGCAAGGAGATGGATGGTGTAGAGTGATGGAGGTAGGAGGATGGGGATTATGTGTAAACAGAGGATGATTAGGTATGTGAAATGGGATATGTGGGTGAGATGTTTATGATGGGCGATGTGGATAGGTTTTGTATGGATGAAACAATGAGATGGAGGAGGTGATCTTGGGATATACGGACCCAAAGCAGACGGAGTGGGTGGAGGGACATAAGAACCCAAGATGGATGGAGTAGATGAAGGATGGGAGATGGTGGATGGAGGGATGTAAGGACCCAAAATGGATGGAGTAGATGAAGGAGGAATATGGATGGTTTTTTTGAGGCAATATGATAGAGGAGGAGGGATGGCAGCATATGATCTAATGGGACAATGGGAAGAGTTGACATTTATTTTGGAAAAGGCTCATTGAGGACATCCAGAGGTTGTACCAACATATTTAGATTGTGATTCTTGGGAAATAGGTCCAAGACCTTGCATGTAGATTTATTCTTTGACTTGGATGGGCTCCAAAATACCTTGCTCATGAAGGCCTAAACCTTTTCCTTCATAGTTCATGTTCTTGAGCATGTGATCTAGGATAGGATTTGTGTTATTCTAAAAACATGATGCAAGTCCATTATTAGGTGGAGGATGATGGGTGGTATATGCATTGTGTTTTTCTTCTTCAAGGAGGCCACCATGGAAGAATGTGAGAGTACCAAGGGGATATGCAAGTGGTGTGGGGATAGCAGTTTTAGGCGATGATGGAATAGCACCATTTGGATGGGTGGTATTGGGAGAGGGATCAAGGGATATGATAGGATCTGGATTTGTGGTAGTGGGATCATGTGGTGGAGATGGAGATAGAGGGGTGGAAACTTGAATGACAAGGGGATCATGGGATGGAATGGATGGGGGACTATGATCTTGAGGTGGACTAGATGGGATGGTAGGATCTTGATCTAAAGAAGGGGATATGTTGGCATGATTTGGATTAGGATCTTGGCATGACTCATTGTGTGTGGATGGCAGGATCACAGAGTGTTAGAGAGACTCTTCAAGTTGGGGAGATGGAAGGATGGAGGATTTGATGCAGTCATTAGAATGGATTTTAGTGGATGGGATTTGGGCAACATCGATGGGCTTGACGACTCTTGGAGTAGGAGGTGGGTGTTCAATGGATTCGGTAGATGCGATGGTAAGGGATGGGGAATTAATGGTTTCAGAGGATGTGATGGTAGGAGATGGGAGCTCAATGGATTCAGAGGATGCAATGGTAGGAGATGGGGGCTTAATGGATTTAGAGGATGTGATGGTTTCAATGGTTTGAGTAGTGCTATGGGTGGTATCATCAATTATAGTTGTGTGGAGAAGGGTATCATCACTAATGACTGTGGATGATGGGTTAGGATGGTATGATTCCACAATTTTGAGGTGTGGAGTGGGAGATGTCTTCTTTGTTATAAGTCCTTGGAGAGCTTTTGGAGTGAAAAAATTGAATACTTTAGGCTGAGATGGCATGGTAGGAGGGGATGAAGGATTATGGATTGGTGGGGAATTAATACTAGGGATTAGTGGAATAGGATTAGATGCAAGAATGGGATTAGATGCAGGACTGTGAATAGATGGGGGATTAAGATTACATGAATGGTTAAGATAAGGATATTGGAATGGTGAATTAGGACATGAGGATGCAAGTGGTGGGTTGTAGTAAGAGTATTGGGATGGTGGATTAGGATGGGAAGATTGAGATGGTGGATTGAGATAGGGAAATGTGGATGTTGGATTAGGATAAGCAGATGTGCATGTTAGAGTAGGATAGGTTGTTGTGGATGTTGGATTGGGATATGAAGGTGTGAATGTAGGATTAGGGTGAGCAAATTGGTATGGAAGATTAGGGTAGTGGGTATATATGGATGAAGGATTGAGATAGGAGGATGTGGATGGGGGATTAGGATAGGGTTATTGTGATGGCAGAATAGGATAAGAGGATGCAGGTGTTGAATAAGAGGATGATGTAGATGAAGGATATGATGGATATCCCTTGTCAAAGGTGATTGGATTTTGGGAAGTGGGTGGAAAAAGCTTACTAGCAATGATAGTGTCAAGGGGATCTATGTCACATTCTTCTTGATCAACAAGAATTTCATTATCATTGTCAATGTAATTAGGGTTTCCCTTGACCACTATTGATGGAGGATAATAATTCATGATGATGAAAGGATAAAGAGGATGGATACAAGATTTTGGATGGAATGGGAATATACTAAAGCTCAAATTGGGATTTTGGTCAAGCTCAGATTAGGATTGGACTAAAGCTCATATTAGGATGATTGAATGATGCGATGGGATTGATTTTGATGATGGGATTAATTCTGACTATAGGATTTGATTATCAAAGGATGATTACGAAACCGAATCTACTTCGAGATGGAAGTAGATTGATTGGGTCAAAAGTGATTGGATAGGGATGCAATTGGATTGGATTGATCGATGGATAGAATAATGGAAGGGATTATAAACCCCATTCAGAGATTATCCTAGGTGACTTAGGATGTTGATTGATTAGATTAAAGGGTAAATGGATAATTGCAACACCAAATCCACTTTGAGATTGAAAATGGATTGATTGGGCCAGAAATAATGATTAACTTAGGATGGATGAAAATCCTAAGTGGATGTTGATGATGACGATTAGATCAGACACTTAGGTCAACTTAGATAATAACCAGAAACAAAGTTCAGGAGATTTGGATGATGATTTGATTGGAGGAATAGATGATAAAAATGGATGAACAAATACTCAAAATGAGTAAACGATTGATCAAAATGGATGAATGACTACTCAAAATGAGTAAACAACTACTCACAATGGATGAATGATTCTTGGAAGGAGAAGATGAAGGGTTGGAATAGATGAAAGATTACTTGGAACAAGTAAATGACTGATCGGGATTGTTGAATGAGAGTTCAAAATGATTGAATGTTTATTTGAAACATGGAAACAGATGATTGGAATGACTAAATGAAAGTTTGAAATGATAGGAGGTGTGAAATGGATGAATGTTTACTCAGAACGAGTAAAAGGATTATTAGAATGATAGAACAAGAGTTTGGAATGATGAAAGGATGTCTAAATGGATGAATGTTTACTCCGAACGAGTAAAAGGATTATCAGAATGATAGAACGAGAGTTTAGAATGATGAAAGGATGTGTGAAATGGATGAATGTTTACTTGGAATGAGTAAAAGGATTATCAGAATGATAGAACGAGAGTTTGGAATGATGAAAGGATGTGTGAAATGGATGATTTTTTACTCGGAACGAGTAAAAGGATTATCAGAATGATAGAACGAGAGTTTGGAATAATGAAAGGATGTGTGAATGGATGAATGTTTACTCGGAATGAGTAAAAGGATTATCAGAATGATAGAATGAGAGTTTGGAATGATGAAAGGATGTGTGAAATGGATGAATGTTTACTCAAAACGAGTAAAAGGATGATCAGAATGATAGAACATGAGTTCAGAATGATGAAAGGATGTGTGAAATGGATGAATGTTTACTCGGAACGAGTAAAAGGATGATTATAATGATAGAAAAAGAGTTTGAAATGATGAAAGGATGTGTGAAATGGATGAGTGTTTACTCAGAATGAGTAAACGAATGATCAAAATGATAGAACGAGAGTTCAGAATGATGAAAGGATGTGTGAAATGGATGAATGTTTACTTGGAACGAGAGTTTGAGATGATAGATGAAGGTTTGAAATATATGAGTGTTTACTCGGAACAAGTAAATGAATAATTGAAAAGGGAGAACAACTGTTCAGAATGGATGAATGAAAGGTTGAAATGACTAAAGCTCAAATTACGGTTTTGGTTAAGCTCAGATTGGGATTAAATTAAAGCTCAAATTAGGATTGAATTAAAGCCTAGAATTATTGGAGGATGTGATGTGATTGATTCTACACCAAATTTTGGGGTTTAAAGAATGTAAGGTGCTGACAATCATATTTTTCCAGATTTGGCAATTTTCAAAAATTGTCAAATTTTTCCATTTTAGGAAACCTCACAAACATAATTTTGAGAGTTCAAATTATTCCCAAAAAATACCCAAAACCAAGATAGGATAAATTTCCAAATAACATCCCCAATTTGAGACATGCATTTCGAGTTATTGACAAAAATGATTTTTTGAGAAACTGAAAAAAAACACTAAATTGTAATTTTGAAGGTCAAGATGAAAGTTTGAGGCCCCGAAAATGTGGCAAAACAGGAGCCAAGGGGCTTCCAGTCAATCGGCAATCCACATGCCATCTCATAATGCAACCACCCGTAAAATTTCAGCTCAAACGGACACCCAAGTCAAAAGTTATGGCCTTCAAAACATTCAACACAAAAATCATAATTCTCAAAATGAAGTGTAGGTGATTGGGATGGATGATTTGATGCTAGATATGGACTTTAATGATTTTCTAAGTGTTGGAGTTAGGATTGGATTGAAAGAGATGATGGAATTGGTTCCACTAGTCGGATTTGGGAACTAGATATGTTTGTTTGCCAATTTTTTGTAGAGGGGCGACTGTGCCCTCTTTTGGGGTGACTATGCCCTCTTCTGGGGCGTCTATGCCCCCTCTTGGGGTGATTAGGCCCCCTCCTGGGGCGACTGTGTCCTCACAAAGTGGAAGATTTGCCCCACTATGGGGTGGACTCTTTAAGTGGGTAAACGGGCTGTTAAAATGAAGAGATAGGCGATTGGAATGGGGTGTTGGATAATTGGATTGAGGAAATAGATGATCAGATTTGGGAAAATGATTGGAATGGATGAATGATCAAGCACTCAAAAATATTAAATGATTTCTTAGAATGGATGAATGATTGAAAGTTTGAAACGAGTATACAATTGATTGGAAAGGATAAACAACTCTCAAAATGAAGAGATAGATGCTTGGAATGGATGAAAGAGTACTCGAAACGGGTAAACAGAGGATCAAAAGGGATGAAAGATTGCTTGGTCAAACGGATGTTGAAATGGCTAAACGAAGGTTTGGAATGATAAAATGGAGCTTTGGAATGACAAAATAGAGGCTAGGGATGATGATACAAAGGTTTGGAATAATTAAACGATGATTTAGAGGCTAAAAAAATCCAAACAGGGCGATTTTGGGTGTTCAAGAGGGAAAATTCGCCCCTCTGTAGTAAATTAGTGGCATAGTCGGCCTTCTGCGGTAAATCAGGGACCTAGTCGCCCTTCTACAGTAAATTAGGGGCGCAGTCGCCCTTCTGCGGTAAATTAGAGACTTGGTTTGATGAAAATGACTATGGCAAGGACTTTAAAATGACAATAATAAGGCCAATTTGTCAAAAGTTTACTAGTTTCTCACAAGAAAACACTTTCAAGAAAATACAATCCTATGATTAGTGTTAAGGGTATAGCCAACATGGTCTTAATCTAGGATGCACAAGGTGTCTAGGAAGTCCTCAATATACTCTCGATACGTGAGGCACAACCATGACAAGCGTGAGTCGGGAACCCCAGCGAGATACTGAAGGGCTCAGACCAACTCTTCACATCTATCTAGGTATCACCCTAGCTTTGATGCTCCGCCAATTATGATGTGACTTAATTGGGGTACAAATTTCACTCTCCCCCCTTTGTATACCCCACTGGTATGCATGGTTGGAATCATCCCTTGGGGTGATGAAATCCCCAAGTAGGTCCCACTAGAAAGAGAGCACTAATCATTTCCAACTACTCCCCAAGCTCACACGAAGTGTAAGGGGAAAGTGAAAACAAACTAATGCCCCCTTTAGGTAACACAAAAAGAGATAGACACAAGCAAGCAATGGATATTACTTCCCCTAATTAAGCTATGTTCTTAGATTAATAGGAACAACAAGGATAGTTGTAGAAATATGAGCCAACGGATAGCCCTGCAAGCAATTGTTAGTTGTTTTATCTCGCAGTCCTTGCCAATTACACAAGAAATTGCTGCAAAGAGTTAGCAAAAACACCAATATCCTTGCAAGAAATAGTGTTAGGGGATTAGTACTTGAAAATAGTAAAAACCAAATCCAAAATGACAGTTTTACCTTCCAAAATGTGTTGCTTTGTGGTGACAAGAGGGCACAGTCACCCTTCTATGGTAAATCAGGGGCGCAGTCATCTTTCTGCAGTAGATCAGGGGCACAGTCACCCTTCTGCAGTAGATCAGGAGTGTAGTCACCCTTTTGTAGAAAATAAAGGGCACAGTTGCCCTTCTGCAAAAAATAAGGGGCGCAGTCACCCTTCTGCAGAAAATTAGGGGTGCAGTCGCCCTTCTGCAGAAAATCAAGGGCACAGTCACCCTTCTGCGAAAAATCAGGGACACAGTCGCCCTTCTGCAGAAAATCAAGGGCACAGTCACCCTTCTGCGGTAAATTAGGGGCATAGTCTCCCTTCTACAGAAAATGTTAGTATAGAAATTTTAGTCAAAGGGGCATAGTTGCCCTTCTGCAGAAGACGTTAGTGCAGAAAATTTAGCCAAGGGGGTGTAGTCGCCCTTTTGCAGAAAACATTAGTACATAAAATTTAGCTAAGGGGCGTAGTCGCCCTTCTACAAAAAATGTTAGTGCATAAAGTTCAGCTAAGGGGGCGCAGTCACCCTTCTACAGTAAAGTAGAGGGCGCAATCACCCTTCTATAGTAAATCAGGGGGCGTAGTCGCCCTTCTGCAGAAAATCAGGGGTGTAGTCGCCCTTCTGTGGAAAATCAGGGGGCATAGTCGTCCTTCTGTGGTCACCAGGAGGGCATAGTCACCCTTTTGTGATGTATTCGTGCAAAAAATTCAACAACAACAAACGTGAAATTGAGGGACGCATTTGTGGGTCCCACCGGGCATGCCAAAAATGTGATACCAAAATGTTTAACCTATTCTAAGCAATTAAAATGCAATGGAAAAACATAAAGAACACCTCAAGATTAGCCTAAGAAATTTGTAAGTGCAAAGAGAAAAGTGTTAAATGATGACAGATAGATATACCTCCCTTTTGCAATTGAAACTTCTTGGTTGGCCCTTGATTTGATGTGCTTTATATGCTCCTTGATGGCTCTTGATGTGGCTAAATGAAGGATTTGACTATGTGCTTGAATGTAGATACAAATGGATGAAATTAATGGCTAGATGGGTGCACAAAATGGCAGCATTTAGTTGCAAATGGCTAAGTCCTCTAAAATGCTTTAGAGGAGGGGGTATTTATAGAGAAACTTGAATTCTCTAGAGAATTCAATGGTGGGATTTATCCAACAAGGCCAAGATGAAGGGCTAAGGTGAGTTAAGGACTCACAAGCCCTCACATTTGGACATGTGGAATGTGAGATGGCTAAAGGTAGGATGATGTGTAGGTGATGTGGAAGGAGAGTATATGATGTGGAGGAAGGACATGTACCTTGGAAGTACATTGGGAGATGAGAAGATTCCTTGGAGGAATAAATGTGAATTAAAAATCTACATGCTTGGGAGAATCTAGTGGATAAGAGAGGGTCTCCAAAAAGGTGGGAGTTTGTCACATGTGACTTGATGTGACAAGTCAAAGATTCTAGAAGATGCATGGGAAAAGGGGATTCTAGAAGGAATAAAGTGAATTAAAAATTCATATGTGGAAGAGAGGAGCCTTGGATGAATAAAAAGGAATTAAAAATTCCTTGGAGGATAGGGAAAGTTGACCAAGGTACTAATTAGGTTTAACTAATTAGTAATTAGAGGATAATTAGGGGTTAATGAGGATTAGAATCCAACTTACAAAATTTGGAGGATGTGGCACATCCTAATCAAGGATTAGGCATGTGCACATCCTTAATGAAGAGATTAGGGGATGGGTTAGGATTAGATGAAAATGACATGTGAGGAATTAAATAAATGTAATATTTATTTAATTCATTTGATGAAAAGGGGATTAAGGAGGGTAAGGTATTTTAATTATTAATTAAATACCTTAGGGAATTGGAATAATTAAGGATATTAATTACATAACAGTAATATTACTTAATTAACTCAGATAAGAGGATGTTTAAACAAAAAGTGATAAATTTGGATAAATTAAGTGTCCAAATTTGGATGTCTACAATAGTAACTACAGGTACTCAAAAGAAGATAGATTTGGAGGTCAAAAAGGACCATGTGATGGATGTTACACTTTTAGGGGAGACCATTATGCATCTGATTTCCCTCATAAGTCAAAATCATGGAAGGAAGGAAACCAACAATAGACCTTGCAACACAAAATCCATGTGACGATAGATAACAAGCAAACAAAGTATTAGGCTTCATCATTATGATTGATGGATAAGCTCTATGGCTAAGCCATTTCTATTTTGATATATACTAGAGTTATTGAGTTTTTTATAGATCCTAGAATGATTTCTAAGTTTCCCATTTGACTTGGATATTTGAAAAACTCATGGCCTATTCAGTATGGGAATCAAGCAAAGTGGGAAGTAGATTCATGTTTCTTTTGTAGTGAGTTAGAACTTCCTAATGTTCTAACCAAAGTTGACCTTTACATGGAACCTTTAGGATCCTATGATGTAATCTTGGGAATCAACTAGTTAACTAAGCAAAAAGCCATTGTAAATTGTGAGGATAAGATGGTGAGTTGTCTAGATGACTATGGGTACCCAGTTGAGATACATGGGATGCAAAGACCCCTAGAGCTTAGGTAGATTTCAGCTATGCAACTCAAGAGGGCTCAAAGGAAGGGTTGTGCCATTTATTTTGTGCATGTTAGTGAACCCAAAAATGAGAATTCATACCTAGATGATTATCCAATCCTTAGGGAATTTTGAGATGTGTTTCTCAAAGATCTCACTGAGATGCCTCCAAAGTGAGAATTCGATTTCTCCATCAATCTAGTGCCAGGAGCCAAGCCTTAGTTTAAGGCCCCATACAAGATGACCACCATAGAGCTTTATGAATTGAAAGCCCATTTACAAGATTTTTTATGCAAGGGGCTTATTAGACCCATTGTGTCACCGTGGGGAGCATCGGTTATCTTTGTGCAAAAAAACTAGATGAAACCTTGTGGTTGTGTATTGATTATCAGATGTTAAGTGTGGATTTAAGAATCCCTCGAGCTCCCTGTAAGTTGATAATATTATTTTTCTTGGCCTTGGCCTGTGCCCCATATATTTGAATATCTTCGAGCCCTTTTTTGAAGAGTTTCGCCCACTATTGCCACATGTCTGCCATGTGCTCCTTGCAAACATTTACTCCCTTGCTTCTCTCTCAAGCCTCACCATGCTTCCATGTGTTAGGAATGTGGGCCTTTGTGAGCCCGCTCCCCTTTGTTTCTCTACCAAGCTCCACTTGTGTGCCACGTAGCATCATTTTGCAAACACTTTTTGGTAGACCCCACAATCAACACTGGTAGCAAAGGCTTCTCCACATGTCTTCTTGGCGGGGCCTTTCATCAAAATGAAGAATGAACAAGAAGCCCCAACCTATCACCACGTGTCCTAACTAACTTTGTGGGTGAGCAACACATGTTTGCATGGAATTTTGTTGCTTTTACATTGGGACCACAACCATCATTTGCAGGGGATGAATCTAGCTCAAAGGCAACTACATTCTATGTCTCAAAATCTTTTCTGTTGCAACGGCCTTGGGAAATCATTGCGATGGACATCATTGCTCGTGCCAAGAATCTTTTATGTTACTAGCCCTCAGGTGGTGGGATGTTTCTCTATAAATACTACTTCAACTTTCCAAAAAGGAGTACAGAGGATATATAGAAAATTTGTGAAAAGACACCAAGCCTTTTGTATTGTTTTTATTATTGCATTAAGACTCACAGACTGTGTCATTGTTTTTTAGCCTTTATGTTTTTTAGCTAGTGATAAAACATTATACTGTGTTGATATTGTACTAAGTAGTTTTATAGAACTTCTATAATTTTAATACAAGTTACTAATTCAGATCATGTCTTGGACTCTTATTTTTAGTGAATGCATATGAAGATTATTTTAGGTTAATTAATAGACTGCTCAAGTATTTCTTCTATGATTTTTGTTATATTTAGACATGCAGATTGTTGAATGTTTCCTCAAATCTCTAAAAGGAAGGTTTCCCATGCACACTAATTTTCATCTTGACCTATTTCCTTAGATTAGATTTTTACTTTACATATCTACTTTCTTTTCCCTTTCCAACCCCCAATTATAGAAGGAGCCAACTTCTTTGAAAAACCTAGAGGCCACTCAGTTTAGTGCAATTAGTGCCCCCATTAACTAAGTTTCCCATAATGCTACTACTTATCAATTTTAGGCATCAATAGTTTCTTTTTCTGGCACACTCAGTGGTACTTATTCTTTTAATGTATTTAAATTCAAAGTGGGTGTATGAGCCATAGGCTTGCTACTAGAACCCAAACAACAAAAAACCTTGGTCTGCTAGTGCCACCGTTGGTAATAGTACAAGCAAGAACCTGGCCAGTAAACATCCCAACCCCTCCACCAACCATGTTTCCAATTGCTAACAAAAAATTTGTGGCATGGGACACTAGAAGCCTTCTCATAGCACCAATAACACTAGTTGTATGGGCTCATATCCCTTCTTCTGTGCTAAAAGCTTTGCCAAAGTTCAATAGAGAAGACTCAAAGACACCATCTGATCATTTGCAAGATGTGGTAGATGTGTGTTTGGTGCATGGAGTCACTGACCAAAATGTTGCACTAAGGTTGCTCACAAACTCTTTCAAGGGAAAGGCATTATATTGGTACCACACTCTAGAGGCTAACACTATCGATACTTGGGACCAGCTCGAAGATCCTTTCTATGAGAGATTTTTGAATAATGGAGATCATTATTCACTATATCAACAACTAGTAACCATAAAGTGGGCCTCATACAAAGCCATGACCAATTTCAACACTTGATTCCACACAACTTGGCAGAGGATTCAGACTATTATTCACCCACTAGCTGAATTGATTTTTATGTTCTACTTGAAATCCATCAATTCTGACATCTCGATGATGATCCAATCTCTTGGTAGAACCACTCTACCAGATGTGTACAATATCATTGTCAAGGTGGAGAACAATCTAATAGATGCCGAGAAGTTACCACCTCGACTTGCTATGCCTATATTTTTAAAGATATCAATTCTTTCCTAGGAGATGGAATCTACCAGCACATTTGCTCCTGTCTAATCTATGTACACATATCTGAGCATGCCACAAAATGTTTCTTCCACATCTGGCTCTTCAAAAAACGAGATGAATTACATCAAGGGGTTGTTGTGGAGCATCTCAAATGCAATAACCACCATTAAGTAGAACCAGTTCATGCCTCCGAAGAAAACTATCAAGACAAAATATCTTCCTACGAATAAAATTAGTTCCAAGGAGGCTCGTGCACAAATCCACTGACTCAAACAACTAATTAGATGGTGCCAGTACCTAATCCACTGTAAAATGCTCACCCAAGCTCAAGTACAGAGCTGACGGTGAGGAAAAACAACCTCATTGATGGAATCAACCCCTGGTGCTTCCTTTGTAATGAAGCACATATGCCTCAAAATTGTCTGTGTGACAATCTACAACAAAAGGTGGCAAAACAACATAGCCAAGTTGTAGCGTTAGATTCCAGAGGTTGTGTATATGCCTCTCCCCAAATGGAGAATGCAATGTTGACCACACAAATGAAAGGGATGTCCCTAGAGCAAGAGGCAGATATAACTCCCAACCATGCACTCTTCTCATGGATGGAAGAAGAAGAGGAAATGTTTTCAAATGATATGTCCACATCCAAGGCCCCACAAGTATAGTTATATTATAACACTCACTCAAAGTAGAGATTCATGGGCGAACCGGTCATCCTACAGCCTAAAAGTGTCTCCGACCAAACTCCTAGTACCTCCACAATTGCACAACAATTTTAGCCATGAAAGGAGATTGTTATAACAAAGGATAAGGAACATAATTTTTTGAATTTTCCATCATTCAATGTGGTGGAACAATTGAAGAAATCCATTGCTAATGTATCTCTTTGGGATATCTTAGCTATTCCAGAGAAAAATTCATTGTTGTAGAAGGTCCTATGGGAAGATGCAAGCATTGAGCCGACAAAGAAATCATTGAAGGAAAAGGTTGTTGATTCATCACCTTTGGCCAAAGTTCTCAAAAATAGTACAAAGGAAGCCTCTACCAAAGTTAGAGATAAGCTAAAACCAAAACCATTTTTCGTAACTCTTATTGTGGAGAAGAAATTATTGCACAATTCCATGATTGACTCTAGCACTAGCACTACAATCATGCCAAAGCAGATAGTTGAAGCCTTGGGCCTTAGCTATGAGCCTTTAAATAGAGGGGTTATGTAGCTTGATGGGAACAAGGTTGAAACTGTAGGTGTCATAAGAACCTCCCCTTGATTTTATTCTCTTTACCTAGTATCACAATTCCACAAAATGCCATGATTATAGACATTCCCCCATGTTCAGTCTCTGCTTATCTCAGGAATGCACTTCCAATATAGGCGAATATTTTTCCATAGATTGGTCACACTTGATCCTCAAGACCAAGCATGGAACTAAATGAAGATATTTTTTGAACCTCTACATTCAGAACATGTAGCAGATGAATCCATGATCAACTTTAAGGTCGTTCATACCTTTATCACCAAAAAAGAAATGTATTGTATCGAGCTGCTAGAGGATGAAAAAGTGACTGAAGACAAGACTGATCAAGAAAAGGTCCTCTTGAGAAAATATATAGGCACTGATGCTTTCAACAATTATCATGCCACTGGAATGGGAACCTATGTTATCTACGATGAAGATCAAGTGACCCTGAAGGTCATGAAGGAATCTAAGAGTTTTCCAATCTTAGAGCTATGGGCATTGAATTTTGATGGAGTGAGATGCAAAGTTGGCACAAGAGCTGGTATATGTTTTACATCCTCATCCAATGAGAAGACACTAAGATCTTTTTGCTTCTAGTTTGCCTGTTCAAACAATGAAGCTAAATATTAAGGCCTACTGCAAGGTCTAAGTCTTGCAGAGCAGATGGGCGTTAAACAAATAATGGTGTTTGGAGACTTAGAACTAATAGTCAATCAATTCTAAGGGGTCTCCACTGCAAGGAATGTCTGCATGAGATCCTATAGACATCAAGTTTGGGACTTGATTGAGGGCTTTAAAGCCTTCAATATCTAGACAATGCCCAAAGAGAAAAATATTGATGCAGACCACATGGCAGCGATCATATCTTAATTTGATCCTACTTCCAACCTAATTCATAACATACATGCTATGCGAGATATTTTTTGACTTGCAATTCCCAATAATGACCAAAGCTAGAAAGTGTTTGAAAGTGATGAACACATCACCTCATTCATCCAGCAGTCAGGAGAGTTCACTGAGCAACTCCAACCAAAAATTGTTGAGGCCTATGAAGGAAAAATTATTTAGCTGAGGTCCAACAAGCTTCCCAAGGGATTGGTCACTCTCAAAAATTTATTTGATTGTGATGATGCGAGGAATGACAAGAGGAAGTTTGTAGTAGATAAAAGCAACTATGTAGATCTCTAGGTCAGAGATGGAAGGAAGCTTAAAGTTGAGAAGGATGTCTTGCATCATGATAAAGAAAGGCTCATCCATTTGTATAAGAAGTATGAAGGAGTAGTGGCCTGGTCATATGATGACCTCAAGGGATATGACCCTTAAATCATCCAACATACTATAGAACTGACAGAAGGTGCAAAACTAGTATGCCAAAAGTAAAGGCTGATGCATCCCAAGATTGATACACTAATGAATCAGGAGCTTACAAAGCTAATTCAGTCTCAAATCATCTTATTTATTAAGCACAATACATGGGTATCCAACCTGGTTCCTGTCTAAAAGAAGAATAGAGACATTTTCCTATGTGTTGATTTTTAGGACCTAAACAAAGCGTCCCTGAAGGACCACTACCCCTTGCCCTCTATGGAGTTTATCTTACAAATAGTGGCTAGATCAAAGATGTTTTCTCTACTAGATGGATTCTCTAGTTACAACTAGATCTAGGTAAAAGAGGAGGACCAACACAAAACAACATTCACTACCAAGTGGGGAATGTTTGCATATGCAAATATTCCCTTTGGACTCTCAAATATGGGTCTTAATTCTCTCACAAGTTGGTAGAATAATCCACCTGTCAGGCTCTCGCAACTCTCACAACCTTTAACAAACATCCATCTTCTCTTCATGAGCCAATGAGGAACAACGTAGATTAATCCACATGCTTGATCATCACCATTGGTTTGATGTTGCTGGTGGTGGGCACGATACTACAGACTGTACCCCATGTTCGTAAAAGGAAACATGTCCTTATCTCGGTGACCTTGCGTAACATAACCAGTCAACATTTATAACCTATGAGCTAGCAGTGTACGACCAAGCTCATTTCCTTTATGCATGGATCGCTAAGCCTGCACACACAACAAAGTTAGCAATAAAAAAGGGCCATTACTAGGTCGATGTTGATTTAACCCTTGAGGGGAAATAACTTAAGCTTAAGTCATTGGTGTAACAATATTCATTATCCCAACATTAGGAAAATATTAGAGTGGGTGATAAAATGGATGACTGACACTCTAAACCAAAGGGGTCAGTGACTGAACATGTATGATGGATCAAGTGATAACTTAGAGGATTAGGAACCAATGGAGCAAGTCAATGTGGAATTAGAAGAATAAAGGGTTTTTCTAAGCCAAAACCCTATCAAAACCATAGAGACAAGGGCTCTACATGCAAATCAAATCCTTATGTTACCCAAAAATTGCAATTTTTGTGAGAGATCCATCAGAATCCAACTCAAATTGTTTGATTAAGCTTTATTAATTATTTTTCCTATGTAAATATGTAATTATGTAAATTTTCCTTTGTGTTCTTTTGTTTGGCTAGTCTTTCCAACATAACCCATTAATGTAAGAAGTGGAGAAAAGGAACCCATCATGCAGAATTGCAAGAACCAAAAGAGACAAAAATTTAATAAAAAGTTGCATATTCATTATATGGTATTATATACTTTGACATTAAAATTTCAAAATGGCTCTTAAGCCATACTTTTTCGAGTATATATGTGTATATATACTATGTAGTTTTTCTAGTATATGCGTTAAATGCCTTTTCTAGGGATATATACAAAAAATAGGAAGAGGAAAAGGTCCATTCTCAAATAGAGGCAACATTAGCCAGAATAACATCATTATCAACTTCTAGAACAATAGCAGGAGCAATAGGAATGGCAGAAGGAGTATTAATGACAACAGAAGCATCAGCAACACCAATGGCAAGTGGTGGATGAAACACCAGGTTTCTGAAATTATTATACCAATCCACGTCATAAAACAACACCACATTGTAGCACCTTAGAAGGAAGTGGCAAGCATGAGTGACTCTCTTGTAGTGCTCTCCAATTGATAGAATGTGAAATCCGCTTAGAAATGGTACCCACGGTACCACTACATCTTCTTTGATGTGTCTGTGGAGGTCACTCATCATTGGAAGACCAAGTCCATACACTACATTTGTCACAACCTCACCAAGGCCACCAAGATAACACTTTGGAAAGATCTCCATGATCAGGTGCAAAATCATCTACTTAGGGACCTATATATCAAGAAAGGATGCAACAAAATGAGAGCAAATGTCAGTATTGACCCTATACTTGTCTACATATTCTATACAGCCCTACCCAATACCCACTTCATTGCTATAATTTCCAATGAATGCTTGTTCTTAGTCATTCATTTCAAACACCTGTTAGAAATTTCACCTAAAAAATTTGTCTGTGACTTATCGCTGGTGAGCCTAATTGGAGTATTCATTCTGCCTATCTCTACCCAACTACTAAATGCTAATTCTTCCCAATTACCAATTGCAATTATGGTGTTGTCATAGGGTCTATTTATATAAATTTCTGAGGTACATGTGTGTGATAAGCATGATGTTGATTGAGTATTAACTCAAAAATCCCACCAAGATCCAACTTGAATTTCCCACCTAGTTGTGTTTGCTATGTACAAGTTGTTGTGTGTGAAGTTAGGAAGAAGTAATTAATTAGCACAAATAGGTGGCAGTCCCAAGTGATCATCCATATGGCCAAGTGCTAATGTGTCACGCTGCAATCATTTTTCAGTCTCCAAGGATGAACTCAAATCTTTTTGTGTACTCATTACACTTCAAATGGCTTACATATTCTTTTTAAGATATTAATTGCAAAGCATGCGAAAGGTTTTGAATGCCTTCAATTTCTAGCTCAATTTCATATGAAATCGCATTGTAGGACATAATGACCAATTCTCATTATTAATTGTTGTCTTTTCAAAACGGCAAGAAATTCATTTCACATGAGCAAAGGAGTTTGTGGTACATGCCAAATTTAATGCAAAAAGGCAACTGTTTTCTACAACTCCAAATAAAAAAAAGCTAAGTGTTGCATGAGAAAGGAAAACTCTATGTAGAGTTTCCTAAGTACGCTATTCAATGCAACAAGCTTTTGAGTGTAGAATTGTTGAAGAACCCCAATAAATTGCACTAAGTTTGAGCATCATAGAAGTCCACAAAACCCTAAAAAGGCTCAGAATCATTAGATAGAAGTGCAAGGAGAGGAAAACCTAAGCTTGTTTCATGTCATGCATGTGGCACCAATAGCCAATATTTTCACTGACACCTCCTACACTTTGTCAGGGATACTTGATAAGCCGAAGTGGATCTACAAGAGGGCCACAAATAAGAAAGCTCATAGGGAACATACCTAGATAATGGAAGAATGGCATAAGATTCATGATCCCATCCTCAAAACTAACCCTAAGAGTCTTAGGGAAGCAACTTGCGAAAGAATGAAAGTGGCCACTATCGAACATCAGTTGGCATACAAGCTATGGTTCTACATTCTCCTATAGTATATGGTTCCCTTTGTGCATTACTGCCTGGAGCTAGTTCATGAGGCCATTCAACACTTAAACCTAGATATTGACACCATTGAAGGCCAAGAACTGAGGGTTATAATTAGTGTGGAGGCTATCAGAAACATGTTATGCATCCCTAGAAGGGACTCTAGAGCAAAAAAGATGGAGTCATTCACTCCAAAAAAAGGGGATGACTTTTGGAGAACCAGAGACCCCACTATGGAATTTTATAACATAAACCAAAATGCCTATGCAGGAATTAGAAAAGTCGCCACAAATTCTAGTCACACATAATGCTTTTAGCATGGACTTGCAGGAGGCCTTCTCTATGATGGCTTTTGTTTACGACATGGACAACAAAAATTTAGTTGAAACATTTGAACAAGGTCTGGTTTTTCAACTAAGAAAACAACATTCCTTATTCTAGTATGGCTTCACTAAAGTCATCATCCGGGAAATGCTAATCCAAATCAAGGAATACAACATGTAGCATAAGTTCAAGTTTCTTTCTCTCCTTGCTCATATGTTTTTACACCAAAACCTTGACTTCTTTAAAAAATGGATGAGGTTATCTATTTTTTATGAGAAGGGAGTAAGAAAGCTAGTTTTTGTGTGGAATCCCCTCCTTTCTACTACATATGATTATTATGCATTCTCGAGATGTTTCTTGACTCTGATTTTTCAAGACTTTAGCGAAGATGGCAATCTTTATCAACCTTCCGCCAAGCAAATAGGTGGATGTAGAGTTTCACTCCTCCTTGCGATTGGTTCCATGGGGAGGATTTCACATTCACTAGGATGCATGGCTTTACCAAGGAACCATTCTAGCTCTTAGCATGCATCACAAACAGGGTGTTGGCCCTTGACATGTTTTGAATAGTGTCAATTATTAACAATAACTATTACGAAGGGATGAAGAAGCAAGGATTTTTCTTCTACCTGCTGAGCATAAAAATGGTGATGATGGAAAAGAAGTAGAAACATGGTCTATTGGAGGAAAAGCTAGCTCATCTAGGGCTAGTATTGATCTGTGAAAAATGGCAATATAACCCTGATAATGACTTAGCAAACATAAATGCTAGGGTGACTCACAACCCCCAACATTACTAGAAAAAATGATGAAATATGTAGTCTAAGTAGGATGATCTATTTGTTGACCTAGTTCACATTCCTATAGAGGATAAGAGGCCAACATGGCTCTCTTTCTATTTCCCTTTGGAAAAGCCTAGTGAGAAGCACCGAATGGGGGCTACCCTTTGCAATGAATTGGTCAAGAAGTGGCAGTGGAGTGAGGAAAATATTAGAGATTTTTGGATTTATTGCTAGGAGACCCAATGCCCTGATGCCCCATTCCACAAGGTAGAAAAGGATGATAGGTTCGATGATCTATGGAATAGGGTGCATGGAGATACTAATGTGAGAAATGATGAGGATATTGATCTAGAGGAAGCTAAGGCATATATAGTGAAGGGAAAGGAGGTGAAGAGAACCCTAACACAAAAAATTGGAAAAGCAACAAAGTAGCCTAGCAAAACTTCTTTGAGGGTGTGGTTGAATATATCGCATTTGGGAGCCTCACAAACATGCACATGGGTTGTGAAAAGACCTAGAGTAACCCAACAACACCCATAGGAGGTCATATAGGTGGACAAATCTCCACCTGAGAAGTGGCCATGCATAGATACAATCTCTAGAGAAGGATCACAAGAACCTACAATGAGCCAAGGATCGAAATCATCAGGGACTCAAGTAAATTTCACTCCCTCTCTTCTTGCTTCATAATATTTGGTTTCTCTTGCTATTTATACATTGCATGTCACTTCAAGTGTCAGCCTTTCTTTTTTTGCTTCTACTACAATGCTCATGAGAGGTTTGTCCCAATTCTCCCAAGCTACACAATTAGCCTTTACTCCTCCACGATCTATTCCACCTTTCATCAGAGCACAATCCACAACTGCTATTGCTACCCCTTTTTCTACAACCCCATCAGCTTTGACCCGATTTTCCCAACTGATGGAATCCACTAAATCTTTGCTACCACCACCACTCCCTATGAGTCCTTTTATTTCACAAACTGGGTCGTGGTATAACATTCCCCCATTCTTCCCATTAACAGTCTCTCTTCTAGAGAAGAAATCAACTAGAACCACTACTCTCTCGTTCCCTTTTTCTCTTCCTCCCAATGCACCCTTCATAGGTGAGCTGATTAAATCACTAGGGGAATTCATTGGGAAAAGAAAAGAAACAAGAGAAACATAGGCTCTCAGGCTCTAGAAGAGAAAGGACAAAGATGCTAAAAATATGACAGAGCCATGTAGGTGCAGACCCCTTTCAATGAAGCTCAATAGTCATTGCATTTTGTAACCATGCATTTGAACATCATAAAACCGTAAGGGGAAATGCGACTCAAATATTACACCACCCATGCTATGGGAATCGATCTGGATGTAGCTCGATCGCAAGATAAAGTTAAGTTGATGGAGGAGACCCAATGTGTGGTGACTATTGACTTTCTCAAGTCTAGTCGCCAACTAAAGAAGAAGGAAGATGAGCTCAAAAATGTTAAGGAGAGGATAGAGGTCATACTGAAGAAGGACTAGGAAAGGGACAATGAATTTGCACACTTGTCTTAGCAAGCGTAGGAAGAATAGGCTAGACTTTAGGGGGAACTTTTGAAGTTCCAATCCCAAGATCCCAATTTGGTCACTAGATTGCAGTAGAAAAACCAAGAATTACAAGACCGGTTGGCTTGGGTACAAGAAGAAATGCAACAAAAGAATGAAGAGCTTTGGGATCAACGAGCTCAATTGGAGCAAAAAATACAACAAAAGGACATGAACTTCTAGGGTTGCCAGGCCTAGTTTGAGAAGGAGATCCAAGAGGTAAGACTCTCCCTAGAAAGAGAATCTACAACCAGAGGCCAAGTTGAAGAAAAATTGCTTACCGAGTTGAGAACCCTATAGGAACAACTCTCCATGGAAGATAAGAGGATTGTAGAGCTGATGTAGGATGTTGGGTTGAGGGAGGTGGAGATTGGTCTTTTGAAAAATCCTCCCCAACCCCTTGCTACCCAATTGGACCTCCTCTTAGTAGCCCAACAACTATATATTTTGTACCGGGAAAAGTCAAAACTTTTTGTTTGACTCTTTAGTTGATGCTTCAATTCATGGTAGAAGTGGCAAGTTTTAGTAGGGAGGTTCACAAAACAATTGAATAGTTCCCATAGTTCATTGTGGAGAGGGTTGTCAAGGTAGAAAAGTTGCTAGATAAGTTGTACACAATGGCAAATGAGGATTTGGTAAGTGCAGGGATTGTAGATCAAAGGTCAATTGCCAAAAAAGCAAATGAATTCATTTGATGTCATGTGGCTATCCCTACACAAGAAATTGCTCAACAACATTGAGTCAGACTATGAACAATATGAGGACCAAATTCTCCCAACTAACTCAAATGGGCTTACCCTCGCCCTTTCTTTTTGATGATTCAATGGCCATAGTGGAGCACATCGTAAAAAAGATTGAGGAGAAGTAGCAAGACTTATCTACTTTTTAGAGCTTCAATCAACCCCTTACTATTGTGGATATTGAACGTGTCACTCATCAGATAGCATGGGTACTCTTTCAGCTTGAGATTGGGAAAGTGATATCTATGGAGTTTCCTTTTGAATAAGTGATCGATTTGCATGAGGTGCAAGAGAATCTGTGCACCATATGGATGCCATCTAAGGCTGACTAGTTGCCTCTGTAGACCGCACTCTCCAAGCTCTAACTCCATCACCCATTAAATAAGGCTCTATTCTTCCAACTAGAAATTTTGGGTTCCCCATTCCACTGGAAAAACACCCCTGGTAGTCACCAAAAGCTGTGGATTTAAAATCCCTTGAGCTCCCTTTGGGTTGATAATATTATTTTTCTTGGCCTTGGCCTATGCCCCATATATTTGAATATCTCTGTGCCCCTTTTTAGAGAGCTTCACCTGCTATTGCCACATGTCCGTCGCGCGCTCCTCACAAATATTTTCTCCCTTGCTTCTCTCTCAAGCCTCACCATGCTTCCACGTGTCAGCAACGCAAGCCTTTGCGAGCCTGTTCCCCTTTTTTTCTCTACCAAGCTCCACCTATGTGCCACATAGCATCATTTTGTAGACACTTTTTAGTGGACCCCACAATCAATGCTGGTAGCAAAGACTTCTCCATGTGTCCTCTCTATGAGGGTTTCATAGCAAGGAAGGAAGAATAAACAATAGGCCCCAACCTATCCCCATGTTTCCCAATTGGCTTTGTGAGTGAGCGACACATGTTTGCATGGAGTTTTGTTGCTTCCACACTAGGACCACAACCATCATTTGCAGGGGATGCATCTAGCTCAAAGGAAAGAAAATTCTATCTTAGAATCTTTTCTATTGCAATGGCCCTAGGAAATCCTTGCTCGTGCAAAGAATCTCTTATGTTACTGGATCTTAGGTGGTGGGATGTTTCTCTATAAATATTGCTTCAACTTTCTAAAAAGGAGTTTGGAGAATATACATAAAATTGTGAAAAGACACCAGGCCTTTTGTATTGTTTTTTATTATTGCATTAAGACTCATAGACTGTGCCATTGTTGTTTGGCCTTTCTATTTCTTAGCTAGTGATAAAACATTATACTATGTTGATATTGTACTGAGTAGTTTTACAAAACTTCTATAATTTCAATACAAGTTGTTGATTCAGATCATGTCTTGGACTCTTCTTTTTAGTGAATGTGTATGAAGGTTATTTTATGTTAATTAATAGACTATTCAAGTTTTTCATCTATGATTTCTATTATATTTGGACATGTAGATTGTTGAACGTGCCCTCAAATCTCTGAAAGGAAGGTTTCTCATGCACACTAATTTTCATCTTGGTGCATCACCTTAGATTAGATCTTTATTTTACATATCTAATTCCTTTTCCCTTTCCAACCCCACAATTATAGAAGGAGTTGGCTTCTTTTAAAAACCTGGAGGTCACTCAATTTGGCGCAATTGGTCCCCCTATTAATTGATTTTTCCATAATGTTGTTTCTTGTTAATTTTAGGCATCAAAATTGAACAAGGCGACCATCAAGAATCGATATCCTCTTTTGAGGATCAATGAATTATTTTATTAGATGATGAGAGCAACAACATTCTCAAAAATATATCTTAGATCTGGTTATCATTAGTTGAGAATAAAGTAAGAATATATTCCAATGAATGCTTTCTAAAATTAGTATGGACATTATGAGTTCACCATTGTACCATTTGGATTGACCAATGCACCCACAACTTTCATGAATCTTATGAACAGTGTGTTCCAAGACAGTTTGGATGATTTTTTCCTAATATTTATTGATGGAATCCTAGTTTATTCCAAGTCTATTAAGGAACATGATCGACACTTGAGGATTGTCTTATAGCATTTGAGAGAAAATAAGCTTTTTGGAAAGATATCCAAGTGCTCGTTTTATCAGGATAGTTTGCACCACCTAGGCCACATTATTTCAGCTGAGGTAGTATTTGTGGATCCTGAGAAGATAAAAGCAATCATGGAGTGGTTGGTGCCTCAAAATGTGATGGAGGTGATAAGCTTTATGGGGCTCACTATATATTACAGAAAATTTGTGCAAGGGTTTTCTCAAACTACAGCCTTGATAAGAACTCTCCAAAAGAAAGGAAAGAAGTTTGAGTGGACCAAGAAGTGTGAACAAGATTTCCAACTCCTAAAGGAGAAGTTCATAATAGCCCAAATGCTGACTATTCCAAATCCAAAAGGTCAATTTTCAGTGATTACAAATACTTCAAGAGGTGGTGTGGGAGCAATGTTAATGCAAGATGGGAAAGTAGTGGCATATGAGTCAAGGAAGTTAAAACAACACAAAGTAAATTATGCACCACATGATTTGGAATTAGCATAGATGGTGCACGCCTTACAGATGTGGAGACATTATCTTTTGGGAAAGTTGTTTGAGCTCAAAATGGATCATTTGGGATTAAGATACATCTTTACTCAACCAAATCTCAATGCACAACAAAGGAGATAGCTAGAATTCCTAACGAGTATGACTTCATAATTGAATATATAAAAGGAAAGGAAAATAGAGTGGTAGATGCCCTTAGTAGAAGAAGACATCTAGTAGCCATGACCTCTACGAGATCCAATCTAAGGCAGCAAGTGATGCAACACTTGCAAGGAGATGAGAATTATGAAATGGTGAAGAAGGCCTTAGAATAAAATCTGTTAGACCATCGATTTGATGGGTATGATTTTGAATCAGATGGTATTTTAAGATACTAGAGGTGGATGTATATTCTAGATTTTGGAGAGCTTAGGAAGTTGGTCCTAGAAGAAGTCCACAATGCATCATATTTAGGACACCTCAGAGTTACAAAGATGATCGCAAAATTAAAAGCCTTGTATTATTGGTGGAGACTCAAGAAGGACATAGTGGAATACATAGCCAGGTGCTTGGAGTGTCAATGAATTAAGGCTGAGCACATGCATCCAACAGGGCTCCTTTATCCTCGTGATATACCTAAGTACAAATGACAAGTGATAATCATGGACTTTGTATAGGGTTTAACTTTAAGTAAGAACATACATGATGTCATTCTGGTATAAGTTGATAAGTTTACTAAGGTGGCACATTTTATTCCAAGGAATCTTAAGGATGGATCATTGACCTTGGCCAATAAATTTTTCCAAGAGATATTCCACTTACATGGAGTGCTAGAAACCATTATATCTAATAGAGATAGACATATGACATCAAGGCTCTAGACAACCTTGAACAAAGCATTGGGGACTAAGCTAAATTTTAGTTCAACCTACCATCCTCAGATTGGCAATCAAATAGAGAGAGTGAATTAGGTAGTAGAATATCTCCTTCAAATGTACTATATGAATTAGAAGTATAAATGGGAAAATTATCTACCATTGGTATAATTTTCTTATAATGACTCCCATCATGCATCCTTAGGTATGACACCTTTCGAGGATCTATATGGGAAAATGTGTCATTCTCCCATCAGTTGGTACAAATTGGAAGATAGGATTATAGTGGGATTTGAAATGTTAAAAGAGATGGAAGAGCATATGAGACTCATCAAGAGCAGACTAAAGGAGGAGGCAATAGATAGACAAAAGAGCTATGTCAGCTGAATTAGAACCTTTAGATAGTTTGTAGTTGGGGATAAGGTCAAGTTTTAAGATTCAAGTTGCATAAGAGCTCTATTACTTTTGGGAAATCATGTCCATGTTGGCTCTAAGATATGTGGGATTGTTTGATGTGTTGGAAGTAATTAGATTGATTGCATACAAACTTGCTCTACTGCTTGCTCTAGCTTGACTCTATGTTTCATGTTTCTTTGCTTAAATTGTACCACCTAGATGCACCTCATATATTTGATTGGCATTCTTTATAGGCAGAGGATCTACGAGTGGTGCTAATGGAGCCCATTAGAATTATGAATAGACACAATGTTCATCAAGTTGTGAAATAGAGACATTGTTCAATATAAGATCCAATGGGATCAATATTCTGAAGACAATGCTACATGGGAGGATGTGGAGGAGATGGAATACTCCTTTCCTCATTTTCTTTCTTAGATATACTATTGATGATTTTCTATGTACTGTTGCTTAAAATTTTGGACTTCTACGTTATGATGATTTGGATTGAAAATAGTATGATTTGATGAACATATGCAAATCAATTTTATTTGATCAAACATTGAGATGATGTCTCTTTCTAGTGGGGAAGGATGTCACATCTCAATTTCATTTCTTGCATTTAATAATGTTGATTTAATTGAAATATTTGGAAAATGGAATTTTTCATTTAGTATTTATGGATATGATAAATGTAAAGGTATTTGAAAATTAATTATCTTGCAATTTTATGATTTAAGAAGAGTTATTTCATAAGGATTATTGGTTAAAGGTTACTGAACAAGTTGGCAAGTACAAGAATGTGTGTATAGGAACATGTTGAAGAGTGAGAACTTGGTTGAGGCAGGAATGCTTAGCCGAAAGCCAAATGGTAAGCAAGGTTGGAATTTGGAATCCCACACACCATAGTAGACCATGACATCTACATTTGTCTATAATTGATAAATATCATTCTTTTTTGTATGGATTTAAAATTTGGTTAAATAAGAAATCTTGAGAAAGAAATGAATCTAATGCATCCTTGTATTACCCTATTTATCTCAAAGTTTGATATAAAATGGTATTGGAAATGCATTTGAACATATACAATAATTATAAGTAAAATGATTATATTACTTTTTCTTTTGATGAATTTGAAAATACATTCTTGATAAAAGAAATGGAAAAATAAAATAAAATGTATGTGAAATTAGATACATAGGTATATATATATGTATGTATGCATATATATATGTGGGTGAAACCACATATATGCGAGTATATATATACAAATATACACATATAAATGTATTACCATAGTTTTTAAACAATGACAATATGGCTTAAGTGTGTAACTCCCATAATGAATGGGGATTGAGCCAACCCCTAAATGCTCAGAAACGGAAGGAAGTGGGTGGTTAAGTGATAGTGGCATGGATGAAGAAATAATGACTACTATCTCCAAATATAGAAACAAAGATATTATTTGGGAAGAGGGGGTGATTTTATGGAGGAAATCTAGCAAAAACAAAGGCGAAGTGAAGGAAAAATTGATAGAAAAAGGGGGAAACGACTGAATAGGGAGTTGTTGCTAATTAAAACTAAGGAAAAAGCACAAAATTTACATAAAAGAGAGGTAATCTCAATTGCTACACTAGATGTTTCTCCTTTTGTTGAATGGTATTAGTCCTAAGGCTCTATCTTGAAGATATCATGCATCTTATTTGTGTTTAGAATGCTTAAAACTATGCTCTTAGCATGTAAAAATCATGGCTTTATAAATTGTGTTTCAGTCATTGTTTAGTCGCCAATGTATTTAACACTATTAGCCATCCCTTGGGATTGAGCCGCTATGTGTGAGCCCCATTCTTTGGATACCTTGCATGTGCAAGTTTGGGATGAACACCCATGATAGGTTACCACCCACATGCTACATCAAACCCCCGTAGTCGTGGTTGTTCGACTTGGCATTGTTATTGCATTCCATTTATTTGAATAACTTTGTTCTATATATGGTGTGTCAAATAGACACCATCATGGTGTTCAATTTACTATCTAAGCAACTTTATATGGCTGAATGGTTGATACCATTTGATGATTATTATTTCTTATGAGCTCTTTAAACTTCTAACTAACTCTAGCTGAATGATTCATATCATCTTGTTATTCTTTTTGTTAACGAACAAAACACATTGTGCAAACCGTGTTTGTTTATCACACCCACCATTTTAGTGGGGTGAATGTGGTGAATTGTCCTTGCTAAAAGCATGGGTCAAACAATATTCTCATCATTCCCTATTATTTTATAAGCTATCAATAGTCTTATCTTGTTCAAATAAAGAGGATGGTTATGAACAATACTAATGTTCCATGGATAAACCTCAGTCGAACGTAGATAACGATCAAAAAATGTTGAAGGTTGTTGTTGTGTTGCCTATGTTTGGCCATCTTAGGCTGTAATTTATAATGAGTTAACCAAATCATTTCTCTCTTATAACATATTTTGATGTTCTTATATATATATATATTGTGTGTGTGTGTGTGTGTTCATTGTCATTTAAATCCACTGTATAAATTTGGGTCGATATATATATACACTTATTACTTATAGATGAATGGTGCCTTCACTATATGGTCAATTGAACCATAGCACAATAATTAACAAGTAAAATGAAGGTATGCAATGTTCACTGATATCATGTTATTGATTACATGATAACATAATTATCAAAACCCTTGTGTCGAATATTGGTTTTTTTAGAATAGAGCATCCAATCTTATAGTGTTCATATTTTCTTAAAGATGAATAATAAGGTAGTGAACAAAACTGAATGATATGTGGGCATATTTTGGCTAGAAAATAAATGAATAAATAACATAACATTTGTGTAGATTGAAGGATATATTCATATATTTTGTAAAATTCTAATTTGTTTCTCTAGAACTAATTATTTTTAGTCTTGAAAATCATCCATGTTCATTTGAAATTGATTTATGATTCATACGAGAGACAACTAAATTGTTATTTTAATGTTTCTCACTGTACTTAAATTGAGACTAGTTGTTATTGAAATACCAAATGGAACACCTAAACAAAGTTGTTACTTTTTTTTAATATGGAAAGTTGTATGTAAGGAATATTTTTCTTTCATATTTAGATGTATATGCATATTCCAAATAGTGTTTATTTCCAAGCATATATGTGTACATGCATAAATGCTTCATTTATGCATGTGTTATACCTTCTGATTTCATCTTGAATTAATCAATGATTAAGATTGTTTAACTTTATTAGAAAATTAAAGAGCTGTGGAAATGGAACAATGTGGAATTGCAATATGAATCTTAATGGAAAGCTAGTTGTATGATGAATAGATGAATCGTTATACCAGATTTTAGATGGAAGATTTGTTGATGATAATGAAATAGAATGATACAAAAGTACTATGGTAGACTATAGCACACTAGAATATGATGCTAATAGATGGTCTAAAAAGGGAGGGATACCCCTTTGCTATGATGAGATTTTCTTTCAAGAATGGGTGCTAGAGAGTGTAGATTTTCTTTTCCAAATCTAACCCGAGTTGCATTTTATGGAGCATGAGCTTGGCCAAGATTTTTAGTCATTTTTTAAATTACGAACTAGGTTGTTTAATATTTATCCTCTCTCTATTATTTCTTTTATTACCTAATGTGAAACTTATTATAATAGTAGATAGAAATTCATGTAGTTAGGCACACATAGATTCTACCTTGCAAGTTGCATCTCTTGCTAAGTGCTTCGTGCAAGGTCGAGTATTCTTCAAGGGACTAAAGAATTTTGGGGAAGCATTGCTTTGTGGTTGCATGGAAAAGCACCTCAACCATGTCCTCGTCCACTAGTGGACGCAATTTTTCGAAGAGGAATTATATTAGAATTCTATTTATGTACTTGTATCATTGATGTAATTAATGTATTGACTTTGAGGCAATTGAATGTCAAGTGTTACAGGGGCACCATGTTAGTCCATTTGTAAGTTAGGTCTTTGATAGGTTTTTGGGGTGATAGAGTATTTTGTTGATGCAATAAGGTCATAATAGAAATTTTTTTATGTAACTTGATTCATTTTTGGGTTCATCTTGCAAAAGTGTCAAAATTCTCAAAAGTTGTCAAAATTGCAATATTGTAAAGTGCAAAAAAAATGCAAGATTAGGAAGTCCAACGGCTAGGGTTATACAAAAGTTAGTTGAGGCCATTTTTTGGGTTGGAAAACATTTAAATGTGATGGAAAACCTTGAGGTAAGGGTTGTAGAATATTTTGTGAAGCTTAAAACAATAAAGTTCCCTATTTACATTAAAAGTTCTATGTGTTTTCACTAACTAGTGTTGTTACAGGGTTTTGTATGGAACTGTAACGAGGGAAGTTGATTAAAGATGCTTTGAACTAGGTAGAGATATGTGCTAAGTGAATTTTTGTTTTTTTGGGACTTGATTTCATAAAGAAATAAGGTTTTTATAGTCATTTTTCTATAGGTGGTTTGTAACTCTAAATTTGTGGTTTGGAGAGTGCAAAAAGGAAGAACTAGGGCATTCCACCTAGTGAATCAAGCTAAAACTTGGTGTAATGGCACCATTAGGAGTAGGTTTTGTTTTAAAGTATATGGCATGAATAGAGAATGCCGATTGAAGGGTTTGGAGTGATGCCCTAGTTGCATTTTATCATGTTTTTGATGAAAATTGTTGCTTTCAAGTAGGGTTTTGGTGAAAGAGTATTGTTACAATGTGGATGATGGATTAGGAAGCATATGAAGACATATTTTAATGTGTTAGAGGTGTTTTAAAAGTTAAATAGGATTCAAAACATTGATTTTCAATAAACCCCTCCATGTTCAAGTATGAAAGTGACATAAACAAGGGTTTTGTAGTTTAGGGATCTTATGAAGTTTCCCATTGGAAAAAGTGGTGGATTTGGACCATTTAAGGTCAATTTTGAACATTGGAATAGAGTTTTTAGGTTCAGAGTGTGTTAAAGTTGGTGTTGCTTTGCAAGACATGCCTAATTGGCTAAAGGGGATAACGCACCAGTCAATTTTAAGAGATGATATTTCAAAACAAGTATATGATATTTTGAGATATGTTAAAGTAGAGGAAAATGGGTATCTAGAATTCTATTTGGTTTGTGGGTTTGAATTGTATTTGAAAATATATGGGAAAAAGTATTTGTTTGCAATGCTACTAGGAGAATTGGATGAAATTGTGAAAAGTTGATGAGATAGGGTTTAAGGGTAGAAAGTTTGTTTGAGTTTGATTAATTTGTGATTGTGAGAAGGTTTTCCTCCCTGATCTGGTCCAAGTGGTATCAAATCATAGGTATTAGATCTCTTGAAGGTGAAAAGTTGTAGATTGAAGAGTGAAAAGTGGGAAGTTGAAAAGACAAGATGCCTCCTAAAGGTAGTGTAGTACTTGCAAGGAAGATTAAGTTTTTGAAAGAGTCATAAAAAGAAATCTTAGCTAGATTTTCAGCAATGGAGACAAAGCAAAGAAGAGGAAATGTCACTATAGAGGAAAGTGACCAAGAAGAAGAGGAAGAGGGTGAGAATGAAAACCCTCCAAGAGGAAGAGTCCAGGATGATGATTTGGACCTTGATGAGAGAAGAATGGTGAATATGTTGAAGGTTGTTAGAGGAGATGCTTTTGTTGAGAAAATAGATGTGCCAATGTATAATGATAAGTTGGATGTTGAAGATATACTAGATTGGATAGATGCTCTAGATAAGTACTTTGAGTATGAGGAGGTTGTTGAAGATCAAAAGGTAAAGTTTTCCAAGACTAAATTGAAAGTTCTTGCTCTTACACAGTGGAATTATGTTCAAGAGGAAATATTAAAAAAGGAAAAGAAAAAATTAGTTCATGGGATAGGATGGTGTCAAAGATTAAAAGAAAATTCTTGCCAGGTGACCATGCTATACAAACTGTCAAGAAATTGTAAATTTTAAGGTAGAATGATAAGGTTGTTATGACATGTACTAAAGAATTTCATAAGTTGAGTATTAGGTCTAGTTATGTTGAAGATGAGAATGAAAATATTGCAAAGTATATGTGTGGCTTAAGATTTCAAATACAAGATGAATTGAGTTTGGCTATGCCTAGAACAGTTGAGGAATGTTTTCAATTGGCTGCTAGGGTAGAGGAGAAATTGAAAAGAAGGAAAGAAAGAAAAGGAAGAGGTAGAGGTAGCACTAGTAGAGGAAGAGGATCAAGGGATACTTATGAAGAACAAGAAGATGCACACAAAAACAAAGACCAAGTTGTTGATCAAAGAGGTGGATTCAGAGGTTTCACAGGAAGATTTGGTGGAGGTAGAGGTTCAAGTTCATTTTCAAGTAGATGTTACCATTGCAATTAGTTTGGTCATCCAACTTGGAAGTTTCCTGAGAAGCAAGGTTCTACTTCAAGTGGTGTTGATAAAATAATTCAATTGGTGCAAGAGGATGATTATGAAAGCGTTCATTCTCCTACTCAACTTGCTACTCTAGAAGTGGGAGAATCATTGATGATGAGAAGAACACTACTGAAAGCAACGAAGGAGGAGGAGATGACTCAAAGGAGAACATTATTCAAGACCACCTACAAATTCAAAGGAAAGGTATGCAAGGTTGTAGCAGATTCAAGAAGTAATGATAATATGGTGTTAATAGAAATGGTTGATAAACTGAAGTTAGAGAAAATTCCTCATGAAACACCTTATAAAGTATCTTGGGTGAATGATGATTATTCTATTTTTAGTTAATGAACAAGCTTTAGTTTATCTTAATATTGGTGGATACAAGGATAGGATACTTTGTGATGTGTTGCCTATGGATTGTTCCCATTTATTGCTTGGTAGACCATGGCAGTTTGATAGACATGCCATATATGATGGAAGAGATCATACTTACACTATTGAAAAGGATGGAAATACCTTCACTTTGACACCATTACAAGAAGATGTTAAGGAACCATGTGAGGTAGCAAAAGTGATCATGTTGGGTAAGAAAGAATTCATAAGGCTCGAGGAAGATAAAAATAGAGAGTGTGTGGCCATTGCAAAAGTTGAAGATGCTAGGACAATCAGTTTGAAGAATGATTCAATATTGAAAGGTAAAGGTGATGAGAAGATGAAAAAAGCAGGTTAAGAGAAGGTCAAGGATGAATTAGTTGTAGGAGTGAAAAATGGGTTAGAAAAGTATGATGAGATTGTGATAGGGACAATACTTTGTCCATTGAATGCAAAAGAGGTTAAAGGATAGTCCTTTTTTTGTCAGTACAAAGGTGCATAAACCTAATAAGACAGAGGTCTTAAGGGCAGAGACTCTAGTGAAAGAAATAAAGGCAAAAGGTGAATTGAATAAGGGTGAATGGTAAGAGAAAATGTGTGAATTTGGGCATGCAGTCAAGGTAAAGGAGAAAGCAGTCCAAGACAAGGTTGACATATGTCTGTTTGCAAGTGTCAAAATAAGTTCAACATCATTTTTAGTTGAGGGAAAGATAAGAGGATAGATAATAGGTCAGCTTGTGAAGGTGGGGCAATACCTAAGTGGCAACAAGTTCAAATGTGCAAAGAATGACACTAATCTTCAATATTTGATCCAGTGGAAGGAATCACCAGATGAAGAAGCATTTTCAATACAAGTAGGTGGAATGATCAAGAATGATCTAATGCAATATAGTCCTCAAAGGAACTTGAAAACTTTTTCCAGCTGGCTGTTTGGTGCAAGGGCACCATGTTAGTCCATTTTGTAAGTAAGTTCTTTGATATGTTTTTGGGGTGAGATTTTTTTTTGATGCGATTAGGTCATAATAGACCATTTGTTATGTAACTTGAGTCATTTTTGGGTTCATCTTGCAAAAGTGTCAAAATTGCAATATTGTAAAGTGCAAAAAATACAAGATTAGGAAGTCCAATGGTCAGGGGTATTCAAAAGTTAGTTAAGGCCCTTTTTGGGTTGGAAAACATTTAAATGTGATGGAAAACCTTGAGTCAGGGGTTGGAGAATAGTTTGTGAAGCTTAAAACAATAAACCCCACCATGTTCAAGCATAAAAGTGGCATAAACAAGGGTTTTGTAGTTTAGAGATCTTGTGGAGTTTATCATTGGAAAAAGTGGTGGATTCAAACCATTTGAGGTTTGTGTTGAACATTGGAATAGAGTTTTGAGGTTGGGAGTGCATTGAAGTTGGTGTTGCTTTGCAAAATAGGCCTAATTAGCTTAAGGGGACAACATACTGGTCAATTTTAAGAGATGATATTTCAAAACAAGTATATGAGATTTTGAGATATGCTAAAGTAGAGGAAAATGGGTATCTGGAATGCTATTTGGTTTGTGGGTTTGAATTGTATTTGAAAATATATGGACAAAAGTATTTGTTTACAATGCTACTGGGAGAATTAGATGAAATTGTGAAAAGTTGATGAGATAGGGTTGTACTTGGGCAGAAATTTTGTTTGAGTTTGATCAATTTGTGATTGTGAGAAGGTTTTCCTCCCCATTTTGCATCACAAGTCAAACTTTGTAAATTGACTATTGACATTTGGAAATGAATATATATTCAGATTTATTTCTTTTTATATATAGACATGAAATTGCTAAGTGGAAATAGCTATGGGATTTATGTCATAAAATTTATAATCATTATGTCAATTTTAATTTATTGAGAAAAATTCAGTTGGGCATGTTACAATTCAACACAAGTAAGAAGGAAATGAATACACGTGAGCATTCTAGCTATTCAAGTAGAAGTGTTTAGTTTTGTAATCCCACAAATATATTTTGGATCTAGTCATGAATACCATTACCTATTTATATCAAGGAAAATTGACCACTTTTGATCCTCAAGGTTGCAAGTAGATAGGGTGAAAAAGGAGAATATACATGACCTACTCTTCCATGTCTAAAAGTGTAGCATGAGTAAATTCTTAAGACTAACTACTTATTGGTGCACTAAGAAAACTAATTGAATGAATGTTCACTATGTCAAGCTTGTACAAGGCTTGTTAAGGGATTCCTTGATATAATTGAATGTAAGTGATGCCTAATTTTATGAAATGAGGTGTATGTGTAATGGCTTGGTATGAGAGGGTAGCACACTCACCTTCACTTGAAAGCTAGAAAGTTTCTTACTTGAGCTTAACTCTTATAAAAAAATGTACCTCTACAATAAAGTATTTTAATTCTCTCCCTATTTTTTTATGCCCCAATATGGGTTGAGGTTACCACTTGGTGATTAAATTCAAGCCAAGTCCACTACAAAGAAACTAAAACCAAGGGACTAACCATTTTTTATTTCTAAGATTGAGTTGTGGTATGGGGAAAGAACATACATGGGATTATTCTTTTGGGGGAAAATAAAAAATGATTAGAGGGATTATTTTAATTCTCAAGATCACTTTATGATGTGAGGGAAGAACATACACACCCTTAAATCACACAAATGCAATAAACAAGCTCTTTGAACTTAGAAAATTAAAGTATGAGAGTAGTGAAAACACAAAAAAGATGTTAAGAACCATTTCTTGATTAAGAAAACCTAAAACACACATGTTAGTAGTTTGATCTTCTGAATGATCTTCAAATAGATGAACCTACTACAAGAGGTTATTAAATGACGCAAAATCTCAAAGAGACCCCTCTAATGATGAGTGCTAGTAATAAAAGTCTAAAATTCCAAGAAAATAATTAATTCAAGGAATGAATGCACCATTACACAAAGTGTATACACCATATAAAGGATGCATAAATTGTTGCATAGAGCACATGTGTTAAAAGATTAAAATAAAATTCCATAATATAGAAATGCTAAAAAAATATAAAAAATACCAAATAGGTCACCAATACACTAATTGGATTGTAAACATTAATCATATTGCATATATGCTATACAAGCTCGAAAAATATAAATAATTACTATAGAAACATTAAAATACAATTTTAGGACCGTGTGGGTGCTTGTTCCATTAGCTTGTGTGCTTACACCATAGACCATTATGCCTATGCCACCAACACATAATTTAGTGCATAGGTCACATGCACCACACTAGGTACGCATGCACCATATGAGAATGCACCTATGCCAATAGGTAGTGTAGGTGTGTCATGAACCAAGGGCTAGGGACTTTAGGTTTATCCAAGTGCAGATGTGCTAGTTAGAGTGCAAATGCATAAAAAAATAGAGCACTTGCACCAAGATAGGGAAGATGACATATCCTTAAGAAAATTGTTAAACTCCATCAAAAAACATTAAATAAAGGTAAAAATTAGATTAGGACATGGTCCCATAGAGCATGCTAAAATGTGCACCAAATTAGAGAGAAAAGTACTAGAAAATAATGCACAAAACAAGTTTTGTAATTTATACCTAGCTACACCTCCAATAGAGCAAATAACCAAAAATAAGTGACAAAAAGGAACAAAATTCTTACCCCGCTGCAACAAGCTGATAGAGTCTTAGAAAACCCTTCATACAATTTGTAGTGATTATAACTTGGTTCATGAAATGTTTAGATCTAGCACCATCGCTTTAGTATATATTTCTTAAAAACATATAAGTTTATCTTAAAAAAGAGATGGAATATAATTATGTTGTCCAATTATATAAAAATAGAGATTTATGATTACTTTATTCTAATAATGAATTATAAAATCTGATCCGAAATATTGATAAAAATTTACATAAACTTTTTGAAAATTTTCATATCTTTAAATGGAATTCTTACCCAGAGTGTTCCCATTGTGAGTGATTTCATATCTTTAATGGAAAAATTCATATCTTTAATTCGTTGGCTATTTCATCACAGCTGCCATTCAATACATATTGTCCTGATAAATGATTTCATCGGATAGAGGAAAACATCATTAATCTATTCTTCACAAAAATGCTGAAATTGGGTACCTTACTACTTATAAACAATAATTCCTCCTGTCGTTCATTCTTCCAAGAAGTCACCTGACCTCCAAACAAGTGTACCTGCATGCTTTGAGACAAATACAATGAGAAAGACATTGATGAATATTCCAAATTAACACAAGCTGTTATGCAGAAAAACATTGAATACAAATTAAACCTTAGAAATATCAAAGTGCAATACCTTGTTGACCTAGTGATGTGCTCAAGATGATTCGTTGATTATTGAAGATGAATTTTGGTTGCTCAATCCAATAACACAACTTTTCTTTGTATCCAACTTCTCTCCTTGGAAATGACATGATGATTGCTTGATTTATAGATTTGATGAGGATAAATGGAGGGTTGAGATTGTTTTAGGATGGATGGTAATGATTGCATGAGAGGAATTTTGAATTTCAATTTGTATTTCATAGGAATGAGCGAATACATGTTAGTGGTTGGTAAAAATAGGGTTAGGATTGACTTAATTGGGTGAATGGTTGGGATTAAAAGTTGGTTTGAGTTTAGATAGAAGTTGGTTGGAAGTGTGTTGCTAGGTTTTGTTTGATTGATTTGATGGCTAGGATTTAGGATTGATGACTTGTATTTATTTTCATTTTTAATTGTGGATGAGACATGATCGTCTTATTAATGGCACACTAGATTAAGATTTGGGGCTTTAGGTTAATTAATCAAATAAGTATTTCATTTAATTAATTAGGGGAGAAGGATGTAGGATCCTACTTTAATGTGATGATGGGAAAATATTAATGGCTAAATCCTAATTAATACTCCAATGATGCAATGTGGTTACAATAAGTTAATATGGTGTTCAAAATGTTGAAAGTGATGTTAATGTTAGGTATGGTCAATTTTAAGTGTACAAATTCAAAAAAATAAAACACCATTACAATAAATTTTACATGATTTCTCTTCTTGTACCATTATTCTACCACTAACATCATAATTTTACAAAATAGATGACTCTTCCATCATCTTTCACTTTAGCAAGTCCTATTTTTTTTTTCTATCCACATATATGGGAATAAATTGTTATACTTTAAGAAATAAAGATCAAAGTGAACCCAGAAGAGATTCCTCTACTACTAAAAAAATAACAGATATAAAAATAGCAGTGTGTTAGTTGCTACCTACTACAATATGAAAAGCTTCTATCTTTGACCCTCGAATGTCACATTAATATAATTTAAATTTTCCATGGGCTTCCACTTCCTCTTTTTGGTCAGCTAATGTCAAATTGACATGATTTTAACATGATTTGATATTGTATTCAATATACATCAAATCGTATGAAAAGAAATGGAGATAAAAAAAGTTGTTCAATCATGCCATTGGCATTATGTTTGGGAAAAGTATTTGAGTGGGTATGTACACAGTTTTTGATTAAGGACTATCATTGAATTGAATTGAAGGATTTTAATAGCATCCATGAGGCCAAATAGCCTATGGGACCCACAGATCAACAACAAAAATGGAACAACACCCGAAACAGAAACCACCACCCAGCAGTTACTTGATCTTCCTTTCCTTTTGTTTTTGTAATTTGGATCTTCTGCTATGTATTTTTACCAAGTAATCAACACTTTTTGGTATACTCTCTGCCTTAAATAAGTTGTTTAAAGTATCCACACTTAGAATCTCGGTATAATTGACTTGAATATCCAAGTAGGCTGGGCATTCCATGATGTAATGCAATTCCGTCTCTACAAGCCCTAAAGTACAGAACTTGCATATCCTATCAACCCATTCTTCTTTAGGTGTCGTCCATCTACCAGTTTCACATCTCAATTGGTGCGAGCTAGCTCTTAGTTGAGCTATTAGCATTTTTGCTTTCCATTTTATTTTTGCACCTATATAGTTTTTTTGAGTATGGTCATATGAGGGATTAAAGTGTTCGATGTAATACTCTCTTTTTCTTGATATCTCCCTCATTCACATGCTTTCTTTAAATTTTTTTGTATGTACATTTTGATTTCCTTAATATTATTTGGGAAATTATCCACGTTGATACCCCACTTGTACAACCACTTGTTATTTTGCTTCATCCACGTGCTCTTCCTTCTATTCAATTTCTCTGCTGCTGCCATTTTAGGCCAACGGGACACCTCCATGTTCTCTAGCCTCTTTAAATAACTTAGTAAACGAATCATAGCCGATGTCTCCACAGGTAAGGCCCCAGCCTCCGCTAGGACAATCTCATATGGAACAGATGATTTTATTTTGAGGCTACTTGTGATTAAATTTTTTTGTAGTCTTTCAATTTGTCTCCAGTTCATTGTTGAGGTATTGCCACCCCAAACTTCACACCCATAAAGAACCACTGGCACCACTAATAACCCAAAGAGGGTTTTCTTTGTTTTCCAGTCCCATAATTCAGCACTCCTACATCTGTTTTGCAAGGAGTATAAAGCTTTCCAACCACCTTGAATCCTTTTTGCTCTACATGTCTCCCAACTAAGCCTATAGTGGAAATCAAGGCCAAGGTACTTATAATCACTAACCACTTGCAAGGGGTTGCCTTCAAAGACAAATTCTAAAACTTTCTTCTTTCTTTTCAAGGTAAATATCATAACCTTAGTTTTGTTGGTGTTCACCTACATCCCAACCTCTTCACAAAATAACTCAAGAGCTTTCAAGTGCTCCCTCAAATCATGCATTGTTTTTGCCATTAGAATAAGGTCATCCACATATAGCAGCAATTTTATTACATAATTTGTCAATTCAACTCCTCAACCAAAATTGTCTAACCATTTCTCTAATTTGTCAATATACAACCCAAATAATGTAGGCGAGAGAGGGCAGCCCTATTTGACACCAATGTCACTCCCAAAACATTCAGACATTCCCTTTTTAGTTTTGATTTTAGCTTGCACCTGATCATATAACCTATGAACAACAGGCCTGTGCTTTTTTGGAATTCCCAACTCTTCCATTCTATACCATAACTTGTTTCTAGGGACCATGTCAAACGCTTTCTTAAAGTCTACGAAGCAACAAAAGACCTCACCACCCCGTTTATCCCAAACTTTTTCAATCAAGTTCATAAGAGTAATGCAGTGGTTGATGGTAGAGTATTTTGGTCTAAAGCCCGCTTGACCTTTTGCCCTCTTTCCCTCTTTTTTTGTCCACTTACTAATTTGGTGCTCAACCATGCTCCCAAAATTTTTACCAAAGAGCGGGTTAATCATTACGGTGTGGTAATTTGAGGGGTTGTTGATATCACCATTTTTGTGCAAGGGGATGACAACACTGGTCCTCCAATTCGCTAGAAAACCATATTGAATAACCCTATTGGATATTCTTTTGATGTGCGGCATGAGGGCATCCACACCCCATTTTAAATATTTTGATTGTAAGACATCTATGTCACGTGCTTTACCCACCACCAGCCTTTTAACTCCTTCTTTGATGTCTCTTGTGGAGAAGAGCTTAGCCCTCGATTTAATCACAGGAGGCACATCTTTGTCTTGCACCCTCTCAAATAACTGTTTTGCATATTCCAACCATTGTAAGTCTGTGATATTGTTCTCTTTGACTGTGTTTTTTTGTTGTAATTCTTTCCAGAACCCTCTCGGATTGTGCCTACCCATGGTAATAAGCTCTTTCTGCCTTGTTTGTATGTAGACCTCTTTTTTTGCTCTCACAAGTTTTTCATATTCATTTTTATTTCCCTCAAATTTGGCTTTTCTTTTCGCTACCTTGCATTCTTCATCGTACCACAAATTTGCTAGAAAACTATTTTTTCCACCTCTTTTAGGTTTAGACCTTTTGCACCAACTAAGAGCTTTAAGGATTATTGAGGTCAGATTATCGTTGCATATTGTTTTTCTATTTATAGTGCTCATCTCGGTGCCACCCATCTCTTGTATTTGTTTTTCAAGATTTGTTCTAAAAATTTCTTGATTTTCTTGTGTCAAGAGGATTGTACCATGAAAAGGCTCCTTTTGATTTGATTGTAGCCTTGCCTAATAATTAGTGTCTTGCTGCATGTTGATTTTGCCATAAACAGGGTTGTGATCTAATTTCATTTCCATGGGACACTCCCTCACCTCCACCTCCTCCAACCTTGCCATAAGATTCTTTGAACATATGAGATATTTTACCATGCTTTCCCCATTGTATGTGTGACAAGTAATGTTCCCCGAACTTGGCCAACCATTTATCCCATTGCATAAAACCAGACCATAAACACTACATATCCCTAACAATTCTGCCCCGTACTGAGTGATGCCACCTTTTTTGTCTTGAGAATTTCTTTCCCACTTTTGGTTCTCTTCTTCTTCGAACCATAGGGGATTATCTCTTATTCCCTCTTCCTTTCTAAGGTATAGAACTTGATTATTTGTAGTCCTCGCATTAAAGTCTCCTATTAGGATAATTTCTCCTATGTTATTATATGATGATATGTCATTTTTTAACGCTACATATGGGTCTTCCTTATCTAGCTTTCTCTTCTTATAAAATTTTGAACCATGCAGAGCAAAGTAGCAGGCAACAAGATATATTGTGAAATCCTTGTTCTTTATTTTCAACCACATGTACTGATTATTTGGGTCTTCTTTTTCCACTTGTATGGCCCTTTCCTATGATTCCTTTATCAAAACTACTACTCCCCCATAACCTTTACCATTTTCTGTTAATTCATTCCAAACTGATACCTTTAAGTAACCTTCAAAATTTGGGATCTTACATCCGTCATGCTCATGAGTTTCAATTAGGACAATTAAGTCCTTCCCCTCTGCTATGGGCCCTAAACCAAGCCCTCTCCTCCAAGGGTAGCCTCTGCAATTCCATCTTACCATTGAGACGCATTCCTGGGGGGCCCCGCCTTCCTATTTACCATGTGTCATTTTATTACTGATTTGGGCTTTTCCTCTATACAACCATGCTTCATTACCTACACTCCTTGCTGCTACAACTTTATCCCACTCTTTTCTTCTTTCCTCTAATTGTGTTGGACTTAGATCATCATCTATGTAGAAACGTTTACCCTTAAGAAACCCTTTGTTCCTTAGGATTTTGTTCTTGTCTTCCACATTTTTCAATGTTACCCTTATATTCCTATTCTTGTCATTTTGTAACATTCTACCAATTCTCATTGCTTTGTGAATATGCCCTGTGCATTCCAACTTTTCTGCTAGAAAGTCTTTTATTAACTTATCAGTATGCTCTCCTTCCCCATGATCCTTCAGCCCTTTTATTATTAAGTTTGCTGCCTTATCATGTCGGTTTCTTTCCTCCCACATATGTTGTTTAATTTGCTTCTCTATGAGCTCTTTTTGATTAACTATTGGCCCTTGTGTCACTTGGGCCCATGATTTTACCTCGTCTAATTGTTCCTTTAACTTAGCTTCTTTAGCTTCCATGTTTGCTATTGTTGCCTGAAATTCTTGCAGATGTGAGATGCCATCCACTTCTACCACTTTAGGAATGCTGCTATTACTAATATGTTTTAGTTCTTGCTTTAAGGCTGAGATTTCTTGTTGAACTGTTTTTATGCTGACTTGCAATTTGCTTATTTCCATGTTAAGTAGTTTGTTTTCTTGCAAATGCTTCTCGGTGATAGCCATGGCCCCTTGCCATTTGCCATCCTTCAATCGCTTAGACAACTCTAACTCTTCCAACCTCTTTTTTAGCCCCATTAGTTCACCAACATATAAATCTGAGGACCAGATTAATGGAGTTGAACTAGGGCTATATATATCATTTTTCCCTTCTACCTCTGCTTCTAAAACTGCTTCCTCTTCCTGTTGTTTCGCCTCTTTACCAAACTTGAAATGATGGTTCTTTGTGTAACCCTTTACAAACTGTTTTTCATGGTTTCCTTGTCCTATTAAAGGGGTTCTGACTTGTCCTTGCTTTGATTCTGTGTTGACTATTGCACGGCTAAAGCTCAAAAGCTTTGGAAGAATTCCAACAAACTTATTGCAACCCAACCATTTTAGCCTTCTAGTTATTTTAGCTTGCCTTCGTTGCAATATCCTTTTATATTGCTTGGCATTTACGAATGTTAGCCTTCCCCTTGGGTTTGCCTCTTTGTCTTGCGTGTTACTTTGCCCTTGACTGTGCCAAGGTGCCTCTGGAGCTACCGATGCTATGAAAACGTGAGAGTTCTGATTTTTTGAAACGAATTTTACCTATATATTTCTCAAAGTAATCTCCTCCATAATGTTTTGAAAACCAACGGCTCCGAACTGACGAGAGAAATTGTTGTGCAGCTGCTTTTAGCAATGTCGAAGGCCGTATTTAGGATTGTATCTTCTCGTTGGCAAGGGTTAGTTTGAGATATACACTATTCGAACAATTTCTTCTAAATTCAATAGTCTTTTAATTCCCTCTCGTATTCTCTTATCCTATTAAAAGGAATCATTCAAAAAACACATTCTATTTTCTTCAATTGGTATAGTACACGCTCAGGAAACATATGCATTATTAGTTTATAGAATTGAATTCTTATTTGGGTACTCTGCAATTTCCCTGTCCGCCATCGGTTGCCTGATCTTTGAGTTTTAAAAAATCAATTTACCCTTCTTTCCCTTTCCAAATGCAGCAAATCAATCACAGTTTATCATTCTGCTGCATAATATTAATTTGATTTACATCTACATTGATTTATGGTCTCTGTTGTTTTCCTAGGCGAGAGAATTCAATAACAAGTCCACCCGTCTGCAGTGAATGGGAATTGTTTAGATATTGTTCAATTCAGGTTTTGCTAACACAAGATATTTATCAATTCCGAAAGATTATCAAAGCATACGGGATTGCTTTGAGTATTGAAGAAGGATGCTGATGTTGCAATCTACAACCTAATTGCTATACTATAAAGTAGAAAGAAGAAGATCGGCCGTAAGATAAAGGGGAATACAAAAGAGGTTGCAAATGAGTCACAGTTTTGAACTAAGTTTACTGTATCTGTCATATCTGGGGCTGATTGTGACAACGATAATGATGATTCCTGTGCCACTGCCCTATGCCCTGCTTGGGGTAAAGATAAGTCTCATAAAGAGGTAATATTCTCTTAATTCCGCTTCCTTTTATATAGAAAATCAAGGATTGCTATTTTTCCTTCGTAGCTAAACTGTAGCATCACTCACAGTAATTAAGGGTTAGAATTGTTTTTATCTTTCTCTTTGGTAAATTGCACCTCACCACCACTGGGAGTTAGGTAAATTGCACCTCAGCACCACTGGGTGTTTTTATAACTCTTTTTATCTAAGAAATTAGAATGCATTTGATTTTATCTAAGAATTTATCACTTATTCTTAAGAGGAGAGTAAAATCTACCAACCATCATTAAAAAGCAGCATTGGGAACTGCAAATACAAAAACAATCTTATAGTGCCTTTAGGTTATTCAAGTTTGTAAAATATTTTAAGAATTTGATGCTCTTTGCCCTTTGTTCAATGAGCAAATTTGACATTGTCTCATTGTAAGGCAAATATAAGACAATGTATTCGTGAGCCATTCCCCTGACTATTTTCATTACAATAAACATGTATATATAGCTTGACTTATGTACTTTGTCTATAATAAAAAATGCCAGTTGAATTTACGGTTACCAGAGATACACAACGACATGTCCAAACTCCCATAGGGATGTCCTTTCGCCATCTTCTGTGTGTGGAGAAATCAGGGACGCCAACTGATTAGGTTGGGTGTCCGGGCCTGACTGGTTGTTCTTAGATGTGTGTCATCTTCTATGACATCCCTTGACCATCCTGGGGATAGCCAGCGTCCCTTTTTTTTTTAAAAAAAGCCAGTTAGCTTTTCCAAAAATGAAAAAAACAGAAGAAAAAGGTGTGGAGGTTCTACAATCTCTTCAATGCTCTTTAGGACACTTTAAACACTCAGTCCTACAATACAACCAGTCAGTTTTTCCAAAAAAAGAAAAAGGAAAAAAGGGGTGAGAGTCCTACAATTTCTCCCATGCCCTTTATGACCCCGTTAACACACTATATGTAACTCAATTACCATTTGCATTGCCACTCACAATCACAACAATCTTTTTTGCACTTGCAGCTGTGAACTTGAAGAGGAAGCAAAGAAGAGGAAGGGACTAATGTGTAGTCAGTATACATACTTCCACCTCAACTCATTCTCTATATATATAAACATACTATGTACTTTTTTATGAGCCTGACAATTTTTTTACCCTCTTTATTGTACATGTAATAGTATTAGTAACCAGCCATTAAAGCTTACATATTTGGATTTCTATATATAAAACTTCCCTATATATTTAAAAAATTTATACACTGCAGTTCCCTGCTATCCCCCAAAAATGGCCTCCTAGATTGTTGTCCCCAAAATGCTGTGGAACGTGGCAATTTAGCCATCTTATATTTGAGGCTGGTTGGAGCATTCACGAGAACTACTCTAAATTCGGTATTCCATTATTGTAATTTCCTTGGCCCTTAGTCTCTGTATTTCTTTTATTTTTTCATGGTTATTTACTTGAAGGTTCCAGTGATGCTTCTGTCAGGAGTAAGCAATCCCTGTAAATGGGATTGCTGTAGATTGACATCTTTCTGTTGTGTTTCACTGAGAAAAACACTTGTGCTGTTTCTTGAGGATTGCGTTCCATTGAGCAGTTTTGTAACAACTGCTCACAATCACTTAATAAAATATGAAATTAATGGATAATTAAACATAAGAGTTACTCAAAGTCAAAGAGTCAAACACTTAGACCAAAATTTTGAATCATCACCATTAATGTAAAATCCATTTACAATATTCTGGCATGAACTATAAGACTCAAATTATTTATATTACAGATACAGGTGTACACATTTCGAAACCAGATTGTCAACATATGCAATATATCTAATTTAACAGTCAAGCTCTTATATAACAAATACAGAGTTCTAGTTTTGTAATAATAGTTATAAGAAAATAAGGTAGAATCATCTACTCTTCTTAGTTAGTAGGTCACAAGATAAATAATACATGAACAATTGCATTACTAAACCTCTTTTGTTTCCTTTCTCTGTAATTTGAAGAGGGAGAGAGAGCATCATCGAGGTGATATCCACCCTACGATGAAGAATTAGCCTCCTTGTGCTACTCCATTGGAGAAACTCGACCCATCACAAAATATCTAGCAGGATGTGGCCAATTCACTAATACACCCATCCAGTGAGTCATTGACAATTAACATATCTAATACACCTGTCCATTAAACACATAGTTTGCAGACTCCTCGAGTACTTGGCAAAACTCGCCAAACTCACGAGTCTTTTGGGCAGCTGAGATGAGCTGACCAGACTTGCCATGTCCCCAAAATTATGTAATGTGATTTTTGGAGGGAAAAACCAAAATAGTGTTTTTTAACACTAATTATCTGCATTTAATATTTTAAATAAAATAATAATATTATTAAATATAAATTTAAATTATTAAATAAATAATATTTAAATTCATTAAGCTTTACCTGGCCGACCTCCTTTGAGGAAGGCATTGCATTTCCTATTTAAACTGGATTAATGTTCGAGAGGATCATCACGGATTTGGGAAAGCTTTCCATGCAATTTGTGTTGAGGATGTAGCCCCTTTCCCATCGCACGTAGGTTTGGGACGAAAACCTCAGTCCTGTGAATTCGTGCTTCTACTGTAACCGATTCCTTTGCTTAATCGCATTTATCCGATCTTCTATTTGAAATCTTACATCATTGCAAGAGGCAACTTCAGCAAAGGCAAATCACATTCTAATCATTCGAGCTCTGCTTGGTCACTTTTTGGTCACAGCCGCACCATTGTGAGGGAGCGAATGAATCCTCTTGTGGTCGAGCTGTCGCTCTGGCCCCAAGTCAACCCCATACTAGATCAGACGGCCTTGGCGAATGCTTCATTCCTACGCTACTATCATTATGCAAGTATTTCCTTCTGTGATTTGCACTCATAACCTGGGCGGCTGCATTTTGTCGTCGCACGGGGATTACCTATACGCCGTATTTGATCGGGATCCATTCGAGTGGCCATATCTATGGGTGTTCCTTCTACTATGACGGGATTCATCGGATTGCTTCACCCAATACTCTCAGGTCAACGAGTGATCACTCCAGATATCCATAAAGTGCCACCAATATCGAGCTTACACAGATTTAAGGGCAGAGCGAGATTTCCTAATCGCATAATATCATTTCGTTGGTGTGGGGACTCAATCGGATCGGAAATAGGCGCTACTGCATGTATTCATTGGGACGCTGTGTTTGATTAAGATTGTGGCTCACATCTGAGCAAGAATACTACAATGTGTTGGGAGAATGTTCATTGTATGCTGTGTTAGATCATAATTGTGACACTTTATCTGAGCAAGGACATTATAGTGGTATCAGAGCCACTCGACTTGCCAGCCTGTTCACAGTTCATGAGTGACAAAGGTCCGAGACATCAACTCAGAGAGAGGAAGAAGGCAATGGGTGATAAGGAGGATGATGGACAACAATTCGTTAGGGAGTTCAGAGAATTTCAATCCACTATGAAGGATCATTTCAGTGGTATGAAGGATACTATGGCGGAGATGGTTCAACTCTTGAGGGGATTGAACCAACAACTAGGTGCTGGTAAAACAGTACAAAATGGCATGGAGAGCAGTAGTTCAGGGGTGCAAAAACCACCAACCTCCACCAAATTTTTCAAAGCCAAATTCTTGGATCCAGGGGCAAAAAATGAAGCAGAGACACCACCTGAAGGAGAGGAGGACATTGCCCAATTATATAATGAGTATCATGCTCAAAGTCCAGCCTTCTGTAGAGATGTAACATTCTTGAAATTTCATGATATGAAGACCAAAAGAGGGCATAGGAGGAGAAGGTATGAGGAAAGGAGGGACATCCAACATTGTTTTGGAAAAATCACTATCCTAGTTTTTGATGGTTCAGGGGGCTCATCAACAAGGGCTTGGTTGTAGAAATTAGACACATATTTCTCCTTGAATCCCATGTTCGAAGAAGAGGCCATCAATTTTCTGACCTTACATCTTGAAGGTTTTGCCCACGAATGGTGGTATCACGGGATGGTGACACAAGGCCACAGCTCCATCAAAACATTGGAAGAATTTAGTCAAAGGTTGACAGAGAGATTTGATAGGAAGGATCCCGAAATTCACTTTTGGGAAATAACATAGCTGAAGTAAGAAGGTAAAATGGAGAACTATGTTTCTGAGTTTGAGAGATTGGCAGTTACAGTCCCAAATGTATCGGAAAGAAGGCTTATAGTCCTCTTCATTGAAGGCTTATCCGAACCCCTCAGAGGTTTGGTGAGGGCCTTGGATCCGGGCTCACTACAAGATGCCATTAAGAGAGCCTTGAACTGAGAATATTCATCCACTAAAGAGGGAATCCACTCAAACAAGGTACTTCCCATCGTGACCAGGAAGCTTCCTCATGAAATTACTCCTCTAACAACCTTACCACCGAGGTCAAACAAGATGGATGTGTCTAAGGACAAACTCCGAATGAAAGGATTATGCTACACTTGTAAGGAATGTTGGAAAAAGGGACACAGGTGTATGGGGAAAGGGCATGTCTACCTCATTGAGGTAGCCCTAGATGAAGAAGAAGGTGAACTCGAGGGCGCTACTAAGGAGGATGAGCTTGGGGTGCCATGGGAGGAAGGATTTTCTGGGGGCACTCTTGTAACACTCTTAGGAGCACCACAGTATCATTCCTTTCGTATTAGAGGGGACCTACAAGGACAAAGGGTGACAGTATTGATAGATAGTGGAGCCACCCATAATTTCATTGATGAGGGGCTAGTAGCTAAGATAGGCCTAAAGGCCGAAAGCTTTGAAGGATTTGATGTGATAGTTGTAGATGGTTATTCTATTTTGTGTACCCACCAGATCCAATAGATGGAATTGACTCTTGGAGGACACAAAATACAGGATGATTTCTACATAGTTGGCATTGGTGAGGCAGATGCGGTCCTAGGAGTACAATGGTTACACTTGCTTGGGGAGTACACGATAAACTAGTAGACTTTGGAATTGAAATTCAGATCTAATGGGAAAGAGGTCATTCTTCAGGGTCTCTCCAAAGGAAGCCCTTCGAAAGCTTCAACCAGGAAGATGGAGAAACCGAGAGAAGTAGCAGAGGTCACCAAGCATCCAAAATCAAAGTTGCTTGAGGGCAAGCAACATTTGGGCGGGGAGGATTGTCATGTCCCCAAAATTACATAATGTGATTTTTGGAGGGAAAAACAAAAATAGTGTTTTTAAACACTAATTATCTACATTTAAAATTTTAAATAAAATAATAATATTATTAAATATAAATTTAAATTATTAAATAAATAATATTTAAATTCTTTAAGCTTTACCTAGCCGACCTCCTTTGAGGAAGGCATTGCATTTCCTATTTAAACTAGATTAATGTTCGAGAGGATCATCACGGATTTGGGAAAGCTTTCCATGCGATTTGTGTTGAGGACATAGCCCCTCTCCCATCGTATGTAGGTTTGGGACGAAAACCTCACTCCTGTGAATTTGTGCTTCTACTATAAACAATTCCTTCACTTGATCACATTTATCTGAGCTTCAATCTGAAATCTTGCATCATTGTAGGAGGCAACTTCAACAAAGGCGAATCACATTCTAATCGTTCGAGCTCCTTCGCTTGATCGCATTTATCCGAGCTTCTATCTGAAATCTTACATCATTGTAGGAGGCAACTTCAACAAAGGCGAATCACATTCTAATCGTTCGAGCTCTACTTGGTCACTCTTTTGGTCACAGTTTGCCATTAGGAGGGAGCAATTGAATCCTCTTGTGACCGAGCTGTTGCTCTGGCCCCAAGTCGACCCCATACCAAATCAAATGGCCTTAGCGAATGCTTCATTCTTTTGCTACTGTCATCGTGCAAGTATTTCCTTCTATGATTTGCACTCATAACCTGGGAAGCTACATTTTGTTGTCGCACGAGAATTATCTAGACGTTGTATTTGATCGGGATCCATTCGAGCAGCCATATCTTTGGGCGTTACTTCTACTGTGATGGAATTCATTGGATTTCTTCACCCAATACTCTCAAGCCAACAAGCGATCACTCCAGATATCCATAAAGCACCACCAATATTGAGCTTACACAGATTTAAGGGTAGAGTGAGATTTCCCAATCGCATAATATCATTTCATTGTTGTGGGGACTCAATCAGATTGGAATTAGGCGCTACTGTGTGTATTCATTGGTACGCTGTGTTTGATTAAGATTGTGGCTCACATTTGAGCAAGAATAATAGTGTGTTGGGAGAATGTTCATTGTATGATGTGTTAGATCATAACTATGACACTTTATTTGAGCAAGGAAATTACAAGATTTGCGAGTTGAGTCTTAGAGAGTCTTGCTGAGTATGCGACCGAGTCTTGGTCGGACTCCCGAGTCTTGAGTTCAGACTCTTGGTCTGTAGGGAAAACACCTTGGCAACATTTTAAGTAAAAAAAAATAAACATTTAATTTATTTATTTTTAGCTCTTATTTGCCCATTTCACCGAGTGAAACATCAACCCAGCAAGTAAATGAGTTTATAATTTATTTTTTTTAGGATCGAAAGTTGATTGAATCATCAAACACATAAGTAATTGGATGCAATGGAGGAAAACAAAGACACTTTTTAAGAAACAATCCATCATCATTTTGATATTGTAGAACCTTCTAGTTCGAGACCTGATAAATTAAGTTACATTAGGAGGGGAAAGAGGAAGATGTAGATTGTATTGGTTACTTTTTTCATTTTGACATATGTAAACAATTATAAATTTATAATGTTGTTATACATTTGAAACTATGAAATTTCAAATTTTGAGAGTTTGAGGATCATATGACATGTGTAATGTTTGAATTATGACAAATTGATAGTCAAATTAGGCTTTTATGTTGTCTAAATGCATTAATTTTATTTTATTTTTTGTGTAATTATAAGGTTTTTTTTTCCCAGGTCTTGAGTCTGAGTCAAAATTTTGGGCTACCAAGTCAAGTCTGAGTCCGAGTCCTAAAACTATGGTTAAAAATATCATTGGAGAGGACTTAATCCACCAAGGCAATTTAGTTATGCATGGAAAACAATGACGTTCAATGTTTACAATATAGAATATCTCAATCATCTTACAATGATGCCTTGACATTCTATAAGATGGGTAAAAAGTAACCAAAAGACAAAGCCCATACTAGCATTAGTTCAATGGTAGAATTTCAAGGTAATAACATTTATTGCATAGTATGCCAAGAAGGCTACTCCTTATCCCACATGTTACCTAAACCCACTCACTACTAGATGATTTAGGAACCAATGGTCTTATTTCTCCATCGTTAAATTGCATTCTTAAGCCATATAAGTCAATTAACAACTTTCAATCTACAATTTGCAGCAGATAGGACAGTGTTTAAATGATCATATCTTTTACATCCATTGGCTAAATTTAAAAATTCAATATATTTTAGAAAGGGGCAAATTCAAAGAACAAAACCTAGAAATATTTTTGCAAGAAACTCAATAATATGGGAGCAGTTTTTTCTACAAGTCACCTCACTAGTTCTACCCAGAACAATAGTTGTCAACATGATCACCTTAATTTTTTTGTAAGCTAAGCAAAGAATTTACCGAATTTGTCGTCCAAACCTAGGAAATAAAACTTAATACATTACGAGTAGTACTTGATTGGCTCAAGAGAACATCCATTTGTTTTAATGCAAACCAATTTTAAAATATGAAAAACACCAGTTGGCAGAAGCAATATTTAGCACACTAAAATTATATTATTGTTTTTTCCATTTTTTTGAACATTGCATGTTGCAATTGTTTCACATTCCAATTTTATGACCATTTACTGTTGAATTATTCTTTTTACCACAAGAAGTGCTCAAGTTAAATCTCAACAACATTTATGAACATTTATATTTTAGCCAATCATCACAAATATTTCATTTTAAGTTTGACAAAATTAGGTTGTGGGACACCTGGTCATTTAAATAAGAGAAGTGATATATAATTATTGACAATGCTAGGAAAGTGCATTTAGTTGCACTTTATGGGCTCTTACTAAACATAGATTATACTCACATGTAACTGAAAATATGAAAGTCATGTAAGAACCAAGGCATTGTTAGATCTGATCTTCCATGTAAAAAAGAAATTGAGAATTTAAGCATATAGACTAAAAACAAGAAATTATAACACCTCAAACAAGAGATCCTTCCATAGAGAACAAACTTTAGGTCTTATTTCCATGTCCATGTTAAACTTGGTCAATCTCTATGAATATTTGAAAGTTTTCATTCTAAGTTTGATATGTAGTCAGCCGAGAGTGTAATTAGTTGGCCAAGTTTTGTAAGTAAATAAAACTATAGTTAGCAGCCAAATATTTTATATAACTTTTGTTACGTGCTGATTAAGTCTTGACTAGTTGATTAGTTGTAACAAAGAGTTGCGATGGTTGGTTTCTCAACCACTACTAGCGACTATATGTACTTGGGTAATTGTAGTTAGGAGATATGATGATAGTGATTATGACATTGTGCTATAGTATGTTACATTCTAATGTTATGTTCTAGTACGGATGATTGTACTTGGTTCCATTGCATTAATAAATGAAGTACCATTATTTTGTGCAATATGCATTCATGAATGTTTTGTACATGTTCTATGTTCTGTGAGTTACATTTTTGTTTACTTTCATAGTATGTTGAATCTATTCCTATGAGTAAACATTTGGCATTGTTTCCTAAGTGAACCTAGTAAAATCACCTTGACGGGAGAATGGCATCGTAATGGGTCAATTGATTGAAGAGCCAATGCAAGCAAATGAAGATAGGGAAGACGCGCTAACAGAGGATCTTGTAAACTTATGGGATATCTCATTCAGGGATCACATATGGAGGGAGGCTCTTAAGTGAGAGATCCCTTAGTTGGTCATTTGGGCTAGACAGCAAGTCAACCCAAAGGTCAACCATCTCGTCAACTGACTACCAAGGTTGATCGCTTGTCACTACATCATACTGCAAGATATTCGGGTCGAGAGCGACCAAGAATGACAAAGGCAACAGATACTACAACAATACGAGGAAAGAAGCAAGTGGGAGGAGGAAGAACATGACACTAGTCGAAGGCATACTCTCGACAATTAATGACCATACAACCAATAATTAATGCCCATACAACCCAATAAGGAGAAAATCCGACTATCAAGTGGGCAAGAGACACCTAAGGAAAGAGTATGAAGATCACTCAGACTAAAAGAACATGTAAACCGATGAAGAAGACTGAAACAAATCTGTTGGCAATTAAATTTGCTCCTTTGGAATGCGGATTTGAAACGGATAGCTATGCACAGATAAACTGCTCTTCAAATTAGGAGGGAAGCTCCCTCTTGTTGATGGTGTTCAAGAAAGTAAACTAAAACTAAGTTGCCTATCTTTTTTATCAGCTAAGAGCACAAGGTTTATAAAACTCAAGCATCGTAGCTGAGATTTTTTGATTTAGAACTTCAACCATGACTAACCTACACTAAAGGCGTTTCTAATTTCTCAAGTAAACGTAGAGCAAGAGAATTTAGAAATGGACAAGGATTGATTCTCTAACAAAATACTTAGATAAACTCTCCTTCTAATGCACATCTACTTACTTTTAGTGCAAGTTGAAATTAAAGATCATATAAGCATAACACAAATATTAGAAATCTAAGACATTATATCAAGGAAAAATAGGCTCAAGACTTTATTTCTCAAATCTTTGGAACAAAAGATTACACTAAACACAAAACACATGCACTGAACAATACTTGTAGCTAAAGAGGCATGCAATTTGCTCTTACACAAAGTGAACTAACACTGAATAACAACTTGCTGCATTACAAGCTTGCAATTTTCTATCACAATAATCGTTAAAGAAAATAATGAGCAAAGGCTCTTATTTATAGGCAAGCAGAGGAGTAGAGAACCCTAAAATCTCCTTGCTTTTACAACTAGGGCTTGCTCAACAAGCAAGCTTTATTTCTAAATATAAAAGAAGATAACATTTAACACCTAAGAAAGCAGGAAAAGCGGGAAATGCCAACTATTACAATTTATCTTCTTTCTCTTTTTCAAAGAATGGATAAGAATTGTTCTGAGAATAGAAAAAAAGCAAAAAGAAAGCTTATAGAAGAAAGCTACTTTAAATATTGATCACATCCCCTAAAAAGCTAGAAATTGTATCCTTGTCAAGTGCATCAATACTATCAATAGTAAAGTTTTTCTTTTCTAAGATATCCTCTCCATCTACAATTGATCTCAGGAAATCTTCAATCTAATTGGCCACTTTCTAAAACTTTGCTGACATCATGGAAATGTTACTTGGCAAAGTCTTATGTTTTTCTTTCATCTGTTTCAGTGCAATCTTCTAGCTGTATCTGTCCTTGTGCATCTCCCATACTCTTTCACATTCTCCCTTAGAAATAGTCAAACTTTCAGGCCAAGGGGGAATGGAGAAGCATTTCTTGATCATGTTAGGTTTCAAACTGCAGATCAATCTACCATCTACTGATTGGATCTCCCATGTCACCAGATTGTAGTGCTTGATGCAAAAAGTTATGAATTCAAGACTCTGAACTGATATAGGAATAGATGTTGTTGTGAGGAGTCTAGAGTGTCCTAGGTTTCTGATTGTAGTGTTTTCTGCGCTCTCCAAATCACGTAGATCAAACACTGGCTTGATGTGATCCAAGTTCATCTCAACTATTTTGATGAAGTCATGGTAGAGAGCTGATTTAGTCTTGAAATCATTGGGAGTGTACTCCATTTGGAAAACCTTGAAGAATGACTGTAAACTCGCCTAGGTTCAGACAAGTTTTGAGCAACTTACTAGGTTTAGAACGCTGATTTTTCTTCCTCAAATGGATAAATTTTTTGGATTTTTTTTGAGATATGGGATTTGCTTAGAATTTCGTTGCAAGACAACATAGATCGCCTATTTTTGAAAATTTTGAATTTAGACTGAAAAAGAAGCAAACCCTAATTTCTTCAATTTTCCACCAAAAAAGCTGGCAGCTAGGTTTTGTTCAAAATACAATTTGGAATGAACCCAGTTGATCAGATTTGAAAAACATTGAGGTCTAATAGAAAAAGCAGCAAATCCTAGAATTTAAAATTTTCTTAAAAAAACTGAGATCTGGGTTGTCTTCAGAAAACTGTTTTAAGAGGACCCAGATGATCAAAATTTGAAAACTTTGATGATTTCAATGACATGCAAGGAAAAAGAAGCTGCTGGAACTTGATAAATTTCCTCAAAAATTCTTCAGAAGAATGGGATGAAGAAACCCAAATGGCTGAAAATTAAAACCCTTGACCTTCTCCTTCAAGAATTTGATGTTCTGAATGAAAAAAACATGAAAAAGCAAGGTTTTAAGTTGTTGGTCTGAAAAATATTTTTGAAAATCAACAACCTTGAGCTCTTGAATCTTGAAATAAAACTTCAAAGTTTTTGCTCCACTTTCTTCCTTTGGAGGTCACCTACAAAGAATAATGAATTTTGAAAGAAAAAAATGTCCTAAATAGATTTAGGGTTTGAGATAACTCTGCTTTCTTTTGTTTTAATCCTCCAAAACCTAAAATCAGCCTGTTCAATGAATTTAGACATTCATCTTTCATCTTGCAATTTTGAAAATTTAAATTTTTTGACTAAGGCATGACAAGTTGGGCACCCTTCTTAGGTAGAGACACCAACTTCTCCTATACTTAACCATTTTTTGGAGTTTTTCAACTTTTATCCATTTTGAGACCCTACTTTGATTTTGATCTTCGGCCTCCAGATTGATCTGATGGGTGAGTTGGATGATTCATCGCGAAGCTTGACTGATTCTGAGAAGATCACCTTGGGGGCATGTCTAGCTAAAAAAATTGTTTGATCCTTCAAAATCATGAGCACACATTTCCCTCTAGGGCACTTAACCTTCCCAGTGTTAGCCATTTTCATATGATTTTCAAGTTCTTCATTTCCCTTTGATTTTTTGATGAAATTTTGATTCCAGGAGCTACATTGATCCAATTGACTAGCTATCAATTTCGTTGGATAGCTTGATTGAATCTGAAAAAGTGATCTTGGATGTTGCAACTACAAATTCTATCATTTCAAGGTTCAAAAGCTTGGGCATCCTTCCTCTCCGAGGGCGCCCATCTCAACCAGACTTAGAATATTTTTAGTTTCTTATCAATTTCTCTTCTATAGATGATCTCGTTAGATCTGATGACCCAGATCTTAGATTGACTGATGATTGGATTTGTAACGAAGCTGAGGAGATTCTGAGAGGGGTCTTCTGGGAATAACTTCTGCAAAAAAAATCATTAGAGGCATCAAAAGATTGGGTGCCCCTAGCAAGTTGGGGCATCCAACTTCAACAGAGTTAGTCATTTTTCAGTATTTTCTCTGCTTTTTATTTTTTGATTTTTAGCTATGTTCCACCAAGTTTCTGGGATGGGGGAACGATGGGATGGTGGGATAGGTTTCGGGGAAGCAATTTTTTGAGGGGATTTTAGGGGATGGGGGGATGATTGTATAGTATTCCAAGTTGCATTCTCTAAAGGCAAAGTTCTTGTGTGGATGAACAATACCAACTTCAAGACTACTCGGGTGATTTGAGTTAGACATGAGAGCCTCTACAGGCTATGCACTCATCCACTTCAGGCTCTAATGCATGATTCTTCAAGTATGTGTGAACTTTGGCATTGAAGATTGGCTCACCTTCACTTTCGAGCTCTACCTATCATGGATAAGATGGTCACCGGCCTTCCAAAGTTCAACCAGGAGCACACAAGTACTTGTCGAGGTTGTGCTTTGTGTAGGAATACAAAAGGTCCATTTCATAGTAGAGAAAGTAGATCCAAATGTATTCTAGATCTTATTCATTATGATTTATGTGGTTCAATGTTTGTTGCTTCTTCGAGTGGTTTCTTGTATTATATTATTTTTGTTGATGAATACTCTAGAAAGACTTGGATTTATTTCTTGAAATCTAAAGAATCTGAGGAGGTATTAGAAAGGTTCAAGGAATTCAAACCTTAGGTGGAGAACCTATCTCGAAAGAAAATCAAAGTTTTGAGATTCGACAACGAAGGAGAGTACACTTCTAGAAACTTTCATAGTTTTTGCATTGAAGTTGGGATTAAGAGGGAGGTCAGTGTCTCTTATAATCCTCAACAAAATGGTGTTGCTGAAAGGAAGAACAAATCTATTGTGGAAGTAGCCTTAGCCATGATTCATGACCAAGATCTGCAAACCTTCCTTTTGTGTGGAAACATCTAGGACAATAGTCTATGTTCAAAATAGAAGTCCTCACCGAATTTTGGAGAACATCAATCATGAAGAAGCTTTTATTGGTAAGAAGCCAAAATTGAGTCATTTGAGGATCTTTGGATGTCCAGCACGTATGTTCATGTACTAAAGGAAAAGACGACAAAGTTGGAGCCTTCTGGCAAGAAGGGGTTATTTGTAGGTTATAGTGAAACATCAAAAGCCTATAGAATCTACATTCCAACCCAAAAGTTGATTGAGATCAGTAGACATGTCACATTTGAAGAAGGTGTTGCATTCAAAAGATCTAAGGGAACTCACATGGAGATTGAAGAGTCTCCTTAGGATATGGAAGTTGACCATGCTCCTGAGATTCAGAGGGAGACTCCTAAACCAAAAGAAGATTATGATCCAATTGAGCCCTTGGAGCCTACTAATGGGCCTACCAATATTTTGACTGGAAGAAAAAGACCTCTTTGGGCTAGGCAAACAATGTAGGAGGAAGAAAGGTTTGCAGCATCAAGAGGAACCTTCAGAGAAAGTAAGAGGCCTCACAAGTTTTCCAAGTATGTTTCCTTAATGAGTTAGATTATTGAGTCTGAGCCTTCCAGTGTTGAGGAAGCTTCTAGTCAACAGGTTTGGAGGGATGCTATGTTAGAAGAGCATTAGTCCCTTCTTAAGAATGATGTTTGGGACATCATTCCTAGACCCAAAGGAAAATCTATGGTATCTTCTAAATGGCTCTTGAAAATCAAGCATGCGGCTGATGGGAGCATTGAGAAGTACAAGGTTAGATTCATGGCTAGAGGGTTCTCACAAAAAGAAAGAGTTGACTATGAAGAAACATTTGCTCCAATTGCTTGTTATACTTCTATCAGGACAATCATTGCTATTGCTGCATCTAGAGGATGGAAGATTCACCAAATGGATGTAAAGACAACTTTTTTGAATGGTGTAATCGAGGAAGAGCTATACATTGAGCAACTTGATGGATTTGAGGTACACAGGAAGGAGTCTCATGTTTGTAGGTTGAAGAATTCCTTGTATGGTCTTAAGTAGAATCCTTGTGCTTGGTACGAAAGTATTCATCGTTACCTATCAAGCTTGGGTTTCTCCAAGAATGATGTTGATTCTAACCTGTATTTCAAGGTAGTTGATGGTGAAGCATTGATTTTGGTTTTGTATGTTGATGATCTGATTCTTACTAGAGAAGAACACCTCATTTTCAAATGCAAGGAGTTAGCCTCTAAATTTGAAATGAAGGATCTTGGTCTCATGCATTACTTGGCTTAGAAGTTTGGCAGAAGCCAGATGAGATGATTCTAAGTCAAGGGAAGTACACCATTGATATTCTGAAGAGATTTGGTATGATGGATTGTAAATCCATGTCTACGCCTATGGAGACCAGCTTGCATAAACTGAAAGAGGCTGCAACTAGTTCAGATCTGGTGGATCCTACATTGTACAGACAATTGATTGGATCATTGACGTATCTAGTCAATACTAGACCGAATATCTGCTATGCAGTGAGTGCACTCAGTCAGTTCATGTGTGAACCCAGGTAGATACATCTAGTTGCAGTGAAACATATCCTGAGATACTTGCCTGGCACAGGTGGATATGGGATGAGATATTCTTCAGGTGTGGATTTGAAGTTGCATGGTTATACAAATTTTGATTGGGCAGGGTGTGTCATTGATTGAAAGAGTACCTCTGTATGTTGCTTTAGTTTGGGGTTTGCGATGATATCCTTGTGTAACAGGAAGCAGTCATTTGTAGCATTGAGTACAACAGAGGCCGAGTATCTTGCAGCTTGTGTGGTAGCTTGAGAAGCAGTGTGGCTTCGGAAGCTCCTTACAAGATTTTTTGGGCAATCAATGGAGCCTACTATCATTCATTGTGATAACTAGAGTTGTGTGAAGCTTTTTGTCAATCCTATGTTTCATGACAAAACCAAACATGTTGAGATCAAATACCATTATAGTAGAGATATGGTATTGAGGAAAGCAATTCAATTGAGGTATATCAACACTAATGAGTAGATGGCAAACATTCTCACCAAGCCTCTCTTCAGGATAAAGTTTGTGTACTTTCGAGACAAGCTTGGTATGGTGGATAATCAAGCCCTAGCTGAGAAGGAGTCTCAATATCAGTGATCCTCTTTAATGCATTTCTCTTTGAGAGAGATTTGAGGTGCAAGCCCTTGTTAATGTATTTCTCTTTTGAGATTTGAGGTGAAAGCCCTTGTTTCCACCCTCTAGGAGAGCCATGGTGGATGTCATGTGTGTGACTCCATGACAAAATCACATGAGAGAGTTCGTGATGATTTTCTTGTACTTGTGTTTTCACCCTTTGGGAGAGCCATGGTGAAAGTCACGATGAAGTGACAACATCACGATAAGTGATAAACACTTGTACATACCATACATGGGTGTAGCCATGATGGTTGATATCATGATGAGGTGATATCTTTCCTTTCCACATTTGGGAGTAGCCATTGTGGTAGACATCATGATGAGGTGATATGTCTTGTGTAGCTGGAAATATTCTCCCTAGTTGAGAGGGAGTGTTAATGTTTATGTAGCATTGGTCATCACTTCTAGCCGATCTCCTTTACTTCATGATGATAAATTAAATAATAGCCTAAAGCTATTTAATTTATAGAGACATCATTTTTTATGAAGAGGCATGATCGATATTAATTTTATACTTAATTATGAAAAGGCATGATTTAATGAGGAGTTGTATTTTATTGAGGCCAACCTCATGTTCTTTGGGATGCAGTTTTCAAGAGACATTCTTTGGTGTCCGACTTGTTGCTTTTGAAAGGTCATGTCTTCCTCCATCGCATTGTATAAATACTTGGTGATATCTCATTGTTTGATCATCAATTCATTCCATTCTTATTCACCTCAAGTGCGAGTTCACCTACAAGGTAGATCGAATTCATATACAAAAGCAGTTTGATATTGTTGAAGGCTGAGATTCATCTTCAGTGAGTTACATCTGATTATATCTGAGATTGCATCAATTTGTGGTTCCTATTCTTGGCCTCATTATTGGCCTCTATTGTAAAGGAGTTTCTCTTTGTAATTCAATATATAAGTGATATATTGTTGTTGGGTTTTTGTCCCTCAAGTGGAGGGTTTTGCCAGGATATCTGCTATGTTATTGGGTTGAATTTTAAATTAATTTTATGTGCTCTAATCTGATCATAAAACTAACAATGCCAAAATGTTCAAAGTTTGGGGGAAAACTATGTAAGTGATGTGGACTGGACAATCACGAAGATACTGACTGCCCGAAGCAGAAAGGTATAAATATGCTAGAGGTGGAAGATCAGAATGAAGAGATATTGTTCATCACTAGAGCACAAACAAAGAAAGCCACCTATCCTGACCCATGAACGAAAAAGCAATGAATGAAGGAATCCAAAGCAGAAGTGGAATAGGCGATGGTAAGGAACGAAGAACCCATCAGGAGATTCCAAGTACCTTGTGGTGGTTGAAGTCGGAAAAGAACAATGTACGAAAGGTACTATAGACTACCATACCTATCAAAGTGACCGACCTTCTCCAGACTATGCCACAGCTAGGAATGGCAATCACGAACGTAGTTGGTGATGATGAATGCCAACAACAAGAAGGCCGAAGGAAGGAGAAGGTAGAAAAACCTCCACTCGAGGGTGAACAAGTCATCGACCCAATGTTGCTGACAATAAATGTCGGGAAGAGATCGATGATCTTACAAATGGAGATCAGAGGAAATAATTTGAAAAACATGATTGTCGATGGAGGATAGAGTGAACATACTCCTTGAAGACACATGGAAAATTATTGAGAAACCTACACTCTGGCCACTGACGTTCCAATTTGTGGGTGTTGACCAACATGGTATCAAGCCGTTGGGAATGAAAAAGGTGATGATTGGGACACAACCATTCTTGCTAAACTTCTTGTTGAGTACAAAGAGTACAATGAGGGAGTAGAAAAACTAGATGATATTCACAAGTTTGAACGTGACAAAATAGTCAAAGTGTGAGATGACAGGAGAAAAATACAGAAAAGAAAATGTTGTGATAGAGAAATTTTTTTGTTAGAGCCAAAAATGGAAAAAGTGAAAAAAAAAAGAATAAAAAAATGGGAAAAAATAAAAGAAAAGAAGGAAAAAATGAGAAAAAAAAGCATTAAAATAGAGTGGAAAAGCAGGAGAAAATTAAAAGTGAAAAAAAAAAAAAATGGAAAAAATTGAAAAGGAGAAAAGTAGAAAAAAATGCGAGGAGAAAAAGTCGAGATAAAAAACAAGAAAAAAAAATAAATTTAAAAAGCCAAAGTATTGAAAGAAAAAATCAAAGTGGGAAACCTTATTAAATTAAAAAATACATTGGAAGTTGTACAACCAGGTGACAATTGCAAGTTTCAACATAAGAGAAACATACCGCATGGGTTTAAGAAAATTTCTTCATACAAGGTCACATGCCAAAAAGGGGCACGACATTGGCAAGACATAGCACGAAAAATTCACCAAGATATCATATGGTACATAGAAGACATTCAGGGAAAAATAAAACCACTCATATGATAGAAAGAAGAATGCGTTGGGGAGAGTTGTGAAAGAATTGGGTGAAGCTTGCAAGGGCATATGGAACACCAATGCACAAAGGGACAATGTGAAATCATATGACAGTTGGTGGAGGGCATCACATAGGCAATTTAGGTGAGTCTTGTATGACTAAAAAGAAGAAATAAGAGGCGACCTCATAAAATAAAAACCACAATTTCTAGAGGAACACACGAAGGGAAAGAAAGGTAGAAGATAGAAGTCATATGATTGAAAGGAGACTTGTACGAATTAGCATGGAAGCATCATAACATAATAGTAGGGTTGGGAGGAATAGTTGCACAAAATTGGGAGATTGTCGCTAGACTTGCAGGAAATCACACTAGAAATAAATGTACGACAACATAAAGTCATTGTACAAAAGAAGAAATATTGCATCGTACACTATATGGGAAGAACAAATAGATGCATGGGAGGAGTGGATGACAATACAAGGGAAGTAGGAGTAAGACCCATACCTTGTACAGTTGGCAATTTGAATGAAAGCATTGTGAAAAACAAACACAAATTTGTACAACACTATGAAGATCACATAGTATGACAACCTCTACATAAACTCGTACAATGACCTTTGCTTGGAATTGTGCAGTGGTACCTATGCAAAAATATACAATATTTCCAAAACATACGGTGGAGGAATAAGGTGAGTGTATGGTACAGGAATTGGAATCACACATAATTTGAGCAATAACATTTGTGGTATGAAGGTGAAGGAGAGAATTGAAATTGTAGAGAGCAACCGTGAAACTGGAACTGTACCGTGTGCAAAAAATAACAAAGTACAACAATCAATCATTGAACAACCTCATTCTTTAGTTGATAGTGCAAATTTTTTATTTTTTAGCTTTGCTAGCATTGTGGACCGTGCTAGGGGCATTGCTCCTGGACCCTATGCGAGTGTTGATTTCTAGAGTTTTGGAAGCATTTTTGAAGTGATTTTTGGAAGTTTCAATTTGTTGGTCATTGATTTTTGGAAGTTTTAGTTTGTTGGTCATTGTTTCCCAACCCTAGGTCGTACCATAGTATTGCTCATGTTGATTGGAGGTTCAAAGATCTTTTTGTGGGCGTTGTCTTTTCTTGATTGGTAGGTTGAGGTGACCCTTTGTGCAAGAAATCAAAATTTATGATGGATGCATGAATTTCTAGGAGAAAATTTGTAATGTCCCCTTCTCAGTAGTAAGTAGTGCAGTGGCCCATCAGCCTATTTTGGATGCTCGTAGGCTCATTATAGGTAAAATTAGGGTTTCCAATTGTTTGGAGGTTTTTGGTGTTTTCAGGGGTTTGCATGTTGGAGTTTTGCATTTTTGAATCTTTCTAGGTTTTCAAAAAGCTTTGCAGTGGTATGACATGCAAATGCATCAGGCTACTTTTTCAAGACTTACTATTTTTAGTAAGTTATGACCGCTGCACAAATTGTGGTTAAAATGAGTTTGGGACAACTTACCATTTTTAGTAGTATGCTATTTTTAATAAGTTTTGTTTATGGTAGTGCTCTGGTTGGCAACAATTCAACAGTTCAGAGTGCTTTCTATTTTGAGCAAGGTAGTTTGGGTATATTTGGCTTTCAACACTTTGAGGCTCATTTTGGTAAAATGATTTATTTAAGTCATTTAAATATTTTAATGTTATTTTGGCCCCTTGGCCTAGCACAATGACTTAATGATGTTTTAAAAGGTGGGATTTTGAGTGGGACGCCTCATGAGAGGTAATTAAATAGTTCATAATGTTTATTATGTACCATTTTCTTTGGATGCCTACAAGAGGGTGAATAAAGTTTATTTTAAAATAAAATATTTCAAATTGTGCCTTGGGCATCCCTTTTGGAGGGAAAAGAAGGAATTTGAAAGGTCACCTCAAAGTTCTATTTAAGAAGAGCCTTGCTCTAGCATTTGGAATCCATTGCTATTGATAATGAAGTGTTGCTAAAATGTTTTTAGACTTTTGGCTTCAAGGAAAGCATACCTCATAGAAAGTATTCAGTTTCATGTTTGGAAGATAACACCTAGTTGAATTGAGACTGCTTGTCATCTAGAGATTGCAGATTGAGCTTCATTGTTGAAGGGTTTTTGATGATATTCACAGTTTTGTTGTTGCTAGTTCATATATGGTTGTAGGTTATTTTCATTCATAACTCCTTGGAGGAATTTTTGTAGGATATGGATATTTTCTCAATGTGTTCCTATGCTCTAGGTGCCTCTTTCCTCCATATTTTAGGTTTTTTGATGAAGTGGCTGAATTACTAACCAAGGTCGACCTCTTCCCTAGGTCATACCACTTACAACCTTGCATTGGAATGTGTGCCACTCTTTGTGGCATTTTTTGGTGGTGATTTTCTTTGAAATTTTGGATGCCTAGAATCAGTTATTCATGTGCTTTCAGTTTGAGTCTGATTGGAGGTGATTTGTGTGAGATATAAGCTTTTTGGTAATTTCATAGCTTGTTGGTCTGCATTTCAGTTTGCTAGTTTTGTATATCAGACTTGGTTATTTCTGTCTCATGCTATATTTCCTTGGTCTTTCTACTCATATTTGTAATCAAAAATATTGTAAACCATTTGATATTGAACTTAGAGAAAAAAGCATCAAAATCAATGTATTGTGAACATATTGTAATGCTAGTTTAGTAGTACTGATCAACAGGTTACTTACAACACTTTGTAATTTTGTATATATTACTCCTGCTGAATAAGTGGTTGAGTGTTTTGGTTTTAATAATTCTAATGATTGCTCCCATTGAATAAGTGATTGAGCTTTCATGGTCGGTTATTCTCCTACTTTACTTTCAGTATTTCACTTTTAAAATGGTCGGCCAACTGCCTACAACATTGTACCTTTCATTTCCAATTTATAGCTAACGATCCCCTCGCACTGTATGCTCTCACCTCACCCACATTGGGATTTTTGTGATTAGAAAGTGAAGGGTTCCATTTTAGCTTATTATACTTTGGAGCTAACCTTAACGGGTGCATTGTTGTTTGGTAAAAAATTCAAAAAAAACTAAGGGGGATATCTCAAAATCACCCCCTTGCTAGTATACCTCTTTGTGGGTTTGGTACTTTGTTATTGGTGACAAAAACCTACCCTTTGTCCTTGCTGCTCCATGTGTTGGAAGGTTCCTAGCCCATACCTTGACCTTGCAAGCATTTTGGGAGAGTTCTATGGTGATTTTGGTGAAGTTGTGATCATTGGTTAGTTCTTGGTTGGTGTTTTCATACTACTATTCATTTTGTATCAAACCTAAAACTTTGTATTAGACCTGTAGCAACAATGTGTTAGACCTTCTTCGGTCCCTTGGGGGTTTTCTTATTGAGGTATCATTGTTACATTTTTTTGGGAGTACTTATATTCTTGTTGTGGTATCATTTTGGGGAGTTATGCTACAAGTTATCATCATTTTCATAGTGTAAAAACAACTTATGATATTCTGGAACATTTTGTAACAAGATCCTTTGTAATACCATTTGGTAGTACCATCGATGAATCAACTCTTTTGATTATTGTTACTTACTACACTTAATAAGTGGCGCTCTCAGTAAATAAGTGGTTGAGCTTTCTTAACATTTATTGTCATGCCTGCTGAATAAGTGGTTGAGCTTTCTTTACATTTCTTGTTATGCCCACTGAATAAGGCGATGAGTTTCATTTACTTTCATGTTATGCTTCTTGAATAAGTGGAGGATCTTTCTTTGGCTTGATCGGCTTGCTACCAAGTGCTTTCTTGTATAGTTGTAATTCTCGTTGAATAAGCAGAGGTTTCTTTTCATGCCCTTGAAATTACATACTTACCCTACTGATGAAGTGGTTGATTTTAGAAGGAAAAAATTGTAAGCCTTACTACTGTATGCTCTCACCTTGCCACATTGGGATCTGGGTGATCAAAAAGTGGAAGGTATTTTCTTTTAGTTGGTTTGATTATCACTCATCCCACTGAACAGGCAGATGCTTTAGTTAATGCAATGTATACCTGTTGATGCATTTTTTATGACACATTGAACACTCTAGAATAAACAGTCCAAAGACGCTCTATCCTCTTTTGAAAAACTACCTCGTATGCTAAGATTCCTAGAAAGTTCATACGGTAATTCCAATGTTTCGTAAGTTGGGGGATGGACAAGCTCAATGGATGATGTGATATGCTGGTATCACAAAGGGACCTTTGACAAAAAATTACTCAAAAGTAGGTATTTAGATAGATTTGACGTTGAATGCTCTTTTATTTTGGGGGTTTCCGATTTTGAAAAAAAAAAGAAAAAGGGATGAGGGTTTAGAAACTAGACTTATGCTAAACTACTCCTATGAACTTAAGAGACAAATGTTGGATAGTGAAATTTAAACCAATTTTTGCTTTGCCAAGTATGATGACTACAACTAGACAAAGATGGTGCAATATTCAATGGGATTTACAAATGATGTCCTATTACTCAATACAACCATCAATTTGAATAAAGCATATAGGTAATATAATTCAAGTTAAACAGTTTCAAAGTTCAGACTAACCTCGCACATCAAATTGAAAATCATTCAATTGAAAAAGGTATGAACTAATTTCACTATTTTCAACACTATCAATCTTTCATTCATCTAAAAAAAAATGTTGAAGCTAATTTACTTTATTAAAGAAATATGAAACCATGCAAGCTCTCAAAGTAACAAATGCTCATTATGAGTCAAATCATTATTTGAATAGCACTAGTAGCAGCAATTTCACAAGTCTCTCCAAATAAATGAAATGAGTAGGGTTTATATAGGCACCCCAATTACAAAGCAACGACCCAGATTGATTTGAGATCAATGGAAAAGATTATTCCAAGAAACCCTAACCCTAAAATGCATAACTAACTCATGGAGACATGGCACGAGTAGGATGAGCCATTTGGAGTGTGGAAAATAATGACACCTTGCAAATTAATCGAGCAAGTGGGAATCCAAAATGCAATTCCCCTTGGCTTGCTCCCTGACTACAAATGCAAGAAACTTTGTGAACACCAAATCGAGCTCCTCCATTGATATTTTTGGCATAGAATCCAGCTACACTCCCATTATGTCCAAGGTTTCAAGGCATTGAGTGAAAGTATTTTCCCATCTACCTTCTTGTTTCCGAAAGCTATCTATAAAGGTCAAAAGAGAAGACATGTCATCAAGCTGGTTTTCTATGATAATCTACATTTCCTTGGAGTAAATATTCATCACACTCTTCTTCAATCCTTCCAAATCCAAGCCATTTGTATCATGATGATCTTGCCCTATTAATCCTTCAAGAGAGGTGAGGATTCTTAGCTATATTTTCTCAATAGAATTTTGTATAACAACACACTCTTCTTTCATTCCATCATATATCTCTTCTTTGCTAACAAGGAATGATACCACCTACTGAAATCATATGAAGCTCCAATGTCAATAACACCTTCCTGGATCAATATTTGCAGGGATACTTCCTTTAAAACCTTCAAACGAGGTATTAACTTGTCTTTTATATATTGGAAGTCTTCCCAATTATCTTCAATTTGGAAAATTTCAGTCATAAGCAAGGCTGATCTATCATAGGTCTGAGCACATTTCTCCAAGAATTGGTCCATCTATTTTGAGATATTGTTGACCCAACTCCTAGTTGCTTGGATTGTGATCCTTGTAGCCTCAAGATTGTCAATGGATTCTAGAGGAAGGGATGATGGTGGGATAAAAGCTTCACCTTCTTAACGCAAGGGGGTTGTTATTTGTTGAATGGACTCTATCAATCTCAAATTTTCCACTTCTAGTATTTCCTTCTTCTCCTCTATTTTGTAAAAATTCTCCTTGATGGCCTTGGAAGTGTCTTCTAGCTCATGAAAATATTGTTCTATTGTGGTTGGCCCAATGTCCAACGTTTTAACATCATAGTCCATAGGAGTAATATGATCTCTAGGCTTGTCAACCTTTGGAACTGCAACTTGTAAAACCTTGGATCCTGCACCATTTCTGATAATCTGAAAATACTTTTTAGGATTCTTTGGTGTTTTAGCTTTGCCAATCCTCTCTAAGAAGTCCTGCATGCTTTCAATTGGTTGAACTTCATCTAGTGGTTTAGATTTCTTCAATCAAACTTTCATTCAACCAAGTTGGGATAATGGATAATTCCATCCTATCTTCCAATTGAATATCATCATCAATCCCTTTCAAGGCAAGAATTATTTCATCTCCCAACTCCTCATTATTTTCAAGGATTTCAATATCTCCCATGCCTTCAATCATTAGTGTATCACCTCCTTCCAAACACTTAGTGAAGGTTTGCTCTTGAAGAAAATCTAGCTATTCTAACTCTTGAGATTCAACCTCTTGTTCATGGTTTGGTTAAATCTTAGCAATGGAAACTTCTACTATTTTGATTGATAACGTACTTGAAGATGATGTAATTTCATTCACCTTTTGCGTCTTAATTTATGACTCTTTACTTGCTACTTCCTTCTCCTTTGTTTGAAGATCTTCAATCATTGCCTTCCTCTTGCTTGGACATGGAAGTTCATCAGGACCTTCTCCAACTACTTCTCCCTGACTTGAACTTCATTGCTCAACATGGCATAGGTAAGGGAGATTCCTTTTTTTCTTAATTTGCTGATCTGATTATCCACCCATTCCCTAGAATAAGCTACAATTTCCTTCATCAATACATCCAAATTAGTCAACTCAAGTTGTGTCCAATTGGGCAACAAGATAGGCTTGTTCTTTTCTTGTTCAAATTGAGGATGCACGTATTCTCCATTGTCTTTTACTTGGTTAGGAATGGGGAATAAGTCACACTTTTTCACAAGGTCTACTGGAATTCTAGACCACATCTTCTTCCTGACTCCATATTCATCCACCAAGTTAGACCAATAATCTTCAATCTACATAACATGGACTTCTCATGAATTCTCAAATATGGATCATAATCAGACCTCAGTTTATAAGTGCCAAACTTATAAAATTGTAATTCTAATTTTTGTATCTTGGCTGATAGCAATGAGGGGTTGACTTCTAGCATTTTCCCAATTACAATAGGAAAATCTACTCCTTGTTTGTTCTTTTTACCTTGAATGGAATCCACATGTGCTAATTGCCTTTCAACTTCAAGCATAATAATCTTTTCTGTTGGATACCGGGGGAGTTTATACAGAGCATCTGTGAATCCATGAACTCTTATGTATGTACAAGTCAGAAATTGGATGAACCCAGATCTAAATTTATCAAGCAACATCATAGCCTCTTTAGATAACCTCTTTTGGATTCCTCCTTGAAGCAATCGAGTGATATACATGACGAAGGCGTCATTGGTTATCTTATAATTGTCCTTCTAATGCAACTATAGCCGTGGGTAACAATCATGTGCTTTGAACTGGTTATTTCGAAGTCCAACTTCCCCTTTGCAAATCAATCCTTTATACTTGGTAAACCGGGCCAGGATTTAGACTATGTAGGAACTCATATAGAAAGTCTTGGTCTTCTCCAAGTTTCTTAACTGGAAATCAATGTTATCACTTATTAATTTGGCCCAATTTATTGTTTCCATTCCTAACACGACCTCCTCTACGTATGAAAACATCCACACTTCGAATAAAGCTCCCTGAGAAGTACCCATAATCTTGTTCAGCATGGGGATCACATCACTGTATTCTTCCTTAAAATATGTGCAAATCAATCTATTAGGTAGCTTAGAGCAATGCCTCTTTGGTTCCTTAACCCAGTTGGAATTAATTATATCCATACAAGATTCTTTCGCTTGATCAAACATGGTTTGTGATTCCTCTTAGGTCCTGTTCAACGTTTTGTGACGACGAGGAATACCAAACACCTCTCTAACTAAATCTTCTATGAAGTATGCCAAAGTGATCTCGTTAGATGCTTTAATGGATCTTGTTTGTGGATTGTATCTTCTGGCGTACTCAACTATCAACTCACTGCACTAAACTGTAGGTGGAAATCCTACTGCTTGGTGAAGTCTGCATTTAACCATGTTGGTTGCAATAGGCATGGGAATTTCATGCTGATTGCCAAACATCCTTTTCTTGTGTTGTATCGCATTGAATTGCTCGAAGTTAGTATCTGCTACTTTCTTCCATTTCGATGATAGTTGAAATTATGGATAGAATTCCCTGAGAACTTCTTTCACTTGAATCTTTCTAACTCCACCTCCTACATTCTTTGAAGTAGACATTGTGCCTATACGAAGCTCGAAGTTAGAAAATTTTCACAAATTGCAAAGAAGGCAATTTTATGGCTAGAGAATATATAAATAAATTAACTAAAAAATTCTAGAACTCGACTACTTAGGCTTGTTGGAGAAATTTTTTTAATAAAATGAAATTTTACTAGCCTTTATCTTTTTTTTAAGAACATTCAGAGAATTTTTTAAACAATTTACTAGACTTTTAGAGCTGTAAACTAAATTTTTTGTAAATCCAAGATAAAAATTCCTTTTTCCTTATTCAAATTCACTAGCTATGATTTTGTAGTTGCATGAAAAATCTAAAAATAGAAGAAAAATATCCAACCTTGTGCTTTGGAATTAATGTAACTTGTAGCTCAAGAAGAAAGGAAGAAGAAGGACGCCTTTGGCTGAGAGAAGTTTTCCTGTGAGAAAATTTGACCTGTGAAGAATGAAAAATAAACTCTCAAGCACTTCTTTTATAAGAAAAACTTTCCTTATTAGCCTAGGTCAACCTCTTCTCTAATTGGTTGCTTTGTTTTAAAACACAAAAAGTGATCTTATCTTCCTTTTGGTTTTTCAGGGGCGCCCCTTCTTGCCTGCTTGTTAAGTTTTTAAATAAAAAACTTAAGTTATTTTAAATTCCTTGCCTTAGAAAAATCTACCTTTAAGTGGACTTATCCACTTTGCAACTAGATTTTTTCCTTTTACCAAGGTAACTCTTTGCCTTATCTTTTTTTTTTTGTTTTCTCCTTGGAAATCTGACTTTCAACTGGAATTTTTCTCCTTTCAAGTGGATTTTGACTTCATCATAGAATTCTTGAAGTCCCAATTCGAATTTTTCATTTTCCTTAGTCAATTTTCACTTTTAGTACATTCACCAACTAGAATTTTGAATCATCCAATTGGATTTACTTTTGAACTTGGACGAATTTTAACAAGACTTTTCAAATGGACAAATTTTAATTGGATTTTCCACTTAGTGGATTTCATTTTGATGAATTTCAAATGGTTTTTTCCATGATTCAACTAGATTTCTTTATGGGGCATACCTCTCCAGACTTAGGCAAATTTCACCATAATCTCCTTGCTTTTTACTTGATTTTTCTTCCTTAAAGGTGTAATTTTCAATTGATTTTCCAAATTTTTGCATGTGCTTTTCCTTACTTTTCAGACCTTTGCACATGCTTTTCTCATGATTTTTCTAATTTTTTAAAAAGATTTTTGCTTGATTTTTGGCCGCTTTTCGATTCTAAGAATGCAAACTTTCGACTCCATTACCAGTAAGACCTAGCACTTTTTTAAAATAGAAAAAGAAAAAAAGTGACTTTCTAAAAATATTAAATTCCAGATTGGTCCAGAAATGCCAAAAATGAAAAAAGCAAAAAAAAGCGAATCCCAAAATAGGAAGTGTCAGAATTGAGCGAAAGCACAGGTGATCCTCATCTACCGGGTCTTCTAAGCACTTCTATGATGTTCATGTTCAGTTTCAAGCTCAAATTCTCAACTTGGTTTGGGTGATGACTCCAAACTTGACATGAGATTCCTAGAGCAACAGAGCTATTGAAATTGCCACTCAAAGCTAAACCCTAAGAGTAAACCACTGAGGGTCCACATTTGCAATGGGGCAATGTGTGAAATAAGTCACAACAATACCTTACCATCATATGCTCTCACCTTTCCCACATCACGATCTGGGTGATCAAAAGCTGGAGGGTTGCTTTATTCAATTGATTATTATTATAATTTGGCTAACGCTAATAGGTGCAAAATTGAAAAAAAAGTTAAGGGTGGGTTATTACAATGGTATCAGAGTTGGTTTTCTTGCCATCTTGTGCTTCTAACATATTCCATGCAGCTGTAATCATCTATGAGTGAAATAGAAAGAAGGTATTATGATGAAGAACAAAAGAAAAATTAGCGGCAACCTCCACCAATTCCAGAAGGAGAAGCAGTTTCAGGGATTCTTGGGATCCATTTGGATTCTTCTAGAGACAGTGATAGTTCAGTTGAGGTTATGGTAGACAAGGGGAAGGTGCCAAGCCAACTCAAAAATCCAAATGATAGAACAAAGAGAAAGTTTGACATTATGTTAGACATGATGTTGCAGTTGTTGGTGAAGATGAATCAAGGTATTCCGCAAGTTAACCAAGTGCCACAAGGTGAAACTAGCTCCATCAACCAGTCAAAAATTGTGGACGGACTACTACAATTGTTTTAGGGTATGTTCCTAGACCATTCCAGCCCACATTCACATATAGCGAGGAGCCACAAGGTGCTCGAGAGGAACAACTACCTTTAGTATATGAAATTAGGACAGCCTATATGGAGTATGCTTCTCTACCAATTGAGATTTGTGAGTTATTGACCTTGGATTAGTACCCCCACCAAAGGAAGAAAAGGGGTGGAAGAGTGGAGAATAGAGGGCCACCAGTGCAGAGTGATTTCCAAAATGCTTTGGGAAAGGTAACATTGGCACACTTTGATGGTAGTGATAAGTGTACAGCTAGAGCTTGGATGAAACAATTGGATAATTACTTATCATTTAAACCTATGCCAAAAGACGAGGCAATAATTTTTTCCTCTTTACACCTTGATGGAGCAGATCACGAATGGTGGCACACATGGCCTTATAGTCATAATTTGATTACTACATATGATGAGTTTACCAACAAACTCGTCGAGAAGTTTGATAAAAAGGATCTTGAAACAAATTTTAGAGAGCTCATGCAGTTGAAGCAGTTTGGTTCACTTCACACTTACATTTCAAAGTTCCAGAGACTCTTTGTCATGGTTCTTGGTATCATGGAGAAGAGACTTGTAGTCCTTTTCAGTGAAAAGATAATGGATCCATTGAAGGGATGGGTTAAAGCTTTTGACCCATCAAATCTTCATGAGGCAATAAGGAAAGCAAGGAGCATGGAGCTTACAACCCCAAAGAACAAATTTCCACCTAAGACCTTCTCGCATGATAGAGACAAGAGGTATGATAGCAAGAAGACCATTCAGCCCAAAGAAACAACCACAAAGAAGGTGGAGGAAGACTACAAAAAAGAGTTGAGGAAGAAGAATCTTTGTTTCACATGCAAAGAGCCATGGGCCCCAGGTCACAAGTGTTGGGAAAAGGGGAAGAACCATCAATTGGAGGCCTATTCAGTAGATGGATCAGAAGAAAATTCTGACTAGCAAGCTAAAGCAGAGGAAAGTGAAGAAGTTTCAAAAGAAGAGCTTGGGGAAGTGAAGGAAAGTGGTGGTACTCTTGCTAGGATCTCTAGCCTTCAAAGAAGTACATTCAAATTTAGAAGATTGTTGAAAGGGCAGCAAATTGTTGCTTTAATTAATATTAGTGTTATGCATAACTTCATTGATGAAGATATTGTAGCATAGTGTGGGCTCAAAACTAGGAAATTTGGTGGTTTCTAAGTCATGGTTTCCAATGGTAAGACAATGTCTTGTGTTAAGATGATACCACAATTGAGGATCTTGTTAAACCACTACGAAGTCAATGATGACTTCTATGTTGTCAACAATAGAGGTATAAATGTTGTTTTGGGTATGTAGTGGCTTCATTCCTTAGGGGAGATCACCTTGAACTTAAAATCCATGGAGCTGAAATTTCAAAATGGTGATAGGAAAGTGGTATTGAAAGGAATGACTAACAGAAGGTCCAACACTATTACATGCAAGTTAATGCAAGGAGAATTCAATCATGATCAAAGAATAAGGCCCAAGCAAGGTGGAAACAATTTCTAAACTCATGATAATCCCCTATTTGATATGGAAGTAGAGCTAACATTTCCTAACCCTTTATTTGAGATGCATGAAGACAAGGTGATAAAAGAACCATTATGTCTAGTTGATTTTCTTCCTATGGTGATGTATGATGGATTGGATCCTTGTGATGAGGAGGTTGGATTTGTGGATTCATTGTGTTGCCGTAACAACTAGCACCTCTGAAGTAAGAGTTGGTATGGACAACTATGCACACTACACAATGAGTTCTCTTCAAATTATGAGGGGAATCACCCTCGTTGTGCTTTAACAAAAATTCTTGGAAAGGGAAAAGTAATCTAAACTATTTCCTGTCTTTTTGTTTTAGCTGTAGAGGTACAAGGCTTTCAAGAAAACTTTATACATTGCAGCTAAGTATTTTCCGGTTTCACAGACTACCAACTACAACTAGGCTTAACTACTTAAAATCTATCCAATTTCCTCAAGAAAACAGAGTATGAGGAAATGGAGCAAGGATGACTATCTGATGATAAACAAGTATAGATTCTCAACTTGAAGGCAAGGTGGAACATCTATCAGCTCAATCTAAACAAGTTAATTGGAAACAAGAATATATGATAAACTAAGTACGAATTCTCAACTTGAAGACAAGGTGGCACAACTAGCAGATGAGGTTGTTCATTTTCAAAGTCTTCACAGGACTTTAGCATAATTAGTTTTGCTATTCAATAAGCCCAACCATCAGCATCAGGGATTTTGCAAACTCTCGTACGAGCGAGGTCTTTGGTGTTATGCTGAAAAATGAAGATAGCTCAGAAAATGGCCAAGTTTGGTCGTCAATTCCATTTTGGAAAAGGCCCATTTCTTTTTGAGGTCTTAGAAGCAGTTTTCTCGCTTCATCACCTCTAGAGACGTCTCTCGTGGGTCCTTTTGGCTATGCATCGAGACAGACAGTGTTCAAATCGGGTCACCCCAGCTCCAGATATTAGAGGTCATAGTTGGTCATCTGGTTGAGAGTAGCACTTGTCAAAATGGCCTTTGAGCCTTTTCAGGCCAAGGGTGCCTTCACTTCTGAGGCCCTTAATGCAGTTGTCAAAAGCCTTGCATATATTTTTTAGATGCAGAATACTTCTAGTCATGCAGTGAGCTTGGTTGCCTATCAGCAGAGTTCACCGTTCGTCGTCAGTAGCTATTTGAAGCATCAGATGGTAGTTTCAAGAAATGGCTAAGTCTGGTGTCGTGAAATCAATTTAATCAAGGGAGCCTAATTTTTTGAGGTGTTAAATGATGGATTTTGTAGTGATGACTCCCAGCAGACATTTATTCCTTGCTCTACAAGCTTCACAATGAATACGTCTATTTAGTCTTAGCATCATCTGGTCACTAGAAAATCAGTGTTGAAGATGGCTAGTTGTAACTTTGTAGTCAGCTACAGTAGGAAGTTAATAAAAAATGCAATATCTTGAGCAAATGGACGCCTATGAGGTCAAATGATTTTTTTTTAAATCAGTGAAGTTTGCCAGTGAAACCTAAAGCTTCATTCAGTTTTTCAACTGAAGTTAAATAATATTTAATATTTATTCTTGCATTTTTAAGCATTAAATGGCAAATTTCTAAAATTGGTGCCTCTTTGTGCTATTGCATAATGAATATTTTATTATTATTTAAATTTTGAACTTCAAGTCAGTGTTAGTGAAACTGAAGGGAGTCCAATCAGAAGAATTCTATTTTAGTCAGGGTTTTAAATCTTGCAGTTCACAAAATGGTGGGAATTTTCTTTATTTAAGCATGGTGCCATCTTCATTCATCATTCACAAAGCTTCAAAGAAATTCGTGGTTTCTCAAGCAAAGGTGAAGAATTTGCAAAAGCAAAGGCAAATTATTCATCAATTTTCAAGGGCGATTTCATCAACACATTCTTTTGCAGGTTAAAGTTCACATTCATTAGTAGAATTGAAGAATACTAGGGCGATTTTCACAGGAGAAGAGCATACTAAAAATGTCTTTTTCCTCCTTGTTTCTCAAATTTCTCTCAAAATACAATTTGCATGTTCCTGAAATTGGAAAAAATTGACAAGTCTTATCATCTAGATCATTTTTGTATAGCTTCCTCAAGTTAAAACCGTGTGTTTGAATTTTTAGGAATTTTTAACTTCAGAACATCCGTTCTTGAGTTTCTAATTTTCTCAACTAAAAATTCATTGTAGGATCGAGTAGAAGTCATATTTTTCACATTTCTGACGTTCTGGGTTGTCTTAGAATTTTTTTGGGACAAAACCCATATTTCAAAATTTTTATGCCAGTTCGCCCGTGAAATTTCATGCATAGTAGAAACATTGCCACGATCAATTGGAATGTCAGATTGATAGGCAAGATGGTGCACCGCGAAGCCAAACTAGAGTAGTATAAATGACATGAAGACCTTTTCAACAAACTCAACCATCTGAGGGGCCATTCGGAAGGGCGCCCTTGAGCTACAGGGGCGCAGTTCATCATCTAAGGAAGTTCCTGTGACCTAAATTCTCTTTATAAGCTCATCTTTTGTCACTGACTGCAGAAGCCTCGGACCTTGGATCACTGTGTTTGATATCTCATTAGATAGGAAGATTGGTCGTAAAGAGTTTGACTACATCCACCATCATAAATGCCAAGATTTGAGCCCTCTTAAAGAGGTGCGCCCTTGAGCTACTAGAGCGCAAAAGCTCAAAAAGGATAAGCTTCTATAAACTACAACTTTGGGATCTTCATCTTCTGTCACTAGTAACCAGAGCTTCAAGTCTCAAATAGCTTCACTGGATAGCTCATCCGATAAGCAGACTAATTCAGAAGAGATTAACTATATTCATGAGCATTTTCAACAAAATCTTGACCTTCAAAAAGAAGGGCACCCTTGAGCTACAGGGCACAACTTTGCTTTTCTCTAATAAATCTCCATAAATTAATCACTGAAAACTCTGTCTTGGCCACTAAAATGATCATGCGAAAGCATAGTTGTTGTCGTGAAATGCCTCATTCTGAGCCTCCAATTTAGGTTCTGATCAATGGATGGTGCCTTTGACTGAAAAACTACATACAAAACTCCATGCTTGAACTTTCTCAAAAACTATACTTGACATCATTTAGCAAGATTTAGACCCTTTTAAACAAAATGCCTTGATGATGAAAAAAATTGGTTTTGGGTACAACATTACACTCCTTCTGGTGACCATGTCGGATAGCTACGGAATAGGAGAACCTAAGAATCTCAGTGTTAAGTAGACCAGTGATTTAAAATTGGGCATTGGAGTTAGGAATTTCCCTAATCACCTAAAACATTTGGAGTTACCTAAAACCTAACCTAAAAATCACCTAAAACAAGACTACCTAAATCACCTAAAACATGACAAAACACCACGAAACGAGGAAACAAAAAACAACATAATGATAAAGCGTAAAAAGTATTTACAATATTACTCCTCCCCTGAAGGGTTGAAGTGCTTAAGATACTACCCGCTATAAGGAAATGGGAAGAGCCTTCCATCCTGATGTGAAAGAATATATGTGTTCTCTCCAACAGATTCATGGATCTGGAAGGGCCCTAACCATAAGGAATCAAGCTTTCCATGCATTCCTTTTGGCTCATGCCTTTTGTCCCACAAAAGGACTTGATCTCCAACTTTAAAGTCTCTGTGACGAGCCTTCTTATCAAAAATCTTCTTCACTCTTTCCTGGTGCTGAGAGATTTTATCAACAACCTTTGTCCTCTCCTCTTGAAGTTTCATTAGGAGCAACATCCGCTTCTGAATAGGATCATGAAATTCTTCATCCTCTACCACAGATGCTAGCTGTAAAGCAAACATCTCTAAGGTAATGGGTAGAATAGCTTCTGTACCATACAAGAGTACCAAAGGCGAGGTGCCTATAGCTCTTTTAGGAGTTATATGATCAACACAAAGGGCATCATATAACTTGGTATGCCAAGCTCATTGATTTGACTCAACTAACTTGCGTATAATTGTGACAATGTTCTTATTGGATGATTCGACCTGTCCATTACCCTAGGGGTAATAATCTAATGAATGAGATAGCATGATGTCGTGATCAAAACAAAAACTTAAAATTTCCTCTGAAGAGAAACATGTTGCATTATCAGCCACAATCTTCTGAGGAATTCCAAAGCGAGAAATGATATTCTCCTTAAGGAAACTACAAACCACTTTAGAAGTAGATCATTTAGTAGGAACTGCCTCAACCCACTTCATAAAATAATTTGTTGCTGTAAGGACATAAGAATGCCCCTTGCTGGAACTAGGATTGATTGGACCTACAAAATCAATACCCGATTGCTGAAATGGAGCATCAATGATCACTGGCCTGAGTGGGAGAGATGCCAATTTAACTTTACCAGCAAACTACTGACATAACTAACATTTGTGAACCTATTCATATGCATCATGGAACATAGTAGGCCAGTAGTACTGTGCCCGCAAGATCTTGAATGTAGTTACCCTCGATGAAAAGTTCCCTCCGCATGCTTGACTGTGAAATGCATCCAACAACTTCTGCTGCTGGTCTCTATCGATGCATAGAAGAAAGTTCCATCAAGGACACACTTGTACATAATGTTGTTAACAAGCACAAAATTATGTGCTTTCAATTTCGGTGTTCTTTTCTGTTGTTTATCCATGTGACGTGGACATTCACCATATGTTGAATAATACCATAGAGGCGTGTACCATTCTTCCATAGAATCAACAAGTAGGACCAAAGGAAGGTCCTCTTCAATTTCTTGTTTTGAACGAATTCCACCATTGCTCAGGAATTTATGATCCCCATCTTCTGCCAATAAATGACAAAGACTTTGTCTGTGAACAAGCTTGGTTGGTTTAATCTCTAGATCATATTCTTGAACCCTTGCAATCCAGTTCCCTCTTTTCGTGCCCATCTCCTGCTGGGTAAGCACGCTTTTGACTATTGGATCGATGACATCTTTAAAATTAGCACTCATAAAAGCAATAGGAGATTCTCCCTCCTTGCTAAGCCTTTGTGTTAGAATGGCAGACAGTGAGTGTTCTGACGCATAACAATAAAGGATAAAATCCTTCTAAAAGTCAGGCCGAACTAACACTGGTGCATTAGCAATAGCTTCTTTTATTTTGGTAAAGGCCTTCTTTCCTTCTTCTATCCATACAAAAATGGACGTCTTCTTCATCATTGTTGAGATCTCCTTGGTTAGCTCTGAGAAATCAAGTACGAACCTTCGGATAAATTTAACTTTACTAAAAAAGGAGTGCACTTGCTTTTTATTTGTGGGGAGAGACAGTTTCTAATTGAATCCACTTGGTTTAGATCTATTCTAGTACCTTCCTTGGAAACGATATGGCCAAGTAGCTTGCCCTCCGTCACTACAGAGATGGTCTTCTTCGGATTCAAATATATTTTATGATACCTACATCTCTTGAAAACTTTCACGAGATGTGAAAAGTGATCACTCTGTTTATCTAAAAAAATGGTTAAGTCATCAAGATAGACGACTATGATCTTATTCCTAAGATCCCCAAATGCTAAGTCCATGGTTCTCTGAAAAGTAGCACCGGAATTGATAAGGCTGAAAGGCATCCTCTCATAAGCAAACATTCCCCACGACATGGTGAAAGTTGTCTTGATTTGATCCTCCTCAGCCACTGCAATATGATTATAGCCAAAAAACCATCAAGAAGTGATAGCATTTCTGATCTGGTAATTGTTTGCAATGTATTATCCATGATAGGTAAGGGATAATTGTCCTTTAAGGACTATTGATTCAAGTTCCTGAAATCAACACAAATTATGATTTCTCCATTTTTCTTGTGCACAGGAACAATTTTTGACACACAAGTGAAGTGATGAATAGGAAAAATAATCCTCGAGTCCACCATCTTCTGAATTTTTGCGTAGATAGTACTTTGAATTCGCAGATTGTAATGTCTTTGTTTTTTCCTGAAAGGCTTGACATCAGACTTCAACGGAATTGTGTGAGACAATTTAATGGGTGTGAAGACCTTTAAATCTTCATATGACCAGGTGAAAACATCCTTATACTACTTGAATAAGGTGGTAAACCTCTCAGTTTCTTCAGGAGTACAACATTTTCCCAAATTCACAAATCGAGGCTTGTCTTCAGTACCTATGTTGACTTGATTATATTTTGATGAAGTATTCACCCCTGGCCTTTTCTATTCTTGGATGTAATGATCATGCCTGTCAAAAATATCCTCTAAGGATACAAAACCTTTGGGAATCTAATTTCCTTTCAACTAAATGATTCCAGATTCTGCAACCTCGGAGTCTTCAGCAATTGACTCTTTGGAAGAATTTGAACTCCCTTCAAAGAAAAATTCTTTGTAGTTGTCTCCCATGACGAGAAATTATTCAATATCTTCATCATCACTGAAGACTTTCCAGTTGTCTGAATTATCAGGAATAGCTGGTTTGTAGATTAACTCAATAGTAAAAGAATTTTGACAAAAGTCAGAGTTAGGCATAAAAAGGGTTGTTGAAATAGCAAGTGCATCAGCTTTTCTATTTTCCATTCTCAGAATATATTTAATGTTAAATGCATCAAACCAGTTGATTGCATTCCATACTCTTTTCCTGTAGTTCTGGAGACGATTCTTTCTTACGTGAAACTGCTCTCTGACTTGCTTTACGATCAGCTCTGCATCTCCTTCAACTTGAAGCAGCTTGATCCCCATATATTTTATGTTTTTGAGACCTAATAAAAGTTCCTTATATTCAGTAGTATTATTAGTGCAATTGAATTGCAATCTATAGGAAAAATGATATAAATGACATTCGGGATAGATAATCACTACTCCCGCTCTAGAGCCCGAAGACGAGTAACTGCCATCAAATTGCATCGTCCACATCTTTGCTTCTTCATTTGACAATTTTGTGGAAAGTGCAAAATTCTGACAATCTTTCATTACTTCTTGCACCATAGCATATGTGCCTAGACCCATGTCTTGATATGACACTTGAGCATGTGGGTCCTTGGACTCCACCACTGTGAACTTCGATTTTATTTCTGGTTCTAGCTTGAAAGTGCCTTTCTTGAATGGGATTGTCGTGAACGACCAATCTATCTTTATTTCTTCTCCAAGATCTTTGTAAAAACTTCTACTAACATCCCATAGCTAGTAGGAATATTAGCCACTAGGATGGTCATCATGATCTTTTTCTTTGGACATGACGCTAGCCTCACTTGTGTGTCTTAGAGTTGACCGACTAACGACACTGGCTTGGATTCAAGTGAATAACACTTTTCCTGAGTGGGGGTGCATGAAAGTCCCAACGTGTTCATAATTTGCAAAGGAATTTATAATGTTGTCTAAAACTCCACTCTCAATTATGCAATTGCTTAGCTTGAAACCCCCTATATATAAAGATATATAAAATGGCTTGGGCTTCTCTTCTGCAGGAACTGAGGATTGTAGCAATGTCGACTGAATGACATTCTTCTTTTTAAGAACATTCAAGATTCTATCTAGCTGGTTTGGATGATCTTGCAAATACTCCAGCTGAGATATCTATACCTTCATCTTCATCATAGAAGACATGATGTCAAAACTTGTTGAAGACGTATCTAAAGCAGTTGGCAAGATATTCTCTTGTGAAGGTTTAAGATTGGAAGTAGAAGCTACTTCCTTTTCTTTTGTATTAAAATTCCGATTTTCCTCTTCCTCCTTATGTGCCTTGAAATGCTGAGCACATGTGAACACAGTTGAGGTGACATTTGCATGATTTACTGCAAGAGAAAAGTGGCAAGATTCTTCTTCTTCTTGATTTACGGGTTCTCTATCAAAGTATCCCATTGTGAAGTCGCCATCTAACTCATATGTTTGTGAAGAGATGACATTTGAACTGGAAGGTATGAAACCTGAATTGGGAGCAGAATCGACAAATCCCATGAGCTGATTCATTCTCTGATTTTCTAGACAAGTAGCTCTGGTGTGCTCTGCTGAGTCATGGAATGTGCAAAAGACTGTGGCCTTCTCAGCTTCATTATTTTGTCTTGGTTTTCCTTACGAAAACTTAGAATTGTAATTATTGTATGACTGGAAGTTATTTCTCCTCGGCTAGTACAATTGTTGTGGTTGAAAAGGTAGTGGTGCGGGCAAGGTTGGTTTCCCTTGAGGTGGTGATTGTCTCTTCAGCATTGTCACCTCATTTGCTACTTTCTGTAGCAACGGATTAGCTGACCCTTGCACGAGCGGCCTAATCGAATCATCTTTCATCTTGCTAGTTGTAATCATGTTATCTTTAAGCTTGATTGCTTCCTCTTGAAGGTGTTGTAGATCATCTTCTTTGCTTATCTTCAGGAAAAAGGAAATTTTTGATGGCAATGCATTGATGAAAGAGCTCATCAAAATCTCATTAGAAGGATTCAAGGTATGAGAAATACGTGTAACAAGGTGATTAAACCTTGCCACAAATTCCCTCATTGGTTCATGCTTTTCCATCTTTGAATTTGAGAGTTGTGCAAATAGTCTATGACTGTCCTCAATAGGCTTGAATCTTGCCAAGAACTTCTCAATCATGATGGCCCAACTGGTGATAATACCTAGCTCAAGATTATTGAACCAGTCTACTGCATTGTTCTCAAGAGTTTCCATGAAAAGAATTACAACAATGTCTTCATGCGCAACATGCAAAATGGAACAAGCCACCATGAATGTTGATAGATGTTCATCTAGATGTCTGGAACCATTGCCATGAAATCTCAGGAAAAACTTGTGTGAACCCTAGGGTAGTTCATGATGTCTTGCTAAAGCCAATGGTCCAATATTGTCACCCCAAGGCAAGGGGGTTAGACGTCTTGTGTTTCTTCCATTATGACCATTGTGATTATCATTGTTACGAATGCCATTGTTACGATCACCCATCTCTGCAGTTGGAGTGGGAATCTCTTAAAAAAAAATTGATTCAGTAAACTGCTCAGGAACTTCTTGGAAAACAAGATCAGGCTGAATGGCAGGATTACATCTCCTCCTTCTAATATAAACTCGGTATGCTAGGATGCTTAATTCCATGCGGGAGGTGGAAAAACTGGTCTACCTGCTGCAATATCTGCTTTCTCTTCTTCTTTGTCCAGAGTTGTAGTTGCATTTCTCCACTGAGTGGTAGACATATGATTTTCAAAAATAAAAGTGCACAAGCTACTAATAATATTTGACTGTTCTGCTTTGATGAAGACTAAATTTGGCTATATAATAGGCAGAATTAGTGCTGGATGTTGTACTCGAGTAGTAGGATGCCAGATAGTCATAATCGTGCAAGGCTAAGCCTTGAGAAGTTTTCTTGGCTTCATGCCCCATGGTGGGCGCTAGAAAAATTTTGGTGTATCAACTAGCACCTCTGGAGTAAGAGTTGGTATAAACAGTTATGCACACTACGCAATGAGTGCTCTTCAAATTAGGAGGAGAAGCTCCCTCGTTGTGCTTTAACAAAAATGCTTGGAAAGGGAAAAGTAATCTAAACTATCTCCTATCTTTTTGTCTCAGCTGTAGAGGTACAAGGCTTTTGAGAAAACTCTATATGTTGCAGCTAAGTATTTTTCTGGTTTTGCATACTACTAACAACAACTAGGCTTAATTACTTAAAATCTATCCAGTTTCCTCAAGAAAATAGAGCATGAGGAAATGGAGCAAGGATGACTATCTGACGATAAACAAGTATAGATTATCAACTTGAAGGAAAGGTGGCGCATCTATCAACTCAATCTAAACAAGTTTATTGGAAACAACAATATACGTTAAACTAAGTATAGATTCTCAACTTGAAGGAAAGGTGGCACAACTATCAGCTCAATCCGAATAAGTTTATTATTCACACACATCACATGATAACCAAGTACAAATTCTCTACTTGAAGGCAAGGTGGCACAACTATCATCTCAATCTGAACAAGTTTATTGAACACAAAACAAATTTGATCTAACTAGGGAAAGAATTCACCATTGTAATTGCATGAAACCCTATGTGGCATAACAATTTATCATAATAGTAAAAATGCATGAACATATACAAAACAAGAAATATTGAAGGCAAGGTGCGAACAACATATATTTCTCTCTCATGCAAAAGTTATGTACAAATAAGTAAAGCTCTTATTTATAGATATCAAAAGGTGTAGGAAACCGAAAATCACCTTGAATCAACTACAGTCTTGCAATGAATGCAATATTTATTTCCAAGCCCTAATAAAGTAAACTATATAGTTAACTGGAAAGCTACCATCAGTTAACCAAAACATCTAATCTAAAAATGGACAATTGTGCAAGCATGCACGTCCTTATTGAAATCAAGTTAACTAGAATACTACCATCCGTTAACGTAAACCCTAAATGTAACTCCAAGTGAAAAAAGATAATCCCAGAATAGGTATGCATGAGATAAGACAGTGAGTTAACTTGAGAAGGTAATGTCAAGTTTAACTCATGTGTGTAACGTCTATCCAGAGAAGTGGGAATTGAAATCTACTGAGCATGATCTTGGGCAACCAATCCCTCAATGAGATTGTTAACTGCATCACTTTCTGGAGGTATGATACTCTGCCGAAGAATGCTCTGTCTATGCAACATGTCCTCACCAGCTGTGATCTGAGACTGAAGTTCACCCTTGCTCCTGGTTGCTTCAGCAAACAATGTCAACATGACTGTAAGCTGACTAATCTTACAGCCAATGGTCTCCCCACTGAAAATAGTATGAATGAGTGCCTAGAGCTCTGACTGAACATCGGTAAGCTCAATGCAGGCACCACCCTCAATCTAATATTGGCACAGTAATTGAGAAACTAAAGTCTTCACAAACTGGAGTGCACTAGTAACGTGCTCTCTACTCTCAGCCAACTCTGATGCCAAAGTCTCCTCTATCTTTTCCTTGAAAACCAACTGTGTTCTCCAAGAGTAGATAACCTCTTTGTCTTTTGCATCTGTGACTGCATCATATGACATACTTACGTGAGAAATCATAATCTCATCCCAGGGTCTACCAATCACCATGTCTTGCTCCTCATCTTGGAGATGTAGACCGAGTTCTCGTGCATTGTACCGCAACTGATATAACTCTGTAAGCATAACACAACCTCTAGAAACGAACTCCTCCTCCCATTCATCCAAACGCTTTCCATAAAAAACTAGATGATTAAGTTCCCCTTGTTCTATTGGAGGCTTAAGCATCGGTGGGAGTGTGGCAGTGACATCTGACCTATGTACAAGGATGGAAATGTACTGACAAAGCTATCTGATTTCAGCCTTGAGGGCTACCTTATCCTCTCCATCCTTCAACATTCTATCCCTAGCACTGTCTGTAGCAACTTGTAGGAAATCAACCTGAGTCTGGCATGTGCTACGACCAAGGTTGACTATGATAACTTCAAAGTCTTGAGATTCCAACTTAGCCAAGCTCTTTCCCTAAGGAGGCATAGCAGTCTTGACAATGATCTCCATGTCAATATTCCTCTCCACATGGACCATGTTCTTGATCCTCTTGTCTGGCGCATCCTAGTAAACCTAATCAAAATCTGAATGATTAAGGACATAGGATGGCTACCTCCTCTTCCTTCCCAGCTACGCCTCGATCTAAGACTGATCTTGACAAATTCTATTGGAAGGGTCTGTACTGATGACAGGAGGCTGTGACGAGAGTGAATATGTAGAAAAACTACTCTGAGATGGGGAGTCTAAATCCAATTCAGTGTGAATTGGGGCTGGTGATTTCTCTAGAACTTGTTTAGGAAATTGAGGCTGAACCTTAGGCATTGGCAGACTCTAAACCGGCCTTTGAATTGGCTTTGTGATCAACTGTCTGTTAGGCTCCGTGTGTGTATTAGTGGTAGGCGCCTTTCCTTTTGAATTGTTTGGCACTTGACTCTTCTTGGGAGGATTACTCCTATTTTTCTGCTTAGGTTTTGATGAGGAAGGTAGCGAAAGATCCACCACTAGCGGCTCTTCTCTAGGAACACTTACCCTCCTAGTCTTCTTGCTGTCAAGGTAAAGTATACTGTTCTGAATAACTCTACTTGACCTTTCTTTTACTGTGGCATACTCTTTGGAATACCAATCAACTACTGGCAATGACTGTGTATCAACCTGCTCTCTGAAAAACTGAGGAAGAACCTCTCCCTCATCATCTGATAAACCACCCACATCTTCTGACAAGAAAACATAAATCTCTGAGAGAGAAAAGTGGCCATAGCTACATCTGTGGACCTTGAAGTCATCTACGCAATTGGCCCAATAGTCCTCCATAGAAGGTTTATGAAATGTGCGACCACTGAGGTGAGCTGTGTAATGACCTCGAAGATCATAGTCATGAGCCTCAACAAGATACTTGAGGTGATACCTCTCGAGCTCTTGTCCTGTAGTCTTAGCATCAACAGTTGACTTGGACCAATACATACCAAACTAAAAACTAAAATTGGCAGATAGTTTGTGTTTGCGGCACAAAAGACGATGAACATCATGCAACTACCTTAGGAACTCCAAGAAAACTATCTTATCCAAAGGATAATGTGGAAGCATAGCTGTATTTCCTATAAATCCATATACTTAGATGTAGGTGTATGTCAGGAATTGAATAAACTAATCCGCCCAACCATCCATCGCTGCTCTAGCAACTGTCGAGATATGAATTGGTAACTCCCGGTCCAAATTTCTCACTGTATAAGTTAGAAAAGCTTCGTGAACACGCTTGAAATGACGTTCAACCTTAGTGAACTCAAGTTGATCATAATACTGATAGACCTTCTAAATGCTAAGAATGCCCATGGTATTTAGTCCTAGGAACTGACCCTAATAAGAAATCAAGTACACAAGATAAGAACACATGTGAAACTCATGGGCAACCAAGAAACCGCTGATCTGCTTGTGGATAATATCACTGATGAAAGATGCCCAGTCATAATGCTCCTGCCCAAATATGGTGCGACTAATAATGTAATACATCCAAGGCTAGAAAGCATTAGCATGTGATTGACCTGAGACACGATTCAAGTGTGATTAGAATCACATATTCATCCTTGTACTCACCACGACCCACAATATTTGGCAGTCCGTTCTTTGCTTGCTTTAGCCATCTTTCTACCATTTTATTCTGACACTTGTCCACATCAACATTGAATGCCTGCTCGCACTGCTCCATAGAAATATCCAAACTGTTAGGATGTTGAGGAATACCAAAACTTCTTTCAATGTCCAAAGGCTTCAGACTGCAAATGACTCAGCCATCTATTGACACTATCTCATGAGTAACAGAGTTGTAATGCTTAATACAAGACATCATGAACTGAATACAATGAATGGAGATAGGAATGGAAGCAACCTCTAATAACCCAGACTGCTGAATGTTCTGGATAATCAAATCTCTGATTTTGACTGGATCCAAGACTGCTTCTGGAAGCACCTTATGAAGATTTGTCTCAACTATCTTGATGAAATCATGAGTGAGGATTGTTTTTGGTCTTGTATTCGAGCTGCATGTACTACATTTTAGAAAACTCTCCTGTTGACTGTGAACTCAACTATGTTCTAACAAGATTTTTGGAATGCTAAAAATAGCCTGCTGAGGCTAAAAATAGCCTATTAAAGAGTTATTTTCGGCGAAAAATATGAAATATGGGTTTTGTCCAGAAAAAGATTCTAAGACAACCCAAAACATTAGAAATGTGAAAATATGACTTCTACTCGACCGTGCAACAAATTTTCAAGAGAGAAAATTAGAAACTCAAGAACGGATGTTCTGAAGTTAAAAATTCCTAAAAATTCAAACGCACAATTTTAACTTGAGGAAGTTATACGAAAATGATCCAGGTGATAAGACTTATCAAATTTTTCAAATTTTAGGAACATGGGAATTGTATTTTGAGAGAAATTTGAGAAACAAGGAGGAAAAAGACATTTTTAGTATGCTCTTATCCTATGAAAATCATCCCTGTATTCTTCAATTCTACCAATGAATGTGAACTTTAACCTACAAAAGAATGTGTTGATGAAATCGCCCTTGAAAATTGATGAAGAATTGTCTTTTTCTTTTGAAAATCGCCTTTGCTTGAGAAACCATGAATTTCTTTGAAGCTTTGTGAATGATGAATGAAGATGGCACCATGCTTAAATAAAGAAAATTTTCACCATTTTGTGAATTGCAAGATTTAAAACCCTAACTGAAATAGAAGTCTTTTGATTGGACTCCCTTCAGTTTCACTGACACTGACTTGAAGTTCAAAATTTAAATAATAATAAAATATTCATTATGCAATAGCACAAAGAGGCACCAATTTTAGAATTTTGCCATTTAATGCTTAAAAATGCAAGAATAAATATTAAATATTATTTAACTTCAATTGAAAAACTGAATGAATCTTTAGGTTTCACCAACAAATTTCACTAATTTCAAAAAATCTTCATTTGACCTCATAGGCATCCATTTACTCAAGATATTGCATTTTTTATTAACTTCCTACTTTGTAGCTAACTACAAAGTTACAACTGGCCATCTTCGACATTGATTTTCTGGTGACCAGATGATGCTGAGACTGAATAGATGTATTCATTGCGAAGCCTGCAGAGCAAGGAAGAAATTTCTGCTAAGAGTCATCACTGCAAAATCCATCATTTAACACCTCAAAAAATTAGGCACCCTTGATTAAATTGATTTCATGACTCTAGACAGCCATTTCTTGAAACTACCATTTGACGCTTCAAATAGCTGCTGACGACGAACGGTGAACCCTACTGACAGGAAACTAAGCTCACTACATGACTGGAAGTATTCTGCATCCAACAGATATATGCAAGGCATCTGACAACTACATTAAGGGCCTCAGAAGTGAAGGCACCATTGGCCTGAAAAGGCTCAAAGGCATTTTGAAAAAAGTGCTACTCTAAACCAGATGACCAACTTTGACCTCTGATATCTGGAGCTGGGGTGACCCGATTCAAACATTGTTTGTCTTGATGCATAGCCAGAAGGACCCACGAGAGATGTCTCTAGAGGCAATGAAGTGAGAAAATTGCTTCTAAGACCTCAAAAAGAAATGAGCCTTTTCCAAAATGGAATTGATGACCAGACTTGGCCATTTTCTGAGTTGTCTTCAGTTTTCAGCATAACACCAAAGACGTCGCTCGTACGAGCGTTTGCAAAATCCTGGAGGGTGATGTCTAGGTTTGTTGAATAGAAAAATTAATTACGCTCAAGTCCCTTAAAGACTTCAAAAATGAACAACCTCATCTGCTAAGCCTGAAGGCTAGGTGCCTTTGAACTATAGAAAAAGAATGAATATTTTATGCCAGTCCACCCGTGAAATTTTGTGCATGGTAGAAACACTACCACAATCAATTGGAATGTTGGATTGATAGGCAGGATGGTGCACCACGAAGCTAGACTAGAGTAGTATAAACAACATGAAGACCTTGTGTCAGCAAACTCAACCATTTGAGGGGTCATTTGGAAGGGTGCCCTTGAGCTATAGGGGCGCAGTTCATCATCTGAGGAAGTTCTCGTCACCTAAATTCTCTTTATATGCTCATCTTCTGTCACTGATTACCGAAGCCTCAGACCTCGGATCACTGTGTTTGATATCTCATTGGATAGGAAGACTGGTCAAAAAGAGTTTGACTGCATTCACCATCATAAATGCCAAGATTTGACCACTCTTAAAGAGGTGTGCCCTTGAGCTACAAGGGCACAAAAGCTCAAAAAGGATAAGCTTCTACAGACTGCAACTTCGGGATCTTCATCTTCTGTCGCCAGTAACCGAAGCTTTGAGTCTCAGATAGCTTTGTTGGATAGGTCATTGGATAGGTAGACTAATTCAGAAGAGATTGACTATATTCATGAGCATTTTCAAAAAAATCTTGACCTCCAAAAAGAAGGGCGCCCCTAAGCTACAAGGGTGCAACTTTGTTTTTCTCTGAGAAATCTCAATAAATTAATCACTGAAAAACTCTATCTTGGCCACTGAAATGATCATGCAAAAGCATAGTTGTTGTCACAAAATGTTCCTTCATCATGAAATGCCTCGTTCTGAGCCTCCAATTAAGGTTCTGATCAATGGATGGTGCCTTTGACTGACAAACTACATACAAAAATCCATGCTTGACCTTTCCCAAAAACTATATTTGACATCATTTAGCAAGATTTAGACTCTTTTAAACAAAATTCCTTGATGAAGCAAAAAAATTGGTTTTGGGTACAACACATTGCAAGGAGAGGAGTATCATGTTGAATTAGATAATGTTGGAGTTGTGAGCCCTTGTGTGGAGATCTTAAATACTCACAAATTTCCTTGGGGTTATTGCTCACAAGTTGATGAGTTGTTTGCAGCCCTAACATGGTGGAGTCACATTGGGGGAGATGGTCCTTGCCTAGGATCGTAGTCATGGAAAAATGTGTGATGTTACCTTTCTTTGTAGTCATCTTATGAGTCCATTGATGTCCCCATCAATGGATTGGAGAGAGATCTTGAGAAAATTTTGGTACATTATTGAGTTGGTGACACTTGAGAGGACATTTCCAGCCAAGAGCACGATTAGAGATGTCATTTTGGCTAAGGATTTTCAATTTTGAAGCAAATTTTCTTCTTCTTGGGTGCTGATTTTTCAAAAAATAGACCACAACTTGATTATTTTAGACTTGGAAAGCTACAAGTTTGCACGTTTTCAGTCCATTCAGCCCCTTAGTGGGTTTGGCTTGTGGCTTTAGATGAAGGGGATGTTGAGTTTGAGCAATCAAGATCCGTGTTGGAGGAGTGTACAAGTGCCAAATAGTTATTACTCTAATTCATTTACTTGCACTTATGTTTTGGACAACAGATTATTTTTTAGTTATAAACCATGATATTGGAGTGTAGGAAGTTGAAAATGAGGAAGTTAGCATTAATTTTCTCTAATTTACCTATATGGTGCCACAGGTTTATGATTGTGGAGAGAAAATCTCCAAGGAGTTGATTAAGTTCATGTTGAGATTGGTTGCTCTTTTAATGGGGGAACTTTAGGAGGTTACATTTGTAGTTACTCAGTAAAATAGTGTTTCGAGTGGGGAGAGCTACAGATTCCCTAGACTTATTTGGGATCTTGGAGTCATATGGAGTTTCATTTGGAATCAATTAGTGCATGACTTGCGATTGCTTGGGGACAAGCAATATTGGGGAGGGAGGATTGTAATGTCCCTTGTTTAGTACGCAGCTTTCCAGTGACTATTAGCCTATTTTTAGAGTTTCGTAGGCTATTCAGAAGCATTTCAAGGGATTCCAAGATTCTTGGAGAATTCTTGTCAACACTTTCAGGGGGTTTTTGTTGAGGATTGCCATAGTGTATTTTGGGTTTTTCTGGATTTTTTGAGATCCTTGGTGGGGAGTAATTGCTATTTTTAGCAATGTCTATTTTTAGCACTTACTATTTTTAGTAAGTTTAGTTGCATCTTAGTTTGGGCTAATTTGGCATTTGGACGCGCCATTTTTAGCAGTATGTTATTTTTAATTATTGCTATTTTTGGCAATGGTCCTGGTAGTAGTTCAATGCAGGGTTTCCAGTTTTGGTAGTGGTGGCAATTTTAGTTGTTGAGCTCTATTATTTTTGGTCGTTTAGTCATCCACCACCTTAGAGTTCAAAAAAAGCAAGTTCTAACTTAAGTTATTAAGTTCACTTTTTGTACCCCATGCCTAGGAATGATAACTTAAGTTGTTTTAAAAAGGGGTTCTTGAAGTTGGATGCCCATGTTGGAAGCTTTATTGGAAATTAAAATAAAATATTATTTCCTTAGGATGGGCATCCCATCTGGAGGGAAAAACAATTTGAAAATTAGAGCCCTAATTCTTATTTAAACCCCCCTTTATGCTCTCATTTGATTATGCAATTCTATGATAATGAAATGTTGTTGAATTGGTGTGAGAATCCTTGGGATTTGAGGATGAAAACCCTCAAAGTTGGCTCTAGTTTCAGAGTTGCAAGATACTCCCTAGCTGGACGTGGGTGTGGCTTCACTATAGGAATCACCATTGGAGTTCATTTGGTGATGTGTAATGTCCCTTACCTAGCCTTTCTCTTGAATTCACTTGTTTGCCCATAAATTGATTGTTGATTAGGTTTAGAGTTTCATCTTTCCAAAAGGAATGTGTTTCTCTAATGAAATAATCCTAGATTTAAATCTGCATTCACCAATTTCATAATATTTCCAAATACACTCATATTCATTAGCAATAATATCTAGATATCCAAAATATATTCATAATCATAAATCAATTAATGAAGACATAAGAGGAGTGCCATAGGTGGATCCGCCCTGGAGCTCTCATGTAAAGCTCAAGAGGTTGTCCATCACAATCCTTCTTGCCTAGGGGCTTAGTACTTGCATACTCCACTCATGGCAACACCTCGGAAGACACTCGTCCTATCAAGGGAGAGGAACCATAGAGTCCAAGTAGCCTAAGGCCTACCACCTTCTCTTGGCCAATCCCGTATCTCGAGCCTAAAGGGTAGAGACCTAGGTGGAACCCCCATCTTTCTATAACCCAATCCCTAGTCAAGGGCCTAAGGGACTGCAAAGCCCAATCCCTTATCTAGGGCCTAAGGGGCTGAAAGTGGGGTTTTTAGGAAATCCACTTCACCCATGTTTCACCCATCCTAATAGGTTTACAAGCACATAATAGACAATCTTTACACAATCAAATAAAAACACACTTATTATAGTTTCATCTATATTCATTATACATTATGAGTATAAGCATGAGCATATAACCAAATGAGATGTATTTAAGGAAATGTATCAACTATGCACAAGTAGATGTAGCCAATTAATATATTTATGTCCATTCTTATAATCTTATTTTCTAATCATGATAATGTAGTTTATCGAATATAAGATTCAGCATCAGACAAATCTAAATGCAGTCCTATGATTGGATTCCTTAAATTATTATCCTATGTGTTTTCCCCTAATAGTATATCCAAAGAGGCCCATTATAATGCAGTTAATGAGTCTAGCAACCATTAAATACATTTTCATTTATCATTTGATTCTTCAAGTCCAAATTAATATCATTTCATCATGATAACACTAAGAAAGCATTACGCCAATCATTAGATTAGCTATGTTAATTTCTTATATCCCAAAATATGCTAAATATTATTACGAAGTGAGTAAATCACCTGAAATGTTGTTTCTTCCCATGATTCTTAATTCCCGAGTCGCCTTCCTTCAATCTTACATTTGATTGATCATAAATATTAATCTATCCATTTTTATATTATGATCATAATTACTTATAAGGCTCAATAATTGCTGCAAGCATCATTATTACAATGATCGTGTATATATATATATATAATTATTTCTAATTAATTTTAATATCTATATATATATACATATAATAACACTTAATCAAATAAATCTCCCATAGTTTATTTCATTTCCAATCTGCTGTTTTATGCAGATTTCTAATTGGTTCCTTCTATTTTCTATTCTTACATTCAATGTCTTTTTATATCTATGTTAAAGGATACATCTTTTCAAGAGTGATGTCCCTTATGAAAAGACACAAACATTTATTTAAACCTTCATTATTATTTTTAAACCACTTTTACTTATTTGTTTTATTTTATTTTCAAACTATTGTCTTTTGAAAGTGGAATCGTTGCCTTTTAGAATATTCGTTTCCTTTCAATATAGCTATTGCTTTTATAATGAAGTCCTTTTTTCACTAATAATCACTGCATTACATCTTCAATATATAAATACTATTTCTTAACATTTATTCTTAAACTAGTGGTTTTATATGTATTATAATATTTATGACTATAATTATAATAATATTTTATTAATATTATTTTGTATTTTTTTTTCTTGTGAAATCTCTATTATTATGATATTTATAATGTACTAATATTAATTGTCTTGTTTATTATAATAAATGTATTACAATTATAATATTCTTGATAATAATATTTATTTATCTAGTTATTTATATTCACACTAAAATGTGTTTTGTGATTATGATTTTTTTATTGATTTGCATTTTCATGTGTTACAATTTTGGGTCATGACATGATGGCTTTCATTTTATTCTCAATTTTGGATTGTTATGATGTTTTCTAGATATGATTTTGGTGTGGGTGTTGATTTGCAGAGTTTTTGATGCATTTTTTAAGTGATTTTTGGAAGTTTCAGTTTACTGGTCATTGTTTCCCAACCCTATGCCATACTATAGTATTGCTCATGCTGATTGGAGATTCAAAAATATTTTTGTGGGCATTGTCTTTTCTTGATTAACAAGTTGAGTCGACCCTTTGTGCAAGAAATCAAAATTTATGGAGGCATGAATTTCTAAGAGAAAATCATCTCCCTTGTTGGTCGTACCTCTTTGTGGGTTTGGTACTTTGTTATTGGTGACAAAAATCTACCCTTTGACCTTGCTGCTCTGTGTGTTTGGGAGGTGCCTAGCCTATACCTTGGCCTTGCAAGCATTTTGGAAGAGTTCTATGGTGATTTTGGTGAAGTTGTGATCATTGGGTAGTTGTTGGTTGGTGTTTTTAGTCTGTTGTTCATTCTGTATCAGACGTGAAACTTTGTATCAGACCTATAGCAATAGTGTTTCAAACCTTCTTCAGTCCCCTAGGAGTCTTCCTATTGAGGTATCATTGTTATACTTTGTTGTGGAGTACTTATAGTCTTGTTGGGAAATCATTTCAGGGAGTTGTGGTACAAGTTATCATCATTTTCATAGTGTAATAGCAGCTTATGATATTCTAGAACATTTTGTAACAAGCTCCTTTGTAACATAGTTTGGTAGTACCATTGGTGAATTAACTCTTTAGATTATTGTTACCCCATTGAATAAGTGGCGCTCTTGTTGAATAAGTGATTTAGCTTTCTTTACATTTCTTGTTATGCTTAGAATAAGCGGATGAGTTTCATTTACTTTCATGTTATGTCCACAGAATAAGTGGAGGATCTTTCTTTGGCTTGATCAACTTGCCGCCTAGCTCTTTCTTGCATGGTTGTAATTCTTACTAAATAAGTGGAGGTTTCTTTTCATGCTTTTGAGATTACATACTTACCCCACTAAAGAAGTGGTTTAATTTAGAAGCACACAATTGTAAGCCTTACCATTGTATGCTCTCACCTTGTCTGCATCGAGATTTGGGTGATAAAAAAGTGGAAGGTATTTGCTTTTAGTTGGTTTTATTATCACTCACCCCATTGAACAAGTGGATTAGTTATTGTAATGAATTAGACCATTTTTATTTTTTGTTTTTCCAATTACAATTACAATCAACATGCACCCGTTAAGGTTATCTCTAAAACAAAAATTATGTTGAAGCAACTCTAACCAAGGATGTACACTAGGATCTCGATGTTGGGAAAGGTGTGAGCATATGGTCAAAGGATCTGATGTAGATGCAAATCTAGAAGGGAACTCTAACCAAGAATGTGTCTAGGATAGACGAGTATATGGTCAAAGGATCTTATGCAAGATGAGCTGAAAGTAACTCTAACCAGGATGGCGCTGAGTGATGGTGAGCATGTGGTCAGAGGGTCCCTAAGAACTACTAACTGAAAGTAAATAGGCAGCAAGCTCGCCTCTTCCACTTATTCAGTGCGAAGTACAATAAAGTAAGTGAAAGAGAGAAAGGAGAATTGCTGATAGTACTACTAATCAGCTTACAATTTGATAGAATGCTTGCCAAAGCCCAATATTATAAGTTCTCCAATGCTGCAATATTATATATGACTTCCTCAATGCCTAGCAAGACTCTCTAAACTCAAACTCCTCACAAAGTTGCATTTACCTAAGACTGATATGACAGACCAATGACTGAAATGAGGCAACCAACAACTACATAACTCACCTAAATGCATATATCTAACTCATAACTCACTCAAATGACGAGATATCAAATGAAAAATGCTCCAAGGATGATGGCACCCAAGTTAAGACACTGAAACCTTCCCAAATAGCCTTTTTTTATTTTTGCACGAAAACCAAAGCTCTGACAAATGGTACGGCCTATAGCAAGGGTGATTTTAATTTGAAAAATCCTAATCTACATCAAAAAAATCCACAAACTTGCAAGAATGGTCGCCACAAGTAGGGAAAGAGATTAGACAAACACCTAGAATAATGTTATCTTTATTTCATGAGATATGAGCAAAACTTACAATCAGCTATGATATTCAGCTTACTCCAAAATATAACTAAAATGCAAAGAAATTGAACTAAGATGCTAGGAACACAAATGCAATGATAAAAAAAACTCAACCACAATCTACCTCTCAACTGGTTGATATCTTTCAAGCAAGAAGATGAGCCAAGTTAGGAGGCATGCTTTCCTCAAAGCAACTCTATCACCATTTCGACAACATAACTTTACTGAAAATATGAGATGATGAACTGAAGAGAGAAGGCCTCCTTATATAGACTTAGCAAGCATCTATAGAAGCATCTAGAAAGTGTTCCCTTTTTTGACTTTGAATTGACTTCATTTTCCCTCCAAGAATGGCATCCCACTTCCCAAGGAAAAAATTGATTTATTAAAAATTACCTTCTCTCCAAAAGTTGGTGTCCAAAACTCCCTTTGCATTTTTGAACCTTTGAATTATTTAATCTTTCTCCTGATGACAAATTCACCCATAAAGTCCCCTTTTTAAAACAACATAAAGTTATAATGCTAGGCCAAGGGGGTTATAATATTAAAATATAACATTATAATATGAAAATAACTTATCTCTCCATAAAAATGCCCCAAAAATCTAGAAACATCAATACCAACTGAATTGAAACCAACCTGTCCACTGCCAGAAATAGAATTTACTAAAATAGTAAATTCATGAAGTTGTTCAGAACACCAAATAGCCTATACCACTGTGAAGCTCTCTAAAAACCTAGAAAGAATATGCAATCCAATTTTCAAACTTCAAGCAACAACCTCCTCAAAAATAGAAAACCATAATTTCTCCCTCTAAGTAGCCTACGAGTCTCCGGAATAGGCCAACGGTCAACTGAATCAATCACAATTGAGAAGGGGACATTACAGTCCACCCTCCCCAAGATTTCTTGCCCTCAAGAAATCGTAAGTTTGGATGCTACAGAATCTCCTCATTCTCCCAAGTTGTATCCTCCAAAGGAGAGTTCTTCCACTTCACCAAGTATTCTTTGATTGTTCTTCTCCTCAAAGAACGCTCTCTGGAATTAATAATATCCTTTGGAATCAAGGTAAATTTTCCTTCTTTGTCCAAGGGAGGCAATTGTGATGAAGCAACAACATTGTGTCCAAGTGCCTTCTTGAGGCGAGACACATGGAAGATATTGTGAACCTTAATACTCGAGGGTAGTTCCAACTCGTAAGCCACTGCTCCAACCTTTCTGATGAATTTGAATGGCCCATAGAAGCAAGGTTTGAGCTTCTCAACACTCTTCTTGAGAGTAGACTATCTGTAAGGTTGAAGTCAAAGATAAACCACCATATCTCCAACCTCAAATGAACGCTCAACACGTTGTTGATCAACATACATCTTTTTATGATTTTATGCTATTTTAAGGTTGCTCTTCAAGGACTTCAAAATATCTTGACTTTTTTGCAACCACTCCTTGGCTTGAGGGGCTTTGCTATCACCAAACACCAAATTAGCAAAGCTAGGAGCTTCATAACCAAAGAGAGCCATGAATGGAGACATCCTTATTGACATGTGGAAGGATGAATTGTAGCAATACTCCCCTATGTGAAGCCACTTCGCCTATGCCCTTTGCTGCTCCGAGACATAATTTATAAGATAGCCCTCCAACCACTTGTTCACTATCTCTATTTTACCATCAGTTTGAGGGTGATAGCTAGTGCTTGGAGTAAGAACTATACCACTCATCCTAAAAATTTCTTACCAAAAGGTGCTTAAGAACTTGCTGTCCCTATCACTCACAATGTTTTTCGGCAACCCATGCAACCTAAACACTTCATGGAAAAACAAATCTGCAAGTTGACCTGCTAAAAATGTGTTGGTGATGGCAAAAAAGTGAGAAAACTTTGTTAATCTGTCCACTACAACATAGATACAATCTTTGCCTTGAACCTTTGGCAACTCTGTGATGAAGTCCATTGATATGCTTTCCCATTTTTGGTTGGGAATGGGAAGAGGTTGCAATATAATAGCTGAAAGAGAATGCTCATTTTTGTTCATCTAACAAGTGGGACACTCTCCATGATGTAGCATTGGACTTCCTCTTTCAACCCCTTCCAAGAAAACCTCTCCCGAATCTGCCTATAGGTCTTGAAATAACCTTGACGACCAGCAAGTGGGATGTCATGGAAAGTCATTAAAATCTTTGTTTTGAGCTTATAATCAGCCAGCAAAAAGATCCTTCCCTTATAGTGTATCAAACCATCAACCACTTTGTACCTTTCATCATGGAAAGTACCTTCAATGATGCTGGTTGCAAACTAATTTTTTTCATAATCAACAAGCAACATCTCCTTCCAATCAGCAGTAAGCTCACACAATGAGCTCAAATGAGGCCTCCTAGATAGATCATCCGCCACAACGTTGTTTTTCCCTTTGACATACTCAATGTCAAAATCATAAGCTTGAAGCTTACTCACCCACTTTTGTTGTCTTTCATTCAAATCCTTCCGATGCATGAAGTGATTGAGACTATTGTGATCAGTCTTGACCAAAAACTTGCTCTCTACTAGATGTTGTCTAAACTTAGCTAATGCATGCATGATCGCAAGCATTTCCTTGTCATAGATGGAGTAGGTCCTTTCAACACCCCTTAGTTTCCTACTTTCAAACACAATGGGATGCTTATCTTGCATCAAAACAGCCCCAACACCTTCTCTGGATGCATCACACTGTAACTCAAAAGGCTTGGAGAAATCCAGTATGGCCAACACTAGACAAGAACTCATTATATTCTTGAACTTATCAAAAACACTTTAAGCCTTTTTAGACCAAAAGAAAGCCCCCTTTTTAGTGAGGTCAGTAAGAGGAGCAGCACTTTGAGAGTAGCCCTTCACAAATCTTCTGTAAAAACCACAAAGACCCAAAAACCCTTTCAAATGAGTCAAGTTCTCTGGAGGTGTCCAATCAACTATTTCCTTGATCTTTTCAGGATCAACCTTCACCCCATCGGCATTGATTATGTGACTAAGGTCAGCTCCTTCATTCCAAATTCACATTTGGACTCTTTAGAAAAAAAACTTTCTGACTCTAGGATGCTAAGCACTTCCTCCAAGTGCTTGAGATGTTCTTCCCACGTCTTGCTGAAAATGAGGATATCATCAAAAAAGATCAACACAAAATTCATCAACTGTTTCTGAAAAACTCTATTCATATAGGACTGGAAGGTGGCTGGAGCATTAGTCAACCCAAAAGGAATGACTAAAAACTTGAAATGAGCATAGTGGCATTTGAATGTTGTCTTCTCAACATCTAACCCTCTCATCCAAATTTGATAGTAGCCCAACCTCGAATCATTTTTTGAAAATAACTTGGCACCATGTAGCTTGTCAATGAGCTCATCTATCCGAGGAATGGGGTACCAATTTTTTATTGTGCTTTGATTCAAGGCATGATAATCCACACACATGCGGATGGTTCCATCCTTCTTCTTCACAAGAACTACTGTTGAAGTGAAGGGACTCTTGCTTGGATGAATAAAGCCCATCTCCAAGAGTTCTTTTATGTTTTACTTGATTTCAATCTTCTGCTTCTTAGGATACCGATAGGGTGTTGTGATGACAAGCTTGGCCCCTTCCTTGAGTTCAATGATATGCTTAGCTCCCCTTTCAGGAGGAGGCCCATAAGGTAGATTAACAAACACCTTACTCTTCTTGGTGAGTATAGACTAAATATTTTGAGGATAGTCCCTCTTTGTTTCAATTGGACTAGCTGGAAGAACCATACATTTCGAAGCCCCCTCAACTTGATCATGCCGAATCAACCTCTCCATTCTTTTGAATGACACAATTCGAGGACCACTATTGGACATTAATCTAAGCACCACCTTCTTTCCATCAGATTGGAACTTGAGCTCCATTGTTTGTAGATTGAGAGAGATTTCACCAAGTGAGCATAACCATTGAATACCAAGTACGACATCCATGTCACCAATAGTAACTACATAGAAGTCATCTTTGACTTCATAGTTGCCTAACTACATAGACATGTTAGGAACCCTATGGTTGCAAGAAATATGAAACCCATCAACCATCATGTCTTTGAATCCTTCAAATTCTTCTGTTTTGAGACCTCTCTTTGCAACCACACCTTCGTCAATGAAGTTATGTGTTTCCCTAGTATCAATTAAGGAAACAATATGGTGACCTCCAATCCCACCATGAACCTTGAAAGATTCATTCTTTTGGAAACTAGAGAGTTGGGAAATAGGGCCCCCAACTCCTTGCTCATGATTAGACTATTCTGGAGTTCAATCTTCCTCGTTGTCCCCAAAAATAAGACTGTTGGTCAGACATATCAGATTCTTATCCATAATCAGAATAGGTCCTCATTTGGTTAGAAAACCCTCTTCCATAGCATCTAGGACCCTTAATCCAAGGCTCCAAACATGTATAAGACTTGCCCTCTTTTCTAAGCTGTTCACGCTGCTCATCCGTCAACTTGGGTTGAAACTTCTTGTGCTGATTTGAAAAATGCTTCTTATCCCTCTTGTGGCCAAAGGGCTTGGGCAGAAATTTTGGCCTAGGGGCTGATAACTCCATACTTTGAGACTTGGTGGATTGAAAGCCTTAACCCACCCTTTCAAGGGTTCAAACAAACCTTCAGAGAACAATACTACCAACCTTCTTTCAATGATGTTCAGCACCATCACGAAAAGCCTTTGAAAATCATCTATGTAAGCATCCAAGGAACCTTGCTGCTTCAATTGTGCTAGCTCATGAAACTTCACTTCATAATCTTTAGTGTCAAACCTATCAATCGGCTTGTTGGTGAATTCATCATAGGTTCGAATGAGGTTGTGGCTAGGCGTGACCAAACCATGGTACCACCACTCATGGGAAGCTCCTTCCAAACACAAAGTTGCAAATTTTATGGCATCTTCCTCTAGCATGGGCCTTAGTGATAGGTAGTTATCTAGCTTCTGAACCCACGACCTTGTTGAACACTTATCACTTCCATCGAAGTGAGCTAATGACACCTTCCCAAGGGCTTGTTGAAAGTCAGTCCTAGGAGCCATAGGAGCTCGGTTATCAGTTATTCCTCCGTTTCTTTTATTTCTTTGGTTCAAGAATTGATCAAATGACCATTGGTTTCTAAGATTAGGAGGTAAGGTGGCATACTCCAAGTAGGCTTGCCTGACATCATTTGCAAAAGGAATGGCAACTTCAACTTATGGATCCTCCCTCTGAGTGAATGTAGGAAAAGGTGCCCTAGAGGCTGATCCTCTAGAGGTGGCCTCATCCTAGCCAATAGTCCTATCTCTCCCATTGCCATTATTTCCATTGACACCACTATTTTCACCTGTGGCATTGTTTTGACTAGGGGTATGATTCTGAGCAGCCTGCTGATCCATTCTTGCAAGCAAATGAGACATCATATCAATCATCCCATCAAAATTCTTTTCCATTCTATCATCTCTCTCATCCATGGCCTACTTGTGACTGTTTGACATGTTCTCAACTACTTTACCAGTATCTACTGCTTTCCCTGTTTCTCTCAAAGCCTGTAAAAAAGTATCTACATATGACATTAGCAGAAACTGTAACTACTATTTTTTGGCCTGACTTCTGGTGTAGTATATGCAATCACTATCACTCATCTAACAACTGAATCACTCTAGGGCATAGGTTGGTAGAATCATGGCTTTGATACCACTGTAATGAACTGGACCATTTTTTTTTCCAATTACAATTACAATCAACATCCACTCATTAAGGTTAGCTCTAAAACCAAAAAAATGTGAAAGAAACTCTAACCAAGGATGTACACTAGGATCCCAATGTTGGGAAAGGTGTGAGCATATGGTCAGAGGATATGATGCAGATGCAGAACTGGAAGGGAACTCTAACCAAGAATGCATCTAAGATAGACGAGCATATGGTTAGAGGATCTTATGCAAGATGATGAAAGTAACTCTAACCAGGATGGTGTTGAGTGATGATGAGCATATGGTCAGAGGGTCCCTAATAACTACTAACTAAAAGTAAATAGGTGGCAAGCTAGCCTCTTCCACTTATTCAGCGAGAAGTACAATAAAGTAAGTGAAAGAGAGTGATAGGGTAGGGTTGGATGGAACACTCACTGTCCCATGCTCTAGGTATCACCTTGGAAAATCCCTTTGGTGTCACACTCCACCTTCTTAACCTATAGGCCCTAATGCTTGTTAGGCACCCCTGGTCCTCCTGGCCAACCCTACTATCATCTACATTTCCCTAACCAAGCAAATCTTGGTGCTCTCTCTGCCATTCTCTCCTTAGCCCTTATTCTTCCTAAAGGATAACTAAACCTCCAAGCTTCACTAACTTGATGCAAGGGTGTGTGAGGTCTTCCATGGCTTCAAAATCATCTCTCTAGGGTTCTTTATCATCCACCAATCACCAATTCTCCATCGCTCACACCAAACCCTATTTTAGGGTTTAAGAAGGGCTAGTAGCCCTTGAGCCCCAATTAGGCCTGCTAACCCAAGAAAATAGGCTTAAACTCCAATCCTTCTAAAGAACATCACAAACTTCCTTTAGAGACCCTAGTTCATTTTCCAACCTCTCAAGGTTTTTTTGGGTTATAGGCCTTCACTGTCCATACATAGGCGTAACCCTCTTTTTGCAAGAATTAGGGCTTTTTAGGCCATTTCCTAACCACACAGTGATCTGTCTACTTCTTTCATCCACCAAATGGACTGGTGAAGTCTCTTCCTTCATACCAAACCTTTGTAAGGCCCCCTACATCCACCATACACCTTGGGTTGCCAGGGAATTGACACCCCTGCAACGTTAGTGCTTGGTTTTCACTGTCTTTCCTAACTAGGCACAGTCAAGCTCGCCTAGGAGAAGACTTTTCCCATGAAAATTTTCCTCCTACAGACTCCTAAACTTATTATATTTATAGGCATGGAGCTTAGCCTCATTCCCCCATGGACTATACACCAAGTATAGTGGAAGACAGAGGTCTAAGACTCCATGATTAACAGTCTACTGGACTGATCAGCAATGGAAAGAAAAAAAAACCTACTAAGAAAAAAGCTATGAAATGATGAAACAACACCATCTATGACCACACAAAGTTTGTAAAATAAATACCACACACGCCACACACTACTCAATGCCTGGAACCCTCCATTAACACACAAATAAGAACTAAAAACTAGAAAATTGTAAGAAATTCATTGCTTTTCCTTATGAACCGTAAACTCTAAAATATATAAGCTTTTCCAACCCCCATTCTAGGTTGAGGGCCACCTTTTAAAGGTTCTCAAAGTAGTTACCTCTCCCCTTGGTCAGACTTAACCACCACAATAGGCCAAAATTGCACAAATGCAACATTTTGGGCTTTATTTCTAACTCCAAGTGAATCCTAGTGAAACAAGTTGAGAAACTCATCCATTCAACCATGAGCTACTAATCAACCTTCCTCCTAACTTGTTCTAACACCTCAAACACAAAACTAAATGGTCAACATGACCTTAAAGTATTAAAAACATAAAATCTCATCCTAGGCTTCCAAATTTTCCTAGTGCTCCCTCATGCTTCCTAGGTGCTCCTGCACCATTCTCCCCCTCTCTGCCCAAACACTAAGGAATGGAAGGAGAGAAAAATGATAGGTCAATACCAAAATTCTTGAACTGGTCTTCTTGTACCCATGTGGCTTCTGATTCATGCTTGTTCTTTCGCTTGATAAGGTGCTCCATGTACACCTTATGTCTTGTAGCCTTCTTCACTCTTGACTCCAAGATCTTCTCTGCCTGAGGCATGTTTTGATTAGGTAAGGATACATTGTTGATCTCCTTGAAGATATCCTTACTGTTCTAATCCACATCATTGACTGTCCCCTTATACTTGATCAAATCAGCTACATTGAACAATGGAGAGATTCCTAGATCGGTAGGTAACTCCACCTTGTATGCATTCTTGCCATATTTTTCCAATACCTTACATGGACCCACTCTCTTCATCTACAACTTGGTTGAAATTCCATTGTGCAACCTTGATTTATTAAGGTGGACCATGACATAGTCCCCTACTGCAAATTGCACATCCTTCCTTGATAAATCTACTTTCTCCTTCAACTTTTGTGTAGCCTTGGTGACTATCTACTTCACCTACTCCTGAATCTCCTTCATGGTCTGACTGAAGTCTTTTGCATGTCCACTTCTATGTTCCATAGCTCCAAGATCTCTAAGCTCACATATGCCTCTTGGGTGCATCCCATATACAACTTCAAAAGGACTCTTCCCTGTGGTCCGGTTCACACTATCATTATAAGCATACTTAGCTTGGGAGATAACCATATCCCATGTCTGACCATACTCCTTGGTTAGGCACCTTAGAAGATTACCTAGTACCATGTTAACCACCTCTGTTTGACCATTGGTTTGAGAATGGTAAGCTGATCCAAAAGATAGGTTGGTACCCAATCTACTCCATAGAGTCTTCCAAAAGTGACTCAAGAACTTCACATATTTGTTTGAAACAATGCTCAAAGGTAGTCCATGGATCCTTACCACTTGAAGAAAAGATGAGCTATGTAGCTAGCATCATGAGTAGTTTTGCAGGGAATAAAATGACTCATCTTACTAAATCTGTCCACTACTACATAGACACTGTCAAAACCAGTATTGGTCTTAGGAATGCCTACCAGAAAGTCCATGCTTACACACTCCCATGGTATCTTAGGAATGGGTATGGGTTGATATAAACCAGCATTACTAGCTCCTCCCTTAGCTTTCATACGCACAACACATTGTTCCACATACTTTCTAACATCTCTTGCTAACTTAGGCCAGTAATAGAATCTTTGCATTAGTTCTAAAGTCTTATTGATGCCAAAATGTCCACTAAGACTGCCATTATGCTTTTCCTAAATCAGATTTTCCCTCATTGACCCTCTTGGAACACATAACTGATTTCCCTTAAACAATAACCTACTTTGCAATGTATACTCTACATATTGGCTATGTAAATGGTTCTCAAAGTTAGAACATACCTTATAGACCTCTAAAAAGTCTTCATCTTCCCCATAGAGATCCTTGAAACTCTCTATGCCAATGCTCTTGATCCATATCTCTTGCACTACCAAGAACCTCCTGCTTAATGCATCTACTACTTTGTTTAGCTGCCCCTTCTTGTGCTTGATGGTGAAGGTAAAAGATTGGATGTATTCCATCCATTTAAAATGCCTATTACTCAACTTCTCTTGAGTATTGATAAAACTAAGTGCCTGATTGTCAGTAAAGACTACAAACTCCTTGGATAGAAGGTAATGCCTTCATTTCCTAAGTGACTGAACCAAAGCATAAAGTTCTAAGTCATAGGTTGAATACTTCTTCTTTGCTTCTTTGAGCTTCTCACTAAAGAAGGCTATAGGCCCACCCTCTTGGCTTAACACTCCTCCTACTGGCTCTCCACTTGCATCACACTCAACAGTGAACAATTTGTCAAAACTAGGTAACAAAAGTATAGGTTGAGTTGCCACTTCTTGTTTCAATTTCTCAAACCCTTTCTCAGCTTCTTGAGTCCACTTAAACTTAGTCTTTAAACCACCCTTGATTGTATCTAGGGCTGGTGCACATATGCCACTAAAGTTCCTTTTGAATTTTCTATAAAATTGACCCAACCCATGAAAACTTCTTACCTCTGTCCCTGTGGTTGGTGTAGGCCAGTTTAGGATGGCTTCTGCCTTGCTTGGATCCATCTTCAATGATCCTTTGGACACTACAAAACACAAATATACAAGATCTTGCTTAAAGAACTCACACTTCTCTAGATTGATTTCCAACTTCTCCTCTTGCAATCTTCTAAGAACCATATCCACATGTTTTAAATGCTCTTCTATTGTCTTGCTGAATATGAGGATGTCATCAAGGTATACCACCATAAATATCCCTGTAAATTTTTTAAGCACTTCATTCATGAGCCTCATGAATGTGCTAGGGGCATTAGAGTGGCCAAATGGCATAACTCTACACTCATATAACCCATCATTTGTCTTAAAAGCTATCTTCCACTCATCTCCATCCTTGATTCTGATCTAATGGTATCCACTCTTGAGATCCAACTTGGTGAAGAACTAAGCTCCTCCAAGACAATCCATCAAGTCCTCAATTCTAGGAATAGGAAACCTATATCTGATTGTAATTCTATTTATAGCTCTAGAGCCAGTGTAAAGTCTCCACTTACCACCTTTCTTTGTTGCTAAAACCACTAGTACTGCACATGGGTTGATGCTCTTTTGAATCAATCCTTGATCCAACAAATCTTGCACTTGCCTAGCTACCTCTAGATTTTGATCTGGTGTAAGCTTATAAGCTGCTTTGTTAGGAAATGAGGCTCCAGGTATAAAGTCAATTTGAAGACTTATGGCTCTCTTAGGTGGTAGAGTTGCAGGTGCACCATCACTTACAATGTCCTTGAACTGATCCAACAACTTTAGGACTGCTTCAGGTATGGCTTTCTTTTTAGCCTTGTCTTCTTCTTTAGGTTGTAACATAATCACATATCTTTCACCCCCTTGATGTAGGTTGTTAAGGAACTCCTTCCCACTACTCAACATGATACTTGGTGTCTTTGACTATCCCTCTTCATCTTCTGACAGTGACTACAACTTGAAAATCTTTCCATCCTTCTTGAATGAGATGGTGTTCTCTTTCCCATCATATATGGCACCTATGTCATATTTCCATGGTCTTCCCAATAGTAAATGGCATGCATCCATGGGTAACACATCACAAACTAACTTGTACTTGTACCCTGCAATGGAAAACTCCGTCGTTACTTTCTCATTTACTAAAACACTTTTCCCCTTTTTTAGCCATGTGACCTTGTAGGGGTTAGTGTGGGGTACCTTCTCCAATTTTAGTTTCATTACTACCTCCTTTGAGATTATATTGTCTATTTAACCTGAATCTACTATGACCTTGCATACTTTAGCAAGTATCTTGCACCTTACCCTATATAGAGCTCTCCATTGTTTTGGTTCTTCCTTGATCGGTTGTTTGATCAAAACTCTACTGAACATCAGATTCTCTCCTACCTCAGATTCAATATGACTGACCTCAGATGACTTAGGACTCATGTTGTCCTCTTGTGCATAAGCCACTCTCTTCTCATTGCTTGATGAAGATGCTTTCTCCGGGCACCTATAAGCATGATGACCCACTTGACTACAATGGTAGCATTTCATGTTTGCAAAATATGAATTGCCCCTGCTTGCTCCTCTTCCTCTATTTGAACCTCCTTGAGGTCCTCTACCTCTGTTATACCCTCCTCTAGAAGGTGTTTCATTTCCATGATCTGTGGATTTAAACTCTCCTTGGTTTCTTTGGTCATTGCCTCTACCTTGGTATCCACCTCTATTTCCTTTTTTATCTCTTTGATCTCTACCTTTGCCTCTACCCTTAGAAGCCTGGTCTTGCTTCCTCTTGTTTCTTTCCTCAATCTTGATAGCCAATTGGTAACATTTATGTACTTTCTTAGGACTTAAAAGAGACATCTCCTCTTGAATGTTCCACTTCAAGCCATTCAGATACCTAGCCACCTTGAGACTTTCATCTTCAGAAACATTAGACCTCATACAAAGTTTTTGAAACTCCTCTGTGTAGGTATAAACATCTTGGTCTTTCTGCCTTAGGCTTTGTCTCTTCTTGTCTAACTGAATCTCATAGTCATCTGGCATGTATGCTTCTTTTACTTTGGCAACCATTCCCTTCCAAGTAGAGATAGGCTTCTTACCTTCTTTTCCCCTCTCTGTCTGAATGAACTTCCACCATGTCAAGGTAGAACCTCTTAGTCTTGATTTTGCCACCTTTACCTTCTATGCTTCAATGACTCCATCACATTCAAAATGGTTTTCCATTCCCTCTATCCAGTCCATGACTAGATCAGCTTCCATTTTTCCACTAAATAGTTGTATGCCTTCAAGTGCCTTCCCACTCAAAGCCTTCAATGCCTTCAAGAAAGGCTCCTCTTTCAAAACAAGGTTAGGTTCAGGGGTCTTCTCTTCCTCTACAACCTCTTCTTCCTTTCTTATCCTTCCCTCAAATTGCACACTCCTCACTGCTTGTTCAAGTTGGGCTATTCTTTCCCTCAATAGTTTATTATCTTCCTCCTACTCTTCAACCATCTTGGCCAATTGTGCATTTTACACCATGATGAAGGAATCACTGGACTCAACCTCTAACATATATTATCTTATCCCAAATATTTTACTGGCTATGATACAAATCTGATATGGTAGGGTTGGATGGAACACTCGTTGTCCCATGCTCTAGGTCTCACCTTGGAAAACCCCTTTGGTGTCACACTCCACCTTCTTAACCTATAGGACCTGATGCTTGTTAGGCACCCTTGGTCCTCTTGGCCAACCCTACTATCATCTACATTTCCCTAACCAAGAAAATCTTGGTGCTCTCTCTACCATTCTCTCCTTAGCCCTTATTCTTCCTAAAGGCTAACTAAACCTCCAAGCTTCACTAACTTGATGCAAGTGTGTGTGAGGTTTTCCATGGCTTCAAAACCATCTCTCTAGGGTTCTTTATCATCCACCAATCACCAATTCTCCATTGCTAACACTAAACCCTATTCTAGGGTTTAAGAAGGGCTAGTAGCCCTTGAGCCCCAATTAGGCCTCCTAACCCAAGAAAATAGGCTTAAACTCCAATCCTTCTAAAGAACATCAAAAAATTCCTTTACAGACCCTGGTTCATTTTCCAACCTCTCAAGGAATTTTTGGGTTATAGGCCTTCACTGTCCGTACATAGGTGTAACCCTCTTTTTGCAAGAATTAGGGCTTTTTAGGCCATTTCTTGACCACACAGTGATTTGTCTGCTTCTTTCATCCACCAGATGGACTGGTGAAGTCTCTTCCTTCCTACCAAACCTTTGGAAGGCCTCCTGCATCCACCACACACCTTGGGTTGCCAGGGAATTGACACCCCTGCAATGTTAGTGCTTGGTTTTCATTGTCTTTCCTAACCGAGCACAGTCAAGCTCGCCTAGGAGAAGACTTTTACCATGACACTTTTCCTCCTATAGACTTCTAAACCTATTATATTTATAGGCATGGAGCTTAGCATCATTCCCCCATAGACTATACACCAAGTATAGTGGAAGACAAAGGTCTAAGACTCCATGATTAATAGCCTACTGGACTGATCAGCAATGGAAAGAAACAAAACCTACTAAGAAAAAAGCTATGAAATGATGAAACAACACCACCTATGACCACACAAAGTTTTTAAAATAAATACCACACATGCCACACACTGCTCAGTGCCTAGAACCCTCCATTAACACACAAATAAGAACTAAAAAACCAAAAAATTGCAAGAAATTCATTATTTTTCCTTATGAGTCGTAAACTCCAAAAGATACTGTTACATGTTTTTTTCCTTAGCTCAAATGAAGGAGCTAGATGAATGTTATCACACCATAGGGTGGAATTGTAGTTTAAGTTTCATGCTATTTCACATTATTTTCATTATGCATCAAATAATAGTTATGCATTTAAAAGAAGAGTAGTGGAGTTTCAGAGTGCCATTCATATGTTGCAGATTTAAAAGAATACATAATTGAGTACATGAGCAAAATAGCATTTCAGATGCTTTTATTCATTTCATAAAAAACTCATATTTTTACAAAGCTTCATTTGATTTCACAATCAGAATGATATTGTATTACATCATTGCATTCAAATGCATTTTCTTTTCAATTGAAAAACAAAATTGATATCAAATATCCACATAAGCCATGGATATAACTGTGACAATACATTTCTAATAGCACATTGCACTACTGAAGACGCAGAAAGGAAAACACATAAGTAACAACATAATCATCATTGCCTGATTATCGACTCTTGATGTTGAATGGTGTACCTCGTCATCTCAAGCTTCGTTGACCTGCAAGAGGAAAAGAGGGGTGTTAGTGGGTCCGACTATGATGTAACTCATATGATGCACCTACAATAGTACAACATACTATTAGAAATACATCGGAACAATAAAATCCTATTGAGTGCAGTATGAAAGAAGTATGTTGAAGAAGAAGTAACAACATCATAATCATCATGTTCTATTTTTATGCTAAAATTGTTTGCTTCCTTGTGCAGGTATAGGTAAAGTCTTGAAGCTGAAACAATATTCGAAGGCCAAGCATGTGGAGTAAAATGGGCTCCCACAAGGGTAGAGCTTGGAATGCTGCCCTATTCATTAAATGGGGCTGATTTTAAAAGATATTTCATCATATTCATCAAATGAAATAAAATACAACTGAAAGAATAAAACAGAGAATCCATCAAGTGACGAAACCAACTGTGCATTCATAACGATCAGGATTTCTTTCTGAAGGCTACAGGTGAACAGTAAGTTTAGTTCACTTAAATAATTTAACTGAGTATATCTACATCAGAAATTGCTGAATAAATTCATTTTCTATATTGATTGTAATCATATGTCATGTAAGTTTCAATTCCATTAATTCTCTTTCGGATAGTGAACAGGCATACATATGCCTTAATGTTTTGTTATAATTTTCATCATCAAAGAGGACACATCTTAAGAGCAGTTTTGTACAGTGAAATATAAAAATGCATGAAGAGTACCATGTTGCTCAAGAATACAAGCATAGACAGTGCATTTGAATATTGAATGAATTTCTGGTTTTAGTTGACTAATTAAGTAAATATTGCATCATGAATAAGTAATAACAAGGAGATTATTCCAGAATAATAATGGAGGAGTAAGTATTTTTTTTCCAAAATGATTCTGAGTTACTAGTTATACATATAAACCGGTGAGTAGAGGAGGTTTGTACTGATGCAATGTTTCAATCCAAAAGAAAAAAGGTAAACCTTTACAAAATTCAAATGTAGAAAGTGAAAGCTACTATGTTAGAGTTGAGGGAGTTTAAAAGGGACAATGTTTTTTATACACACAATATGCATGAGGAGTTATAAGTATTTATCTAGTGTTCTTTTTAGAATTTTAAAGGAGCAAACAATTTATCTCCAGAAAAGTTTCTGAAGTTATCAGTTATGCATATAAACTGGTAAATACAGGTGATTCACAGTGATACAATATTTCATTATAACAATTTCTATAGAGTTCAAAAGCAGAAGATAGATGTTACTTTGTTAAAATTGAGTGAGAATCAAAAGAAACTGATGTATGTGTAGAATACAAGCATGAAAATTCCCCTCTTCACAATGAACTTATACAGAAAAATTCTCAAGGTATTACACTTTTTTGTCAAATTCTAAGTACTTGGAGAGTATTCTCAGAATGTGCATTAGATGTTCTTTTAAGGGTAGTCTACAGTGCCATGTCAAAGACAATTCTGTGACAAGAGAGGTCAGATGTTTTATCGAAAGGAAGAGCAATCATGAATCAAATTCAGATTTTATACAACTATCAAAGAGAGCTACAGAAAGGTCAAATGGAATGCCAAGTAATATGAATCAATAAGTTAGCTACGTGACAACATACAGGTTATGTTATTCTTGTCATGAGTTTCAACTAGGTATTTGGTCAGTTTTGCTCAAATTCTGAACTATGTTGGCTATGTGATAGTTCAAGCCATTTCAATGAGGATATATTATTTTATAAAAAATAGAATAACAAGGAGGTGAAATGAAAATACAAAATTTTAGGTCTTTCTTTTATTTCAAGGTTTGGAATAGGCCAATGTTTTTTCTAGCTCAAGCCATATGGATAGAACAAATAGCAGTTACTTCATACTTTCAATTGCTTTCAAAGTACATGAAATGCAGTTCTCTTCAGAAATTTCAAATACCCACATGAGAGCTTGCTTTCAAAAATATAGAAATATGATGATCTACAATACCCATTTTGAGTTTTACATTCAAAAGCATTATGACTACAAATATGAAGATTTATGTGCTAGGTTGAGTTTCAGAAGACAAGAAAATGCATTTTTCTTTAATAATCCCAAAGACCCACTTTCAGTTTAGCATCAAAATTCAAAAAAATGGAGTTTCCCTTAAAGATTTCGAATACCCATTTTTAGGGTTAGCTTCAAAGTGCAGAAAAATCAATTACAAAGATAAACCATGTGAAATCTAGAGTTAAATAGCAGGAGTATAAGCAAATGTGAGCTCTCAGAATTGGTTCGAAATACAGAAGGGAAGAAAATGCAATTTTATTAAAATTTATGTGATACCTACAAATAGAAATGCTTTTAAATTGACATAATGGTAGTTTTTTGTTCTGGGTCGAGCCCAAAATCCACAAAGAATGCTTCCTATAGTGTTCTTTTGGCACGGCCTAAACATGGCTAGAATTTCATGAAATAAAAGAGAGATTTTTAGGGTTTCTACAAAGCAAAAAGATTACCAGTTCAAGGCAGGAACTGAGTACTCTCACCGCGGCCAAGAGTTTCACTAAGCATCCAGAAGTTGAGAGTCAAGCCCTCAATGAAGGTCGAGCTTACACAACAGTAAATGAAGTCACAAGAAATGTAATATGAAGAGACATTAGAGTGTGTTCACCACGGCCTCAAGGCCAAAATAGAGGTTATGAAAATCGTTAAATAAAGCTTACCTCTGCATGGCAAAGGAAAAAAATGAGTACAAGTCAAAGCTTTCATGGAGTGAACTATAGAAGTTGAGCTCGAGCTCGTTGTGTCCAGAGGAGAGCAAGTACAAAGAAAAGTTAGAAAAAAAACTCATATAGGCCACAACCTTAGGTCCTTTTGATGTTTGATAATGAAGTAAGAGTTTCTATATGAAGTGAAATAGACTTCCTCACTAGAGTTTTCGGTCAACTGGAGAGTAGGGAAGGATTACTGAAGCACACGAGCTTGAATTCGACACCATCATGGTGGCAGTTTTCTTTCAGACAGATTTTCCTTCTTTCCAAAGTCACGGTGTGAAATGAAATGATAATTAGGGTTTGACTTTGTTTTGATCAAACCCTAATTCAACCTTATCATCATCCAGAATGTTCTATCAAAGCACATGGTTAATTTTTGAATAGGGTCGAAATTATAATCTGTGCCTTATAACTTTATTAAAGTCTAAGTTTAAGACTTATGTAAGTGGGGGCCGAATTTTGTTTGGTCGAAGGTTAAGTCTTTTAGACTTTTCTTTCCCTAGTTTTTTGAGGGGGTTTGAGTATTGAATAATTGAATATAGATTATCAATTTAGGGTGAATGGTGAGTGCTTTGTTACTTAGGGGTTTGATTTCTCATTGAAAGGTTAATGACCATTTAGGGTTTTTTATTGATTTTAGAGAAATCAATGAAGTTGGATGAAAAGATGAATAATTGTAATATTTTATTTTATGATTTTTGAGAAAATCAGAATGTTGTTATGGAGAGATAAGGAGTTTTCTTTTTGCAAAAGATTTGTTAGTCTTTGAATTGCAAAAATAGGCAAATTGTAAAAATCTACATCTTGTAAAGCAGAATCATAAAAGCGATATTTTATAAATTGCTCTATGTTTTCTTGCTATTTTTAGTAGATCTTTGATTGAATTTTCCTCTTGGTCAGATTTTTGGCTTATCTTGGAGAGATAAGGTGTTTTTTCAACTTTTAAAGCAGATTCAATCTATTTTTAGAGGCTTGACAGATTCATCATAAAAGCTTATGCTTTTTTCTGCTTTTAAAGCAGTTTTGAGATAGCTTGGAGCCTTTTTTCCTTGAGCTTTTTCTAAGCTCGGACTAGGGTTTCTTGAGGACTATGTTTTGATAAAACTTAGTTTTTTTCATTATCATTAGCAGCAGTTCAAATTAGAGTTTCTTTCCCTTACACATTTTGGGGAGCTTGTAAACTTATGTGTGCTTAGATTCAGAGAGATTCCACTCCATTATTCAATAAAATAGCATATTTTTCCTTTCTCAGTTCCTTTTCATGACTTGGAATAGTAATTTGATTTGTTCTGTGATTCAAATCTGTTGGATCCTTTTCTTTTCTTACTATTATCAAGTGATTTGCAGGAGTTGCATGCTAGTTCAGGTTATGTCTTATGTTAATCTAACCTTTTCATAAATCACTGTTGAACTGCATGTGTTGTGAGATTGTGAGTTTTTAATTTTAAAGAGTTGGTGAGGGTGAGTTATTATCAGGGTCTTCTTATAGTTGATCAATATTTTTATGATGATAGAATTTTAGTTTTAGATTTTAAATCTAGTTTATCATTCTATCCTTTTTCCTAGAAAGCCACTTAGAGTAGAATTCATCATTTGGAGAACCATCTCACTCTGGATATTCCTTCTTCATTCAAATCACCCACATCTAAAGAAGGTTTCCATGTTTCAATAGTTTGCTAAATACTGTATTCAGCAGGGTGCAAAACTATTGATAACATATACAAGCTTTTCCAATCCCCATTCTAGGTCGAGGGCCACCTTTTAAAGGTTCTCAAAGTAGTTACCTCTCCCCTTGGTTGGACTTAACCACCACAATAGGCCAAAATTTCACAAATGCAACGTTTTGGGCTTTATTTCTAACTCCAAGTGAATCCTAGTGAAACAAGTTGAGAAACTCATCCATTCAACCATGAGCTATTGATCAACCTTCCTCCTAACTTGTTCTAACACATCAAGCACAAAAATAAATGGTCAACATGACCTTAAAGTATTAAAAACACAAAATTTCATCCTAGGCTTCCAAATTTTCCTAGTGCTCCCTCATGCTTCCTAGGTGCTCCTACACCAGAGAGGAGAATTGTTGATAGTACTACTAATCAGCTTACAATTTTATAGAATGCTTGTCAAAGCCCAATAATATAAGTTCTCCAACTCTACAATATTATATATGACTTCCTCAATGCTTAACAAGATTCTCTAGACTCAAACTCCTCACAAAGTTGCATTTATCTAAGACTGATATGATAGACCAGTGACTTAAATGAGGCAACCAACAACTACATAACTCACCTAAATGCATATATCAACTCATAACTCGCTTAAATGATGAGATATCAAATGCAAAATGTTCTAAGGATGATGGCGCCCAAGTTAAGACACTGAAACCTTCCCAAATAGCATTTATTTATTTTCACACAAAAACCAAAGCTCTAATAAATGGTATGGCCTACAACAAGGGCGATTGTGCTTTGAATAATTGAAATCTACATAAAAAAATCCATAAACTTGCAAGAATGGTCACCACAAGTAGGGAAAGAGATTAGACAAACACCTAGAACAATGCTATTTTTATTTCATGAGATATGAGCAAAACTTACAATCAGCTATGATGTAATGTCCCCATTTTTAGCACTACACTTTTCAATGATTGATGGGCTATCCCCAGTGTGCTGTCAACTAGTCGGCGGCAAAATTAGGGTTTTCAGCTATTTGGTGGGTTCTTTTGAAGATTCAAGGGTTTGCATGTGGAAGTTTGGTTATTTGGATTTTGGATTCCTTCTAGATTTTTAGAGAGCTTCGTAGAGGTATGACATGCAATTGCGTCGGGCAACCTTTCCGGACTTACTAATTTTAGTAATTTATGATAGCTACATCTTGGAGTTTAGGATTGTGGATTGTAGATTCTTTTTGGGTTTTTAGTAAGCTTTGCAATGGTATCACATGCATTTTGATCCGCACAACTTTATGAATTTATTATTTTTAGTAAATTTTATTTCTGGCAGCAGTCCAGTTGGCATCAATTCAATAGGCTTTCCTCTTCAGGCAGTTCAGTTGGTATTGTTGATTTTTGGCCTTTTGATGCATTTTTGGAGAGATAAGTTACTTTGATTTAAATAAAGGTATATCTTCACATTAACCCCTTGGCCTAGCAATATAACTTGAAGTTGTTTTAAAAAGGGGGACTTCATGGGTGAATGCCTCATTAGGAGGTTATTTTAATATTTTCTATAGGCCAAAATTATGCTTGGAGAAATGAGACACCAAAATTTGAGGAGAAGATAATTTTCATTTAATAAAAAAAGTCAAATATTGCCTTGATGAAGGGGATGCCATTCGTAGAGGGAAATAAGGTTATTTCAAATTTGAAAATTAGGGCGCCACTTCTAGAATCTTCTAGAGATTCCTTGCTGAGTCTATAAAAGGAGACCTCTTCATTTTATCATCTTATGTCTTTAGTAAAGTTATGCCGCCAGAATGGTATTTGGATTGCTTCAAGGAATGAATGCCTCCTAGCCTTGGCCCAACTTTTTGCTTGAAAGATAGCAACTAGTGGAGAGTTAGTTTGTAGCTGAGTGAGTTTTTGTAGTGAGAAATTGCATTGTAGAAGTTATTATGCATTTGTAGTCCATTTTGAGCATGTTAGTGAAGTTTTGGTGTTGCTGACTTCAAATTGTTGAATGTTGTTTTTGCTCTGAAGTCAAAAAATAAAAATATATTCATTTTGGGTATTGGCTAAAACCATTTCTATGCCCTAGGCGCTCATTTGTGTAAAGTTTGGTGATTTCTAATGAAGAATATGATTTTATCTTGTTGGTAGAACATTTCTAGAGGGCGTACCATTATGTTATGCCTAGAAAATGTTTAGAAAAAAAATTATAGGGTTTTAGAGTCATTTTCTGATTAGAAGCTGGTCGCCATCCTCCTAGTGTTCATTTGCATAAGATTTCATGTCATTTGGACTAGTCTAGAGAGAGTTATGAGCATTTGAGTGAGTTATAGTGTTGCTATTTTTGCATTTTCAATCATATTTCTATCATATCATATTGTAGGATTTCATCATTTGAGTGGGGTTTGAGTCTAGGAGTTATTATTAAGCTTTGGAGAGATCTTATTCATTATTGCAGCATTGGAGAGCTTCTAATCTTATGTTCTTGGCAGGAACTCTCTATTACATTGTAAGCTGAGCAGTAGTATTGTTAGCATTTTCTAATCTATCTCTTCTTGCTCATTGTAATACACGCTGAAGAAGTGGAAGAGGCTGGCTTGCCACCTATTTTACATTCTATACTAGCTTTGTAATTTCCTTTTTTAGTATCTCCACCTTATGGTAGCTCCATTTCCACCGTGGGATGGAAATCACATTCTAGGCATTGAGTTACTTTCAGCATTATCATTTGCTTTGCAATTTCCTTTCTTAGTACCTCCGCCTCATGGTAGCTCCATTCCCACCTTGGGTTGGAAAGCACATTCTAGTCGTTGAGTTTACTTTCAGCATTGTACTTCTTTCTAGTTGATATTGATGACCCTCTTGCCATATGACAACATCATTCTCATCTCAAGATTGAGTGCACATTCTTGGCAAAGAGTTACTTGCAAATTACTGGTTTGGGTTTGTGCTAACCTTAATGGGTGCTTCTTGGTTGATGTGTTCTTGAAAAAATTGAAAAAATTGGTCTGGTTCATTACAATGGTATCAGAGCCAAGATCCTGCCATCCTATGAAAAACATAGAGCCATTTCTTCCTACCATCCTGTGTGGTCATAAGAAAATCAATGCTATTCATTCTATGAGCGCAAGAGAATAGAGATGACTACACAGAGGTCTTTACTTGAGTTGATTTAGGAGCTGACCACGCTAATGAGGGATCCTGACATAAGATGGGGAATCAGAAATATTTTTGCTAAGACTGAAAGTTGGGATGGAAAGGTGCATATGTCGCATCAGAATGATCGTGAGCTTGATGAAATTACCCTGGAAAATGAGGAGTTAAGGGTAGAGTCCCATAATACTTCCCTAGACTTGCATGCAATAGGAAGTGATGAAGATCAGCTCGGTGAAAAGAACATAACAACAGTCTTGAGTCCTAATAAGGATTCAACCTATGAAGGTCTTGAAGCTAAGGGCTTCACAGAAGATTTTAGTAGTACTGTTGTATGGGATGAGTATGCTGAAGAAGAGCAAGTAGAAGGAAATACTGATGGTGCCCTTGAATCAGCCTATGACCATTGCCAAAGTGATAATGTTGGCAATGATTCCAACATGTTTATAGCACTTCTTGTTGAAGGTTTGGTGATGGATAGTTTCCCTCTTGTTGCTATTCAAACTCCTCAAGAGTTTTCACAAGGTGAAGATATGATAAGTGATCAAGGAGACCTTTTTGGTATGCATATGATTACTAAATATGAGATCAGAAATATACCTATAGATGGTGATCACATTGAAGGCAATAGGGATGAAGTTTTCAAAACAGCTAACATTGAAGATTCTCCACTTCACTATGACGTTTGTGACATGGGTGAACGTGGGTTTGGTCATCAAACTAAGCCCTTGGAGAGAAGGAATTATGAAGAAATCATTTCAAGTGAGTTACATGGTGACCTATTCAAGGACTCAACACTCCAAGAGAAGCATGAAGAGTACTTTTCTTTTGATCAAAATAATCAGCCTTTTACCATTTGGGATCCTGGTTGGTTGGCACCAAGGTATGAGAAAGAACCTTTGTGGGATGAATTTCCCTTTCTAGATGAAGATCAAAAATCAGATTTCATTGCAAACTATGAGGTGGTCATTGAAGAGGAAGTTGTCTTTGAAGAAGAAGAGTGTTCAACAAAGCTCCATAATGATCTCTTTGAAGTGGTTGCAGCCACTAAAGAAGAGTATGTTTCTACAGAAACTTTCCAAACAACGGATGATTATGATCCATTGAGCAAGTTGGATGCTACTATAATGTTTGACCAAGAAGACAATGATGAAGAAGAAGAGCTTGAAGACCATATGGCTCTTGAAGAGGAAAGAGTTAAAGAGGTTTACAAACACAAGTCTAATTTTTCCATTCAAGAAGCTAATTGCAAAATAGAGTCAAAGAAATCATGGAGAATGATCATCTCCATGGAATTGAGCATTATCTACATGGTGTTGGTAAAGTACAAGGGTGTTGGAGTAGCATTGAGGGTAGCAAAGACAAGGGAAAAGATTTTGATTTTCAGTTGTAGCCTATCAGCAGTTCACCATCTTTGCATTCTTATGAGTGGGAGAGACAATTCAAGGTGTCCATTGACAAGGAAGTGCAAGCTCTATCCATGTTTGATCACACACATAGCTTGGTTGAATATCTCTATTGGAAGGTTCAATTTGATGAGAGACTGAAAGGGATTAAGGATGAAGTTACTCTCCCTAATTTGCAACATGTCAAAGATTCCTTGGAGACATTGAAATTAGCATACTTACACTTGATTGAAGATCGTGATCACACCATTGAAATTACAAAGAAGACCATTTGTGTTTTCCAAGAAAAGGAGAGTTTGGTTGATGAGCTCACTCTATAGCTTAAATCAACAAAGGACAAGTTGAAAGAAACTCAGTTGGCTCTAACAGAGGTTGAAGACCAGTTTGTTGATTTCAAACTTTTCAGGGAGCAAGAGAATGAGCAAAGAGTTGAATAAATCAAGCAAGTAATTGGTGAGCTTGATAGTCTTCGAGAGGAGTTTGATCTTGAAGGTTTCACAAGAAAATCAAATGTTGCATGTGCAGATTTGGATCAACAAGGTGAAAAGGATGACTTCCAAGTCTTTGACAATCCTCTCTTTGAAGTAGGAGTAGAAGAAACTTTTGTCAATCCTCTCTTTGACTTGAGAAATGAATCATGTGGTGAAGTGACCAAGCATGAGGTCGAGTATAAACCTCAGTCTATGGATCCTTTGACATCATTACATGAGGAGGTGCCACATTTTGTGATTAGTAATCTTCCAAGTCCTTTTGATAATGAATGCATAAGTGAGTTTGAGAATGAAGTCTCTACATGGGAAGTGTTGATTCAAGGAGATTTCAACATCTTCAACACCAAGGCGTTAACAAAGCAAGATTTGGTGGCTGCTGGTAACTTCATTATAGCAGCAAGGAGCAAAGATTTTAGTCTTGTTACTCATGAAGTAGGGAAGAAAGATGGACTAGAACTTGGCATTTGCATGCTTGTCAATCCATCCCTTTGGTTGAATGATGCTTTGGCACTTATTAGTCTATTTCTAGAGTTGGATTTGAGGTCATCTAATATTTCATGCTCCAATGTTGTTGAATCTTTCATGGATAGGCTTCAAGGGTTCACTATAGGAGGCATCAATCTCTTCAGTATGCACTTGATCCTTACTAGCACTTGGGAATGCATTGAGATTACCTTGCAATGTGTTGAAAATCATTTTTAGTCGGGTATCCGTGCTTGGGATCCTCAACTTGGCTTGATAAAGCTTATTACATTTGGAAAGGACTGTTAGAGGAATAAGGATCAAATTTCCAGATTTGTTGTTGTTGTTCCTTTATTTTTCCACCACTTGATGGTTCCATTTGTTCATCAACAAATGGATTGGAGAGAAATTTTTAGTATGGGTTGGAGAGATGAATGATCGGTTGCTCTTAGGAGTGACTCTCAGCTAAGACAAGGGTAGATTTTGAGAGAAGAGCTTGCTGGTTGGAGATAGACTAGCCACCTTACATGTGGAGTTACTTTCATTCAGGAGAGTGGGTTCATTACTTTTGTCTAAGAGGTGGTAGTTTTCAATTAGAGGTTGCTCTAGTATATTTTCTAGCCACTTTGGAGGTGTTATCTTGTAACTCAATGCCCATCTCACATGCTCACACTTGGGAATTTCATTGGTGTTGTTGTTTTTCCTTGTGTTGAGCTATAGAATCAAATTGTACTATGTTGATTCTAGCCTTGAACAATGACTATTTGTTTCTTCACACCTTTCTTAATTTCCAAATTCATCTTATGATGGTTTGTGATGTAAAATTTGATAGTTTACTCTCAGTGTTGGTTCAGGACAGCGGACTCTCACATGCTTTGATTCACTATTTTGAGGCTCTTGGAGTGGGAACTGTAAGAGTTTCTAGAAATCTTCATGGTTGCATCAGAATAATTCAGGGGAGGCATAGTAGATTCATGTGGAATCATGAGTTAGAGTTTGATGAGCTCTTGCAAAGGATTGCTTCCCTTTTTGCAAGAAGTTTTGGAGAGGTCACATTTGCAATCATGGTTGTGTTAGATACCTTATGGAGGCATGTTGAGGATTACAATTTTGGTTTGAGTAGACTATCTTCTCTATTACCCAAGTTTGTGATAGATAGTGGCATTGTTGACATTGATGACTCAGAATGTTTTGGGCACTATGGTTTCCTTGTTGTGATTAGAGTAGTGCAACATCAACATGGTGGGTCTTCCTTCAGACAAACATGGGACCCTAGGATCATACTTGTTTCGGTATTGATAAGTTCTAAATTCTTTGGAGCTATGGTGGCATTGCTTGAGGACAAGCAACTTTGGGAAGGGCAGACTGTAATGTCCCCATTTTTAGCACTACACTTTTTAGTGATTGATGGCCTATCCCTAGTGTGTTGTCAGCTAGTCAGTGGCAAAATAAGGGTTTTCTACTGTTTGGTGGGTTCTTTTGAAGATTTAGGGGTTTGCATGTTGGAGTTTGGTTGTTTGGATTCTGGATTGCTTCTAGGTTTTCAGAGAGCTTCGGAGAGGTATGACATGCAACTGCGTTGGGCAACCTTTCCAGACATACTATTTTTAGTAAGTTATGACGGATACATCTTGGAGTTTGGGAATCTGGATTGTGGATTCTTTCTGGGTTTTCAGAAAGCTTCGCAATGTTATTACATGAGTTTTGATCCGAGCAACTTTCTAAATTTACTATTTTTAGTAAATTCTATTTTGGTAGCAGTTCAGTTGGCATTAGCTCAACAGGCTTTCCTCTTCAGGCAATTCAGTTGGTAATGTTGATTTTTGGCCTTTTGATGCATTTTTTGAGAGATAAGTTATTTTGATTTAAATAATGTTATATTTTCACATTAACCCATTGGCCTAGTAATATAACTTGAAGTTGTTTTAAAAGGGGGACTTCATGGGTGAATGCCTCATCAGGAGGTTATTTTAATATTTTCTAAAGGTCAAAATTATGCTTGGAGAAATGGGATGCCAACTTTTGAGGAGAAGATAATTTTAATTTAATAAAAAGGTCAAATATTGCCTTGATGAAGGGGGTGCCATTCATAGAGGGAAATAAGGTTAGTTCAAATTTGAAAATTAGGGCACCACTTCTAGAAGCTTCTAGAGATTCCTTGCTGAGTCTATAAAAGGAGACCTCTTCTCTTCATTTTATCATCTTATGTCTTCAATAAAGGTATGCTACCGGAATGGTATTTGGATTGCTTCAAGGAATGAATGCCTCCTAGCCTTGGCTCGACTTCTTGCTTGAAAGATAGCAACTAGTGGAGAGTTAATTTGTAGCTGAGTGAGTTTTTGTAGTGAGAAATTGCATTGTAGAAGTTGTTATGCATTTTTAGTCCATTTTGAGCATGTTAGTGAAGTTTTGGTGTTGTTGACTTCAAATTGTTGAATGTTGTTTTTGCTCGTAAGTCAAAAAATAAAATTATATTCATTCTGGGTATTGGCTAAAACCATTTCTATGCCCTAGTCACCCATTTGTGTAAAGTTTGGTGATTTCTAATGAAGAATCTGATTTTATCTTTTTGGTAGAACATTTCTAGAGGTAGTACCATTTTTTTCTACCTGGCAAATGTTTAGAAAAAAATTTACAAGGTTTTAGAGTCATTTTTTGATTAGAATCTGGTCACCATCCTCCTAGTGTTCATTTGCATAAGATTTCATGTCATTTGGACTAGTCTAGAGAGAGTTATGAGCATCTTAGTGAGTTACAATGTTGTTGTTTTTACATTTTCAGTCATATTTCTGTCATATCAAATTGTAGGAGTTCATCATTTGAGTTGGGTTTGAGTCTAGGAGTTATTATTAAGCTTTGGAGAGATCTTATTCATTATTGCAGCATTGGAGAGCTTCTAATCTTATGTTCTTGGCAGACACTCTCTATTACATTGTAAGTTGAGCTGTAGTATTGTTAGCATTTTCTAATCTATTTCTTCTTGCTCATTGTAATATTCACTAAAGAAGTGGAAGAGGCTGGCTTGCCGCCTATTTTACATTCTATACTTGCTGTGTAATTTTCTTTCTTAGTATCTCCACCTTATGATAGCTCCATTTCCACCTTGGGATGGAAAGCACATTCTAGGCGTTGAGTTACTTTCAACATTATCATTTGCTTTGTAATTTCCTTTCTTAGTATCTCCACCTTATAGTAGCTCCATTCCGGTCGGGCTTATCCGGCACACTCTAAGGGTACACTCCCTTAGGTGGCCGGGCCCGTGGGTCCCATCAACTGAGGTTTCCATTTTCTATCATTTCCACACTTCTGTTTTTCATCGAATTCCATCCCGTTAACATTTTGGTGCTTCCACTTTCATGTTAGTTGTTTTACTCCTGTGGGTTTACTTTTTAGTAGTTTGTTTTACTCCCAAATTCCTAGGGGATTATATATGGATGGAATAAACTACTATGAATACCCCACAGGAAGGAAAATTGAAGCACATGATTTTAACAAGAAAACTCTTAATTTAAGCTCATATTAAGAGATAGATTAGGTGTAAGGGTAGTTTAATTAGAACGAATAATTATATTTTACTACTTTTTTAATTAAAGTGTGTAATAAAGCTTATATTATAATTTCAGATTTCAAATAATTAATTGAAAATATTCAATAATAAATATATAATGAAGGATTAGTTGTAACAATGTTAATATAATTATTTTTAAATTATAAAACAAAATAGTTATAAACATAATCTATATTTATTTAAAAAATAATAGTAATTATAAAAAATTTAAGTAAATGAAAAAATTTAATATAACTATTAAGTAAATAAAAAAATTAATAATTTTTAAATATTTCTAGTTTTTTTAAACATTTAATTGTGTTTCAATTTTTTATATATGATTATGACATATAAACTAGTTTTTAAATAAATAACATGAAAACTATATGAACAACTAAAGCACAGACGTAAATTTATTTTTGGACAATTTTTTGGTACATATGCATTTTGGTAAATGTCATATTCAAATTTAAATTTAGACACATTTACATAGATTTTACCTCACTTTTATCTACATAAGATCTCACTTTGTGTTCTCATACATTTGATCTATCCTTCTAATTATCCATAATAATATATGCATTGATTCTCAAACTCAATGTTTATTGTGATCTATTCCATTTATCTTATCTTAGGTCAAATCCACAATCATGGGGTGATCCACATAAGAATGAACTCAACCTGCCTAAATTCAAATTGGCATATTGCCCTTTTTGCCTTTCTCACCTAAAGTTGTGTGTGTGGGTTCTTATGTAAATTATTATGTATTGGTATAAAAATATTTGTTTCCATTCATTTTAGGAAACACACACATTCAATTATCTCTCATTCTAGGAGGACTTATAAGGTCAATGAATAATAATGCATTTGGATTTTGTGCTTAAAAAGGAGTGAAAAGTTTAATTTCTAACAAAATTATCTATTGCAATTCATTAAACTAACATCCTTAATTGGCTTGACATAACAAAAAATAATGATATTCCATCAATTTGGAGATTTTTTTCAAGAGATAAATGGTTAAAAAAGAAAATTAAAACAATATAACAATGTATATGAAAGAGAAGTTTCGAAACAAATCTGCAAAAGGTTTCTTAAATGTAAATATATATGATTATTTTATTAATGAGTCCATTCTCTTGTTTTGAAATAAAATTAAATAATTTTAAAATATGATTATAAGGTGTATTATTTCATAATGCATTTATATATCTATTGAACATGTATTTTCATGTCCTCTTTTTAAAAGTTCACTTTTTGTGTCTTTTTTACATAGCTTCTTTATATAAATCTAGTTTGGTGTTATCTCTTAAGTTTTCTATTATATTTTCAATACACTCAAATTCATCAATATATACTTCTTTAATTAACATTTTTCATCAAAACCATTTTTCCTCAATGCATGCATGGCTAAATTATTAAAATAAATTAAATCATGTACATTATTAAAGTATTCAATTTACAAATCACACAAGTTTGCAAGTCAAACTATAATATTTTTTGTAATTGAAGGGATACAAGTTTATATTATAGAACTTACACCTTTGTCTATACCATTTTTCACATACATCATAAATACTCAGCGATCCATGTAGTGCACAACACCCACTAGTAATCTACCATTATAAACCACCTCAAGATTTTCCATTGGACAATCCAAAAAAAATAGCTACCTTGGACTAGATTGTTTTGTGGGATACTATCTACCAAATTTAAATTCACATTTTTCTTCCCCAAAATTCAAACCTTTTACAAAATATTCATCAACATATTGGATCTCATGCCATATATTTCCAATTAATAACCATGGAAATGTATTTAAGGAAATTTCCTATGACACATAAATCCATCTACCAATGAATCAATCATAAAAGATAAAATCTAATTTGAAAAAATATTCAAAAGTTATTTCTTTATACTACACTAGTCCACTAGCACGTCATATTTTGCATTCACATACCTTATTTGGCATGTTTGTGATGCCTTATTTTATTTTTTGTGCTTGACTTTCATCAATGGTAGCCAAAGAATAATCTTGGAATAAGTCCTACCATACTTCTAAGCAAGACAAAAATCAAAATAAGTACAAAAGATAGAGGTAAGTAAGGTTTGAAGACTTACATCAACAAAGGACTAAGCCACAAAGTGACCTTCAACTCTAAGATTTAATTTCTTTATTGCACAAATATTTTACATTCATTGCCTTTTATTTTCCAAATTCTTCTCTTTAATTCATTGAATGGATGCTCCATGATTTCATTCAATTGAAAAATATGATATGTCTTCATCTATTTGTTCAATTTCTTACTTTCACAAATTTCCTCATTCATTCCCTTTTCTTTGTATTCTCAATTTCACGCTCTTATGATGTTTTTCTTTGGTTGTTTCCTTATCATGATGTTTAAATCTAAATCAATCATGAATAATACATGGAGTTAGTTGAATCATTGTATTATAAAACATTGAACCACAACCAAACAAAAAGGTACCTATATTTATATTTATATTTGTATGTTTTGTCCATGTCTTAACATTGTCTCGTCTATCATGTGGCCTTCTCTTTTTCTTTTAATTTTCTTATTATTATCCTAACTTAGGTACATATATTACTGATTAGGGTGAAAATAGGATCCACCCTAATGTGTGGGAAAAAGAGATGGATCACTTAGTTTTCAAAGCCCCAATCACCTCAAATTATGCAAAATAAGATGCTAATAACAACCAAAACTGCAACCTAACTGTTATAACAACTATGAGGGATGCTTTTAGAGCATAAAAATCTATGTACCTGGCCAAAAAGTTGATGTTTTTGGGCTATGGAGGGCTCATTCTCCTTTAGCGTTGAATGGGTCCTTTTAGGGTTTTGGAAAACTAATTTCAGGATCTTGTACCTTGATTCCTGCGCACTTGAAATCCCAGTTATCAAGTTTTGGAAGCATGGGGTTAATTCTATAGAGTTCTTTTTGTGATCTTGCACTTTGAATGACAACTTAGTAGCTTTACAACTTTGACAACTTTGTTCCAAATCTTGCTCAACTTGATCTTCAACTTGTAAATCTTCAATCAAACACTCAAGGGAAAGAAAACTTGTTGGTTTGTTAGTGAATGGGGGTTTTCCTCAATCAAACCCCTTGTATGTAATTAAACCAATTGATGAAATAAGGAAATGAAGCATGAACATGAAATAATGTAAACCTTGGATTATGTCTTGTGAATCAAATTTACAATCAATCATGGAGTGCCAATGAAGAATGTTGATCTTAGATGTAGGATGATGCATGTAAATGGATCCTCGATGCAACATTAACTTCTTAGCTCAACACACATGAATGTATTAAACCCTTGACATGATGATATGACTTTGAATTGTTATAATAAACACTTGAAATCTGCCTTGAAATGCCTTATGAATGCTCTTGAAGTGCTCTAATGCTTGATCTCTTGAATGCTTGAATTTTTGCTTGATTTTGTTAGCTCTTGTTAGGAGAAAAAATGTGAATTCACCCCTTATTTATACTAAATTAGGAGATTACCTATGAAATTCAAAGAAGTAAGGCTAACAACAGATCTGGAAAGAAAGATAATTAAATTCTCACTAGAATGAAATTCAAAAATAATGGTCTCATTAAGGGAGGACCCATTCGTCACCAAAGGTGAAAGGGTCCTCGCTAAGTTTCTAGGACCAAGCTTTGGGGAGTTGAAAGAAAGCCAAAAACCCATTCTAGATCAACTAAGAAAGGGGGTTCCTATTAAGGGAGGACCCATTCACCATCAAGGGAGATTAGGTCCTAGCTCAACTTACCAGGACCAAAAATTTCCCAATGAAATAATTTGATATTTAATTTATGATTATCGGGAAAGATCTTCAGGAGGTGTCAAAATTAAGGCCTAAAAAGGGGGTTAATAACTCCACTTAACCACAATGAATTAGGAACACCTAGATAAATGTGAAAGTGCCTTAAAACACTTTACAACACTGAAAGAAGGTATACATTATGCATATTTTTATTGAGAAAGGGGCCCATTAGGCTTAATTAAGCAAATAAGTCCTAGAAATGTGTGAAAGTGTGTTACAACACTTTACAACACCCTTGCAAAGGAACAATTAAGACATGTTTTAGTTAAATAAAGGTCCTAGAATAGTATGAATGTGTACAACACATTACAACACCACTCCAAGACACCATTAGTTTAGCTTTAATGTCAATTATCCAAACAAACAAGGAAAAGGCTACTTTTTTTGTTACTACAATTACTTATTGAATTACCAATCTCTAAAATATGCACATACTTGTGTATTATCTCTTGTTTTATGTGCAACCTTACTTTCTTCTATATTATTTTCTCTCTCAAATTGTTCCCAAAACTATTGCTCAAAACCCCTATGGGCACCAAAATCAACATTTTACTTGTTGGGAGTGATGAAGTACCAATTCAACTTGTCAAAACCCTATTCAAATCCTCTTCCCTATGTCGTATATCATTAAATATGCCTAGAGGGGAAAGGGAAAATTACCAAATTCAAACTTTCCCTATGAATGTAAGATTAACAATATATAATATTTTCAACGTTACCTCTACATATGACAACTAGTTTGAAAGTTTGAGGAAAACCATATATTTCATGATCATAATTATAATATATACAATAAAAGGAACCATTGACATATTGCATTTGTAGATAATAGCCCATGCAATTCACAAATAAACATTAACTAAGGTCAATGGAATATGTTCAAAGAACATTAATACATAACACAACTTTTTATGCTAACAAATTTTAGGAGTCTTAGATTGAGCTAAAAGTTCTATCATAGCATTCAATTATGTAGGGGAACAAGTTGTCTCCATTTATTTTTTTACTTTACAATTATTCAAGATTATTTATTTATTTAGTCAAGAGTTATTTCTATATATAATTATTTTTTTAATTGAAATAATTCTTATAAAGAACTCTCAAAAAAATAAAATAACAATCATTATTTGCTAATAATACCTTTAATTGATTAGTGTGAATTATAATTTCAACATATTATAACAAAAACTAATTAATAACACTCACTAAAATGATTTGTGAAAACGTAATTCTTAAATGAAAATATAACAATAACATACAAATATAAAAAACTATCAAAATATTATAATTCATAAAAGTATTCTATGGAAAAATATTTCTATAGTCCATGTTAATGAACATGAATCATAAACAAAATTATGAAATTCAAATTTAATATCATTTTCTTTCTTTTTTATTCATTTATAATTTTTTTTTTTGAATTTTATTAAATTGAAAATGTTAAACAATAATGATTCTCCCCTTTAGAACCACATACTCGTACCTCTAGAATCTAAATAAAATAATGGATATAAAGTGTCATACACACAACTAAATATTTAAAAAAAAAAACTATGTAAACATTATTTAATTTTTTATTCATTTATTTAAGAACTAGTTTATATGTCATGATCATATATAAAAAATTGAAACACAATTAAATGTTTAAAATACTTTAAAGTAGTATGTAGATTTTAGGAAAAAAAAAATTGCATCATCAACATTTCGGATCATACTCCATGATCCATCCTCTCTCATCAAAATTTCGGATCATACTCCATGATCCATCCTCTCTCTTCTACATCCGATGATGGATCATGGAGTATAATCCAAAACGTTGATGATGCAAAAATTACACAATTTTTTCCAAAAATCTGCATACTAATATCATGGACTGTGGAAACAAAATGTTATTAAAATTAAAACTACTTAAAAATTATATTATATTTTTTTCATTTACTTCAAAATTTTATAATTACTATTATTTTTAAATAAATATAGATTATGTTTATAACTATTTTATTTTGTAATTTAAAAATAATTCCATTAACAGTATTATAACTAATCCTTCATTATATATTTATTATTAAATATTTTAAATTAATTATTTAAAACTTAAAATTATAATATAAGCTTTATTACATATTTTAATAAAAATGAAAGTAGTAAAACATAATTATTCGCTCTAATAAAGCTACCCTTATCTCCCTACTTTAAGATAAGCTAGAATAAGAGTTTTCTTGTTGAAATACTATGTTTAATTTTAATTTTCCTTCGTGCGAGTATTCATAGCAGTTAATTCCATCATATATAATCCCCTGGTAATGTGGGAGTAAAACGAACTACCTACTACGGAAATGAAAACAACTAACATGAAAGTGGAAGTGCGAGAATTTTTACGGGAACGGAATCTGACCAAAATGGAAATGTGGAAAACTGAGACATCAGTCGATGGGACCCACAGGCCCGACCACCTAAGGGAGTGTACCCTTAGAGTGTGCCCTTAAAGTGTGCCGGATCAGACTGTTCGATAAATGAAAGCAAGTAACGAGTGATGGAGAAGAAAAGCAAAATTCCCTAATAAGTGCGCACTAACAAACTTAAGTGTTTTTCCTTATCAGATGTAAGGTACTCGACGTCGACACCACTGAAAACTAGTTTCCGAATTTGTAATTCTGCGAACAACATGGCTGAGCAAATTCAGTTTCCCAATTTGTAAGTCCGCGTATAGCATGGGTGGGTGAATTCAATTTCTTATATTTGTGTGAAGACCCAATTGTTTTCTGTGCGTGTACTATAAACAATTGAAGAAAATAGTATGATTTATTTTAATAGAATCAGAGAATGCCAGAGGATTGTATTTCAAACAGTGTATATCTCTCGTCAGTTTGGAGCCGTTGATTTTCAAAACATTATGGAGGAGATTCAATGTATGCTAGTCCTTGTTTTTTCAAAAATAACGTTCAGCTAAAATTGAATCCATTCAGGTTTCTTTATATAGTACTGCTATCACATGATGTACTTAAACAACAACTTAACTTGGCAGAAAGGAGGAGCCCACAACTGACACAAGACAAATGAATTCCTTTCTATGATAATCCTTAATAAAAAACTGTATATGTACCTGTTGATGTGTTTTTTATGCACTTTTCAACACAAGCAGTGCGTAGGTGCACTACCTCTCTTGAAAGACAATCTTCCACAATCAGATTGCAGAACACTATCCCAAGGTCTCTCGGATGTCAAGTCATGACAGTGCTTAGATACCTCAGTAGTTTGATGTGATTTGCTAGAATCACAAGGCGGACTTACGGATGAGTTACAAAGCATGGAAGTTGGGTTTGCAAATGCAGTTTCAAAGTGCTGAAAGTGAATGAACAGTGGCTGTCCACTCAAAACAGCAAGCTGCAACTCATCAAGTTCATCTGATTTGGCTTAATGGTGATGCTTTGGGTCTTACTCTAACCAAGGATTAAAAGAAATAGCAAAAAGGAGAAGGGTTAAGAAAGTTATTCTAATCCTAAGCAAAGAATGAACAGTAACAATGGTGGCTGCTAAAGTAGACAGGCTTCCTAAACTAGGTTTTGCTTGGCCAAGAGAAACCTACAGTTGCACAAAACCAGTGCAATCTTCTAAGGACTGCTGATTTTCAAATTGCACATGCACATCATGAACATGCAATTGAACTAAGTTGCAGCATTGGAGTAAAGGAGCCCAGGCTAACTTTGCACAGCAGCTTGTCATCAACAAGTGCTAAAAGTATGGGCTGAAAGCTCATCAAATACCAAAACAGCAATTTCCATTATCACCTCCATTCAAAAAACTAACATTAAAACTAACATGGAAGGAAGAACCATGCATGCAAGATGAGCAAAATCAAAGAGAACATCCATAAAATCATGCAATGCTATCTTCTATTGCTGCAAATGCCTCTTACATCAATTCTCCAACACTTACAAATGAGGGGCAAGCCCCTATTTATAGTTTTCCAAAGCCCAAATGAATGGCTAGGATCAATTTGTATTGAGTGGCTCAGATTCAATTACATTAGGGTTTCACCTACCCCACAATATTCAACAATTAAAAATACATTCCTTGTCTTTTCCCTATTTTTTCATCTAGTGCCAGCTACTTTTGTCATAGCTTTTGTCATGTGCTTGCGTGTTCTTTCTTCTTGGATCAAACGAGTCCGTCAACGATTGGCATCAATGGATTGGTGGCCCCTGATTTGGGCAGAAAGCTTCTTAGAAATCATCATCATCTAGAAAATCTAGGACAAGTCCCTCAATGGGCCTCTTCGATAGACCCACGGAAGGCTTCTTGATTCCTGCAAACACGAAGTGTCGTAAGTGCATTTATACATGAGTTAAGGACAATGTCAGTCAAACCTACAAATTCCTTGTTATATCTATCCATGCATCATCAAAATTTCTTAATATTCATATTTGGAGCTCATTTGGACCATAAACATTAATGCACACTTAAAGGGTGGAGCGCCAAAGGGCAGAAAGACGGCGGAAGAAAGCCAGAAGGCAGACAGCGAACGGAAGCCAAAATAGCCGGGAAGAAGGCGGGCTCTGAGATGTTCAAAATAGCCGGGAAGGAGGCAAGCTCCCGAATGTTCAAAACAGCCAGGGAGAAGGCGAGCTCCCGGATGTTCAAAATAGCCGGGAAGGAGGCAGGCTCCCGGATGTTCAAAATAGCCAGGGAGAAGGCGAGCTCCCAGATGTTCAAAACATCCAAGGAGGGACGAAGCCCCGGAAATGGCCACGGAGGGCCCAGGTTCTGAAGAGCGCGAAGGAGATGGCCACTAGAAGTTCCAAATAGCCAAAGAGGGACAGACTTCAGAAACGGCCACGGAGGGGGCGGGCTCTGGAGGGCGGAAGGAAGGCAGCCGTCAGAAGTTCCAAAATGGTGACGGAGAGGCGGAACCCCAAAAACGGCCACGGAGGGGCCGAGCTCCGGAGGCCGGGAGGAAGGCAGCCATCGGAAGTTCCAAAACGGCGACGGAGAGGCGGAACCCCAGAAACGACCACGGAGGGGTCGGGCTCTGGAGGCCGGGAGGAAAGCAGCCGTTGGAAGTTCCAAAATGGCGATGGAGAGGCGGAACCCCGGAAATGGCCACGGAGGGGCTGGGCTTCGGAGGCCGAGAGGAAGGCAGCCGTCGGAAGTTCCAAAACGGTGACGGAGAGGCGGAACCCTGGAAACGGCCACGGAGGGGCCGGGCTTCGAAGGCCGGGAGGAAGGCAGCCTTCAGAAGTTCCAAAACGGCGACGGAGAGGTGGAACCCCAGAAATGGCCACGGAGGGGCCGGGCTCCGGAGGCCGGGTTGCCCTGAGCCAACAGATGTTCCAAACAGCAAAAGGGGGATGAAGCTCCGAAACCACTGAAACTTAACCAAACTTTGATGAAACCTTGGCAGTTCATTTTAGTACATCAAACACATCCCAGATCCAAAAAAGGGGGACCCCAAAGTCAAAATTGAGGAAACAGGAGCGACGGGGGTCCGCAGATGCTTCCAAACAGCCAAGGAGGAAGGGAATTCCGGAGGTAAAGTTCCAAAACCATCGAAACTTAACGAAACATTGATGAAACCTTGGCAGTTCATTTACGTACTTCAAACACATCCTAGATCCAAAAAAGGTTGACCCCAAAGTCAAAATTGAGGAAATGGGAGAGACGGGGGCTCGCGGATTTTTTCAAAACAGCCAAAGCGGGATGAAGCTCCGGAACCACAAAACTTAACCGAACATTGACGAAACCTTCGCAATTCATTGAAACACCCCAAACACATCCCAAATCCACCCAAAAGTTGTCCCCAAAGCCAAAAATGTGGAAACTAGACCGACAGGGGTCCACAGACGTTTCCGAAACAACCAAAGCATGACAAAAGGCAGAAAGGGGATGGGGGACTTTATTTCTCCGCAGATTTGAATACCCCAAGCAGGTGAATTTGGGTAGGGGATTTGATCATTTGATGGCACATGACCAATTTGGGCTTGGAAATGGGGCACGCAAAATAAGACAGGAGCAAAGCAGCCTATTGGGAGCCAAAAAAAAGGGGGTCCCTGCCTATGGCGGGGCGTGTGTGCAAAACATGCACAACAGTACCCACTCAAATGCTTTTTGCATGGCGTGATTGAACTACATTTGTGATCTCCATTTCTTTTCATCTGATTTGATGTATATCGAATCATGTTAAAATCATGTCAAAGATAGAAGCTTTGCATATTGTAGTATGAAGCAACTGTACACACTACTCAAAGATAGAAGCCAAAAGAAAAATAATATAATGTTAAATTATATTTCCTTAAAGTTGTGTACGGATGATTGAACATAAAAATGGTCTTCTTTTTCTGAGCGTGTACTATTATGCCAATAACGTGATTGAACAACTTTTCTGATCTCCATTTCTGTTCATGTGATTTGATCTCCATTTCTGTACATTTATAATGGTCCTTGTGCTGCAGAACAGGTACCTTAGTCCTTGTTTTGTCAATTGCTTGTGATGAAGGAAACTGCCATTAATGGCAAAATAACGTTCAGCTAAAAATCAATCCATTCAGGTTTCTTTACATAGTTGTGCTATCACATGATGTACTTATATAGCAGCTCATTTCAGTCTGACAGGGTGGCAAATACAGTGACTACTTCAACTTGGCAGAAAAGAGGAGCCCACATCTCACACAAAGCATAGCCACTCCAACAAGGAAAATATAGTGATTGCTTACAACTTTTCTTCACTCCATTTCTTTTCATGTTAAAATCATCTTATGGTCAAAGATAGAAGCTTTTCAACTGGACACATTACTCAAAGATAAAGGCTTTCATATTGTAGTAGGAAGCGACTATACGCACTACTATTTTTATTTCATTTTTTGTTGTTTTGGAGGAATCTATTTTGAGATCACTTTGATTTTTATTTCTTAAGTACAATAATTTATTGAAAATATAGAGTTGCTTAGAAAAGTCACTTTTTCATTAAAATTATGATGTTAGTGGTAGATAATGGTAGAAGAGGAGAAATCTAAGTAATTTCTTTTTAATAGTGTTCTAGATTTAAAATTGATCATATCTAACATTAACATCACTTTCAATGTTTTCAACACCATACTAATTTATTGTAACTACACTTGCATCATTGTAATATTAATTAAGATTTAGTCACTAATAATTCATCATCAAATTAAATTAACATCCTACATTCCTCTCCTCTAATTAGTTAAATAATTTATTTGATTAATTAGCCTAGAGCCCCAAATCTTATTCTATTTCCCCACTAAGAAGACAATCATGTCTCATCCACAATAAAAAGTCAAAATAAATACAAGTCATCAATCATGAATCCTAGCCATCAAATCAATCAAACAAAACCTAGCCACACATTTCTAGCCAACTTCTATTTAAATTGAAACGAATTTTTAATCCCAACCATTCACCTAATTGAGTAAATCCTAACCCTCTTTTTACCAACAAATAACAGTTATTCTCTCCTTCCCATGAAATTCAAATTCAAAATTCCTCCCATGAAACCATAACCATCCATCCAAAAACAATTTCTAAACCCTCTATTTATCCTCATCAAATCTATAAATCACGTAATCATCATGTTATTGAAGGAGTTTTACAAATTTTACTATGGACCTATCATCTTCCCCAATTTGGTGCATGTTCTCTACACTTTGGTGCATTTGTACCCTAACCAACACATCAACATTCAAATAAACCTATAACTCTTGACCCTTGGCTCATGACACACCTACACTACCTAGTGGTATATCAACATTCTCTTATGGTGCATGGACACCTATTGTGGTGCATGTGCCTTATGGGTTGAATTGTGTGTCTTTGCATAAGCATAAAGATCTATGGTGCAAGCACACAAGCTAATGGGATAGGTTTCCTCGAGGTCATAAAATCATCTTTTAATGTTTATATAATATTTATATTTTTTATAGCTTGCATGCATATATGCATTTAGTGTATTTACAATTTGATTAGTGTATCAACAACCTATTTAGTGTTTTTGAATTTTGTTTAGTATTTCTATATTATGAGCTTTTACTTTTTAATCTTTCAACACATGTTATCTATGAAACAATCTATGCATCCTTTCTATGGCATATACACCTTTTATAATGGTAGCATTTGCTGCCAATTAATCATTTTCTTGAATTTTTGTACTTTTGTTACTAACACTTATCCTTGGAGGGGTCTTTTTGAGATTTTTTGTCATTTGATAACCTCTAGTTGTAGGTTTATATGTTTGAAGATCATTCAAAAAGTAAAACTACTAACATATTTGTTTTAGTTAGATATTTGACCAAGAAATAAAGCCAAACATATTTTTTGTATTTTAATTTCTCTCATACATTCATTTTCTAAGGTCAAAGAACTTGTTTGGTTGTTATGCCTTTTTTATTAAAAAATGTTGGAGCAATATATCAAAGAGCAATGCCACTACTATTCCATGATTACATACATAATATTTTGGAAGATTATGTTGATGATAAATTTTGGCTATCTATAACTCGTCAAGATCAAGACAAAACCCTTTGACTAATTTTTGAAAGAATTCGTAAATACAATATAAGCTTAAACCTACAAAAATATTTCTTTGAAATGGATAGTGGAAAACTATTTGGTTTTATAGTGTCACATAGATGCATTGAGATGTAAAAAAGGAATATTGATGCTATAATAAACATGCCTCCTCCTAAGAAAATTCCTCAATTGCGTAGCTTACAAGAAAATATTCAAGTTATCCACCATTTTGTTGCATCATTGGTGGATCAAACTCTTCCATTTACGTAGCCCCTTAGGAAAGAAACAAATTTAGATGGAATGAGGATTGTCAATTTTTTTTTGAAAATTTTAAACAATATTTAGCTAATCCTCCCATCTTGCAACCCCCTACTCAAGGAAAACCATTTATCCTTTACATCTAAACATCAACCCATACTCTAGCTACGTTATTGGCTCAACAAGATGAGAATGGCTAGGAATATCCTATTTATTACATTAGTCGAATATTGATTGATTATGAAACTCACTATACAACTATACAAAATAATTATTTGGATCTTTTATTCACCACTAACAAATTGAGACATAATTTATTGAATGCAAAAGTGCATGCCATTACAAAATTTGATCCTTTTAAACACCATTTTGCTAAAATAGATTTGTCAGGATGCTTAGCTAAGTGCATTATGTTGTTAATTTATATTAATCTTATGTTTGTCCCTCAAAAAGAAATCAAAGACCAATCATTAATTGATCATCTAGCTAAGGCTCCTTCACCATTAGCACTGATAAATTAGGACTCATTTCCCGATACAAATGTGTTGAAGATAGATGACAATGAAACATGGGAATTATATTTTGACAGTTCTAAATGTCAAACTGACTCTAGAGTGGGGGTTATATTAATATCACCTTCAGGAAATCCAATTCCCTTATCATATCATCTAAAATTCCTATACACAAATAAAACTGTAGAATACGAGGTCCTTATTCATGAGATATGTGCAGCCTTGTCTTTAGGTGTTTTGGCACATTCGTATATTTGGTGATTCTCAATTAATCATTAAACAAATCAATGTTTCCTATCAAGAAAAAACATGATAATTTATCCCAATATAAAAACTTCTCAATGATATTACTAGAACATTGTGAATCGTACACTATTGGCAATGTTCCATGAAAGGATAATCAACATGTAGATGCAATGACAAGTGTTTCTTCCCTTGTCTCTCTTGAGGATCTTTCCATGAATTTTAAATTCATTGTCCACATGGTAAAAAAAAGCATCAATTGGGCACCTATAGCGGTTAAACCGTGATGAATTTGAAGATGATGCAAACTAGAGTCTTGTCACATTTTTTCTGTAGATTCTAGAAAAAAAAAAATCAAAATTTTTGGAATCAAATTGCACTTCTTTTTCCATCTCCAATGAAAACTGTTTTTTTTCCAAAAAACAACATTTTAAAAAAGTGATCCACACCGTATAATGCATAATTTTTTTTCCTTGAAGGATAAAATGCCAATTTTTTTGAATTTAGATTTGTAACTCTGATATCTAGTGCCTACACTTGGTTAGATAATTTTTTATCAAATATTTTTTCTTTAATCAAGTTTCAAATTCAAACCAATTACAATTCAGACATAACACGATCGTATAATGCATAACTTTTATTGTATGTATCAATTTTTATTTTTTTTTGGATCAAGGACTCCAATATTTGGTGCAATCATATTTTTCAAATTTTTTTTGATAATCTTCTATTTTTCCACATGTGCAGAATAGAGAGGTTCATTTTCGGTGAAAAATCTATATTTAATAAAACTTAGAAAACAAATAGATAATAAATCAAAACATTTTAAAATTATATTCGTTTGATAGCTCATTTTGAGGGCAACCAGATACTAGTTAGGTTTATGAAATATTCACCATTTTCATTCTCAAATAAAGCTTCAAAGTGAAATTTTTTGAGCAATTTTGGTGCTTGAGAGGGTGGAGGTGAAAATAAGGGGTTTCTGTCAATCAAAAATCAAATGTTCAGTCAAATGGAGGTTTGATCAAAGTAATGTTTGACCGAATCCATTTTACATATAATAAAAAAATAGAAGTAAAGGGGTTTGGTTGATCATGCTAAGGTGTTCGATCGAACCCCCTCTATTAAATATATATTTCTTTGTTTTGCACATAGCATTTTATAATATTTAATATTAATATAAATGTAAATTATAATATATAATATACTTATTATTACAATATTTTATAATAATTATATATTATTATTATAATATATAATATACTTATTATTACAATATATTTTAATAATTATATTATTATTATAATATATAACTATTATTATAATATTAAAAGTATATAACTAAAAACTATATATATTAGAAATGGTTGAAGAGCATTTTGGGATGAGTTTTGGGTTGGGTAGTTTACTTGAGTGCAAGAAGGATTCAAATAAAAGGTTTTTTTGAGATCTCATCTAACAATATTGGAATGGCACAACCTTGTTTTATTGCCCCTTAGGCAAAGTATAATATGAATGAACATTTGCAACTTAGTACCCAAGCTCTCCTTGACGTTGGTAGGTGTTCTCTTCAACTGGGAATCATAAAAACATGGTTATTGATGTGGAAATGTGTATTAATTTGAATTGCTTAGGGGTATTTTGTTTGTTTATAGATATAAGTAAATATATATTTATGATGGGCATTGTTAGACAGACAAGTAGCTTGGAAGGAAAAGGATTCATGTTTGGCAGTAGCGATGGAGAGTCTTAGCTTCAGATCTATAGAGAGATGAAGAGCATGAGAGCGGGTCTAGAGGCAATGACAACATGGAAGGGAATGAATCTGGTGATGAGCAAGAAGATAACCATCCAAAAAAGAAGTGCTATCACATGAATTCTCCTCAGTAGATTCAAGAGATGGAAGCGTATACCCTTTTTTCACTAAACAATTCAATACTTGTCATCTGTTGAGAATTGAATTGTTTTTGACTTTTTTGCTATTTTTGGTTTTCTACAGGCTTTTCAAAGAGTGCCCTCACCCGAATGAGAAGAAAAGGTAGCTTTTGAGTAAGCAATTGAGGCTTGCACCAAGCTAGATTAAGTTTTTGTTCTAGAATTGGTGAACCCAAATAAAAGTATGTCCAGGGTTTAATAAAATGACCAAAAATTTGTAGTAATCTTGCAAAGTTGATGAATTTTAGGGTTTCATGCTTTATTACTTAATTTTTCCTAATCATGGCTTTTCAAACCTTGGAATTTTAGGCTCAACATGAGTGTCATGAAAGCAATCTCCTCAGGTAGGAGAACGAGAAGCTTCACTTGGAGAACATGGAAATTAAAGAATCCATAAGAAATCTGATATGCACCAAATGTAGAGCACCTATTGTTATTGTAGAAGTCAGTCTTCAAGAGTAGCAACTAAGTATTGAGAATATTCGGTTGAAAGATGGGGTTCGTTTGCACAACCTAACTAGTTTGATGATGCATAATCTAATTTTTTGTATTCTCAAAATGTAAATTGTGGTTAAAAGGATTATGAGTCACTCCTTTTCTAGTTGTTCCTATTCTTATTCTAATGTATTTACAACCCAATGAACCTCCTAGATTGTATTTTCTTTAGAAATATTTTTAGTGGAGTGATTTTCCCACAATGATGAAATTGCTTCATATCATATACTGTATAAGATTTAGAGACCCAGAAGGCTATTTTATTTTAATGCTTTAAATCACCTGAGCAATGAAGTTGAAGATTTGTTAGCTTTTTGCTTATGGGTATTCTTTAACTATTCTTATGTTTTTCTTAATGGGTCTACATGGATTTTTTTAGTTGGAGAGAATGGTAGGTATGGTTGGAAAATTTTACGGAAGGACCATATCATTGACCTGAGAGAGAGAGATATAGAGGGAGTGGGAGAGAAAGGGAGTGTGGGAATAGGAGGGAGAGACTTGAGAAAGAGGGGGGGAGTGGGAGAGAGATAAAGGGTAGGGGGGCAAGGGTTTAAGGGTTAAGGGGGTAGAGAGGGAGACAAGGGGAGGGAGAGACTTGAGACAAAGAGGGGGAGAGTAGAGAGATTAGGGGTGCTAGGGTTAAGGGTTAAGGGTAGAGGAGAGAGAGGGAGAATGGGTAGGAGGGAGAGAATTTCAAGAGAGAGAGGGGGGAGTAGGAGAGAGATATAGGGTAGGGGTAAGAAGGGTTTAGGGTTTAAGGGTTAAGGGTAGAGGGGAGAGAGGGAGAGGAGAGGGAGAATGGGCAGAGGAGATAATTTCAAGAGAGAGAGGGGGAGGGAGAGAGATACAGGCAAGGGTTTAAGGGCTGAGGGTAGAGGGAGAGAGGAGAGGGCTAGACTTGAGAGAGGGGGGAGTTTAGAGAGATAAAGGGTAGGGGTATAAAGGGTTTAAGGGTTAAGGGTAGAGGAGAGAGGGAGAGGGGTAGGAGGGAGAGACTTGAGAGAGAGAGAGGGGGAGTGAGAGATAAAGGGTAGGGGGGGTTAAGGGTAGAGGGGTGAGAGGGAGAGGGGGTAGGAGGGAGAGACTAGGGGGTACAAGGGTTTAGGGTTTAAGGGTTAAGGGTAGAGGAGAGAGGGAGAGTGGGTAGGGGGGAGAGACTTTCAAGAGAGAAAGGGGGGAGTGGGAGAAAGATAGAGGGTAGGGGGTACAAGGGTTTAGGGTTATAGGGTTAAGGGTTTTTTTTTTATTTGGGTTTAGGGTTATAGGGTTAAGGGTTTTTTTTTTATTTGCATTGATTTATGTTTTATATGTGTATAATAGTTTTATAATTAGATAATATTTAGTTTTAAAATTTACATAATTGCCCATGGAACAATTTGATGGGACAAATCATATAAGTTGTATATAATTGTATATAAGATTCTTGAACTTAAGAATTCCATGAAATAAATATAAGTTGTATATAATTGTAATTAGGAAAAATGACTTTAAAAAACTTCACTAAGTTTCAAATAAGGATTGAAAGCATATATATGGGTTTACATGCAACAAAAAAAAGTGAGAGATGATGCTATCAAAGATTCTTGAACTTAAGAATTTTCCATGGAACAAATATGTACATATAATTATAATTTACACAAAATGATTTACAACTATGTACAAGTTACTATAAGTTCTCATTTGAACATGTATAGGGTTACAAGTGAGCTTGAAAACTATGGATATAATCTAAGTCAAAGATTCTGGTTCATCCCGCTCTTCAATAACATGTAGAATTTTTTGATGATCATCACTATCTAGTCTCTATTTTATTTGGCCACGTGCATGTGGAACTGCATGAAGATGTACGGTGGTAGCAATTATTAAGTGACTATATTGATATACCTTGTTATTAGGTTTATAGTCAACAAAATGAATCCCATGCTGAACAACTTTGACTTGTTTTAGATATGTCCCTTGCACTACAACAAAAATTGCATGGTAAACATGAACCTAAGGTAAGACATATGAACGTGTGCAACATTTTTCGTGCTCAAGGTTTGTACAATATGTATTTAATGTTTATAATGTAATGTGGGTATGTGCAGGATCATCTTGGAAAAATAAGCCCTTAAGTGGCAAAAAATTCAAAATAATCAGAGTTAGACAACTTGATGTAAAAATTTGAATAAGTTATCTATATTATTTTAAAAATATGTATTAATAGAATCTATAGCAAATTGAATGTAGTTTCTAAACTACTAGGTTTTTTTATAAAAACAAAATCTATTTGGTGAAAAATTAAAATTTCAATGCAGTAGTACTTAAATTTTAGGGAAAAAATAAGAAGTAGGTGTTTGTTTGACCACCTTAACCACAATAAAATGATTATATTTTTTTATAAGATTTTAGATATAAGTAAAGAACTCATGACCCAATGTGATGCATACATTTTTGTAATTTTTTTCCAAGTAAATAATTAATTTTGAATTTTTTATGAGAACTTTAAAAAAATATAAAAATTTGTATGTCTAACCACCTTAACTTGGTAAAAAACTTCATGAAATTAATTTTTTTTAATCCTGTAGTATGGAAGCATAAAATGTGATGCATGTTTTGGATTCAAAAAATGTGATACTGTTGAAAGCAATAGATTTTTTTCAATTAGCCTATCAATCAGGACTTTAGTCTTAACTCAAATAGAAAATGAATAATAATTACTTATTAAATTAAAAGTAAAACATAATTTATATTGGTGAAAAGCTGAGAATATCATTTAAAAACCCTTTTCATTTCATCAATTTTGAGTATAAAAGAAGTCGTCAACCACATACCTATCATATTGCCACTTTTTGGCCCATCATGATTTTGCACATACCCATGTGCACATGTGAATACAATGTATATAAAATTTTAAATTAAAACTCACATGTGGGAAATGACATTTCATCACTTGTTTCATGTTGTGTTAGCTTATTCCTCTCTTCTATTCAACACAATAAATAATAGCTAACACCTTTGATGTTTCCAGGCTCTACTATGACTGCAAAAACATCTCCTATACACCAAATTTACACAAAAAAATTCAAAAAAAAAAAGAAATGTCTCTAAAGATCATTAACTATATATATAATACTTAAATTATTGAAAACTTAAACATGTACCTTTTCTAACCAATCCTGAAATATGGTAATAAATAATTGAAATCAAAGGAATGTCTTCAAATCTCTCTTCCTCATTTTCATCATATGTTTCTGAAACAACTAGTGACACCGTATCCCATTTACCAACATATCCAACTTCTTGATTGTTGCATGCATGATAAGAGTTTCCCTCAATGCACTCAGTGCAAAGACAAGAGTAATCCCTTAAATCTAATGTCCATCCATGGAGAGTATCTGAACTCCTAACACAATGCAAAGATCTTTTTTCTACCCTCTTGCATCAATGCATCGATCTTCTATCCACACCTAGATACATGTACAACAAAAAAAATTTGTGAAAAAATATGTATATATATATATAAATTTTAAATTTAAATAAATTCAAAATTTTGATTTAATGTAATTTATACATACTCAATATCTCCCAAAAGGGTATGTGTAGGATCATCATGGAAAAATAGGCCCTTAAGAGGCAAAAATTTTAGAAAAATTAGAGTTAGGAAACTTGATGTAAAAATTTGAATAAGTTATTTATATAATTTTAAAATTATGTAAGAATAGAATTTTTAGAAAATTGAATGTACTTTATAAACTACTAGGTTTATTTTTTAGAAAACAAAATCTATTTGGTGAAAATTTGAAATTTCAAGGCAGTAGTACTTAAATTTTAGGGAAAAAATAAGTAGGTGTCAATCTAACCATCCTAACTAGAATAAAATGATCATATTTTTTTTATAAGATTTTAGATGTAAGTAGAGGACTCATGTCTTGATGTGATGCATATTTTTTTTGTAATTTTTTTCCAAGTAAATAATTAATTATGATTTTTTAATTAAATTTAAAAAAAATATATAAAAACTTGTATGTTTAACCACCTTAACTTGGTCAAAAATTCATGAAATTGTATACAAACCATAGAATGTGATGCATGTTTCAGATTCAAAAAATGTGATACCATTTGAGAGCTATAGATTTTTTTCAATCAGCCTATCTATTAAGACTTTAGTCGTAATTCAAATAGAAAATGAATAATAATTATTTATTAAATTCAAAGTAAAGCATAATTTATATTGGTGGAAAGCTAAGAATCTCCTTTAAAAACCCTTTTCGTTTCATTAATTTTTGGTAAAAAAAGTTGTCAGTCACATACCCTACAAATACCCATCATATCACCACTTTTTGGCCTATCATGATCCTATACATACCCAAAACACTCTATGTGGAATGTGTTGGTTTGTTCTTGAAGATGTGCTAACCACATTTGATGTAAAGTGTTTCTTGCATCATTCAACAACATCATGTGCATTGCCTAGATAATCTTTTGGATAACTCATTTGATGCTTTCTTAAAGCTCGTTTGATTTAAGCTCCTGCTCCATCGTGCTCACCCTTTCCATGCATACTCTCAAAAAAACACCAAACATGTGGTATTTTGTAGATTTTTTGATATCTACAAAGTGCATAAAATGGCCATGAAGATTTGAATTGTGTTGCACATCCATCTGACCATACAAAATGATTTTCAAATTTTACACCCCTACTTCTCAAATTCTTAAAAAATATTGTAGAGCAATGTTGGAAAAAAAGTGTGTCATGCTCTTTATCATCACTAAAGAAACATGATATTCTTTCTTAATGGCGCGTTCTTCATCTATACTCTCAACACCATCCAATTCTGATTATGCATGTTGATACCACACATAAACCATAATAGTGATATGCTTTGAAAAGTATTACTCTGATTGAATCTCCTTTTGATATACAAAGGAGTAATTTTCTACAAATTCAACTACTAATAGAACTATATTTCCACATGGGAAAGTATCTCTCAATGTTTGGAATTGTTGTGCTTGCCACTTAGCAAAAAATGAATGTTGTGTGTATGTCATATCAATTTTTGAAAATATTAGATAAATTTTCCAATGGGAATCTCCTCTTCTACATAGTTCAACCTTGTGGATTCTTTCCCAAAATTTGTTTGCAACTTTACATACTTGTACCTATGTGAGTAAAATATGTGAATAAGTAATAAACCACACAGACAATGAAACATTACATTAAAGAGAATCCAAATAACAATCTAATCAAATTGAAAAAATAAAATCTATAAAAATAGTACTTACCTCTTGCAATTTACTGTCTTTGTTCGGTCATTATCCTCAATTCTTGAAGGAAATTTATCCAAATTTCCACATGTCTCACAAATTCCTTTTATGCAGTTTATTTGAGGTCCATTTTCATGATCACATAATATAGACTTTATGAACAAACTTGCCTATTTAGGAGGTGCATTTTGAAACCCACATCTTTCTTCTCTCATCTTTCAACACACTTGATAGTAGAGATCAAATTCAATATGATAACGACAACAAAAAGTTTCAAAAAATTTGTTTATCTTCACATAATATGGCTTTAACCTTTGAAACGTTGTTTTCCCAATCTTTATATGAGGATATGCATTACAAAAGTTGATATACATCTCAAATTGTGTTATATCTAGCCAATGTTTGATACGATTTTCATAAATACTAGGTCCAATCCTATGTCTCATAATATCTCTAGTATTTGATGATGGACAAGTTTGATCATGCCAAAAACCTAAGACCAAGTTCCTAACATCTTCAATCTTGTTAGAATGGGGAGCTCTACACATAATTTCCCAATTTCCTTCTAAACTCGTGTAAAAAGTTTCTCTTTTTCTCATATTTTCTCAAGTGCAGACATTTTTTTTCTTGCTATATCTTGATGTACAATAGATGTCAACATCACCCTTCTTGTAGTGGCCTTATCCACTAATCGAGATCCTTTCCCAATGGAATCTAAACCCTTTTTAACATTTTGAACAATATCATTTTGTAATCCCATGTGTTTCTTCTTATTTGATGCCAAATGTACAACCAATAATTGTACTAACTCAAAGAGCTCATCACCAAGTAGTAAATGTGATAACAATTGGGTTTTTTCAAATGTATCAAGATGATTGAAATGATGATTGATTATTTAATTATAGATTTATTCATTGACCTCTTTCTCCTATTATAAGGCTGGTTGGCATAACATTTCAATTTCTCCATATCCATTTCAAGTAAATGATCTAAATTTCTATGAGAAATTTGTTTCCTCACCTTTTCAGCTAGTTTTATATGCTCATCTATACGAATAGGAGGAAGTGATCCCGACCCCTCTCCAACATGCATTTTTTTAACTTGTTCCTCTTCCCTATCTTCAAGGACCATGTGTTCTTGAGTAGATTCATTTGATCCAATGTCTAGATTTGGCTCGACTTGAGCATGAAAACTTCTTGCTTGTTGAGCCCTTCCTACATGTCACAAAATATTTTGCAAACAAAAGTGAGAGATGATTTTATATAAGTGAAGTTTATGTATGCAAGCAAACAAAGTGACAAGACATGATGCTATAAGTGAGAGAAGGTTCTGCTAGTTTTATATGCTCATCCATACCAGTAGAAGGAAGTGATCTCGACCCCTCTCCAACAAGGATTGTTTGAACTTGGGTTTCCTCCCTAACTTCAAGGTCCATGTGTTCTTTAGTGGATTCATTTGATCCAGTATCTAGATTTGGCTCGACTCCAGCTTGAAAAATTCCTACTTGTTTGAATTTGCATGCAAGCAAAGAAAGTGAGAGACTATGAGTTATCTAAGTGGATTTGAAACAAATAAAATCAAAGATTCTTGAACTTAAGAATTCTATGGAACTATGAGCATCTATAAAATTTTCATACCTATTGAACTTCATGACAAAGGTTACTGGATGCAAACTCACTAAATACTCCTATGAAATAATGCATGATGCCTCTCAAACAACATAACAAAATGAAACTATTTAGAAACATGAAAGAGACATGATGCACACCTATTCCATAGTGGATTGGTGTCACTTCTGAGAAATGAAACTTTCCCAATCCTTGAAAAACTCAAATGATGAAGATTGTTGAAGATGCTATGAAGTGGGAAAAATTAGTTTCAATTGAAGAGAATAACTTTGCATAAGATTGTGGATGGATTGTTGAAGAATAACCCTTCTATTTATAGAACCTCAAGTTGAAAGAGTGCCCAAAAGAGAGCAATGTGGGATAAAGATTTGGCCAATAACAAGAAGCCACTTGTCACCTTGTGAGTGGATGGAGAATGTGCAAATTTTGGTCAATGTGCCAATAAATGAGATTGAGTGGCCTTCAAATTTCAAATTTGGCTTGTTGGAGAGAGAAAAAGAGACTTGAATGCCAAGTAGGGGACATGTAAGAGGGGAGTTATTGCCATGTTGGAAGGGACAAGTCAACTTGTTTTTAAATTCAAACTTGAGGAATATTCTCCAAAGATGCCTTGTTGAGCGAAAATGAAGAATTTAATAAATCAATAAATTGATTTATTTGTGCAAGTAGGAAAAGCTAGAGGATGTGATGGTGATTATATTATATTAATCATGGTTTGATTAATTTAAGATGATTATTAGGTGTTTTGACCAATTTGACATAGATAGTTGAATTTATTTAAATAAAAAAGGAGGAATATGAATTTGAGATTTAATTAAATAAAGTTTGGTTTATTTAATTAAAATGGGGATGTAAGATAAAAGTTATTTTTAATTTGAAGGAGATTATTTATAAAATATGGAATGTCAGGATGTGATTAAAATTGATTTATTTAATCAAATGAGGTAATGATAGGCTTAAATTAAATAAAGTTAATTTATTCAATTTATATGGATGATCCTTAGAGATTGAATTAAATAGACTTGATTTATTTGATGAATGGATTTAATGAAATTGATTTATTTAATGAGTGGATGAATGTGAATGATGCTACAAGTTCGTATGTCTACAGGAACAAAAGCAATTAGAAATAGATGATAAAGAATTTAGGGAATGCCTATGCAAGATGACTATTGGAAATATATTTATAAGCAAAGTGAATTGAGGTGTTAATAATATTCCTAAACACACACTTGAGAGAGAGAGAAGAAACAAGGATGTACCTTGTTTCTTTCTATGATAATTTTCCAAGTTTTGTTCATGCCTCTTTTGTTCTTCTTTTGATAATTTTCGTTGAGATGCATTTTTTCTTTTTATTTGTTGTCCCATTTTCTTCTTCAACTTAAAGATGACTCAAAACAAGTCCTCTACCAACTTAGTTAAATTCTCCTCCAAATTTTTCCTTGATTGATAAAAATGAAAAGTCGTCTCTTCAATATTTGCCTCCTTGATAAATGTGCAAAAACCTCTTCTCCAAAATCTGCACTCCAAGTGATATAAATGAGAATTAATCTTGCAATTTGATACCAAGAATAATGAAAAATAAGCTTATATTTATATGGATATGGGATGGGAAAAAAATTATTCTAGTGTACATGGAATAACTAGATCCTAGTTTAAATGAATCAAGTAGTAAACAAACAAGTTATTTCATTGTGGAGTCTATTGTTATTTAATGCATAGGTATGCACAACATATCAAGTAATTTTAGAATTTTGTTAAAGTGTCAAAAATGTATAATAGAGGTATAATTTGAATTGAATTTTCTTAATTATATTTGAATTGAATTTCAAGTTACTTGTCAAAAAGATCATATTTTTTTCTCAACTCAATGGTTCATGTTGCTTAAGTCATTTAAAAAAATATATTTATTGTGATCAACATGAATGTACTTAATTATAAAGTGGCATTGATTTCCTAAAATTCTAATAGAGATAAAATGTATATTGAATATAAGGAAATGTAAGTTGTAAGAGATCATCAAATGAGAAAACATGTATGTATATTGAATATTTAAAGCAAATGCATACAAATATCACGTGTAAACATGTAACCATAAGAAAAAAATGTACATACATGTAAAGAGATTCAATGTATATATATAACATATGTTATAAGAAAAGAGGCAAATGTATGTATATATCATATAAGCAAATGTAAATTAGATATTATCAAATGTCAAATACTAAAGATCAACAAATAAGAAAATGTATGTATATCATATAAGCAAATACATGTAGTAAAGATCATAAATCTAGTGTGCAGGGCCTAATATGAATGTCGACTCCTAGTCAAACGACCATTTGAATGAGAACGATCATGCTCTAATGGATGTGTTGAGCCCTACAAATAAAATTGTGTACAAAATCTGTTAAATACATATAATTTATATTAAATAAATTTTATGAAAGTTATTTTTAAATGAACTTGTATTTTTAAATATCTATCTAAATCTATGCATACATAAATATTGCATGTACATATCCATGTGTATATATAAAAATTTTAAACTCACATGTCTATTGGTAGTAGATTCATCCATAGAGTCACATTGATCATGTACACGATCTAGACCAAGGCTAGGAGTGACATGAGGTATGTCCACCTATAACAATATATATACATATATATCAAATTACATGAATATCTAGTTAAAACAAAAATTTAAAAATAATTAAAAAAGAATTGAAACATGCACATCCACACGTACATGCACATCATCTGATATCAGATGACCTAAGTCCTCTGAAATGGTCGCCTCCACCATATCCAACAAATGGTCAAGCAATGAATCAACATCTGCATCCATTCGATCTATCCCATGTCATTCCAAAAATGATGAATGTAGAGGACTATGAAGGTGAGATGGCATCGGCGACGATGAACTAGAACCAATCAACATATCAGTAAAACCCATAGTTTGTGTAGCTGGTGAATGAATTGTAGGTGGATTCTAATGTGCACTAGTGTTTAGCTAGGAGTGATGGGATCTTAGAGCTGAACATAATTCATGTGCCAAACAATCTTTGACATGCTTTATATCGATCCCATAGTTTGATGCAATATGGGCATATGCCTCTAATAGGTCCTCAACCAAACAATGTAGAGTGTTGCATGCCATATCTCCTATAAGTGCATCAAGTTGTGTAGGAGTAGGGATGTCGACCACTGTAAAAGGATCCATGGTGGTCCATTGTGTTGAAAATGGCGTGGATCAGAAACATTTGGACATCAAATACTGACCTACACGATCATCAGATATCCTAGTGGTGGTAGTCGCAATGTCACCTATAGTGTCAATTGCTTCCTTTTGGGAAGCAACAACAACCTCATCTGCTATGGGGGTTAGAGTTGGGGTTAGAGCAGGAGACCTCTCACCAACCAATGAACATTGGGGCTAGTCTATCTGCTTGATGATAGGTGGGCCTATTAGCAATCTTGCCACACCCTTGACAAGCATATGGTGGAATGTCTAGGTAGTTAACTTTGAGGCCCAAATGGACCTCAACATACAACTGCTAAACAAAATATAATGAAATTTGGTCATTGTTTGGGTATTGACCATGTGTTGCGAGAAATTGTGGGTAGATCAATTCAGCCATAGCACAATCGACACATCCAGTGACTTGGTATCCCCTAACCTTACATACATTTTGATAAAAAGGAAAACAAGTTTTTTTAATCATTTCTTTGGTCACACTATCATGTATTTATTTAAGGGGAACATCACCATGTACTTCTTCCTACATTCGGGAAAGAATAACAACTACTCTATTTGGGGAAAATGCACTAGTCCTCTCAAGTTCATTTCTTAGTTTTTCTAAACTATGTAATATTGACATGCATGGTTTAGAATATATCCCTAGTTTTTCACCCTATGATAATGAGTCTCAATTTTTTAATCTCATTAGTGGTATTTGAAAACAAAGAATTTGGAGCTAGAACATGATCTGCATTTTCCATATTATATATATGCATGTACACCTAAAAGAACAATGAGACCTTGGTAAATAATATATCTAGATAAAGGGAATACAAATCTAAAACAGTTTTAATAATTCATCTACTCATCAATAATATCTTCATACCATTAACAAAAAAAATTCAACATCTCTCATAGTTTTTAATAATTCATCTACTCATCAATAATATCTTCATACCATTAACAAAAAAATATTCAACATCTCTCATAGTTTTTAATAATTTCAAATTACTAGATTGCACACAAAACATAATCTAAAATAATTCTAAAATTTAAATTTAAAACATAATCTAAAATAGTTCTAAAATTTAAATTACTAGATTGCACACAAAGCATCATTACTTAACATTGGTGGTCATGTAAAATCAATCCAGTCATTATTGAAGGTGCAAATAAGAGAAGAAAATGAGACAAATGAAGATGTCCCTTATAAGGTTCAATGTAATGATGGAAAATAAAGATGAAAAGTATTGAGGACCTATATTTTATTTTAATGGCATAATAAGATAGTTCCCTCTACTAGAAAATGAAAAATCGTATGTGCTTTGAATTGTGTAATTATTGAAATTGGCACCCTATGATTTGATAGAAATTAGGATATATGGATTGATCTAAATGGAGCTATATCAACTAATTGTAGATCTATTATAAGTGACATAAAGCCTTGATGTCTCATTTGTATTAAAATATGGGATGATGTGGCTATTTTAAGGCCCAAAATTTCATGTGCTAATAATAGAAACATATAAAATTAATTTTTTTGGGAGTTTGTACCAAGTACCTTTTTCCAAACATAACTTTTGTTTAAAATAATTCAAGACCTATGAATGAAATTGAAAATTTCCTTACTTAAAGATCATCAAGGAAGGTCTTAATGCCATATGTAACTTCCTTTGCCTATTATATAAAATTCAACTAAAATAGCTTTTAAGAAATATTTCCACAAATTAGAGGGGTCCAACCATGTTTTCAATTAATTTAAAACTATTACTTTAAGATTTTTTAATTTTTAAATAAATATATAAATTTCTTACATTGTTTTGAATTAAAATGATAATAGTGGACATAAATTACACAAAAATTGAATTTTATTAAAATTCTTGTTAAAAAGTAAGAAGGTCAACCTTTAAAGCCATTGAGGAAGGTATTGAGCTACTACAAGTGGTTTATCCATGAAGGGATTGAAGTCTCATAAAGAAAGTAAATACAAGAGGAAGGAAAATATAGATGATTTCCTCACAAGTATATAAATATTTCTACTTGATTATTTATTTCATCCTAGAAAGAAAATATAAATGTTGTTTATCCTATAAATTTTATCGTATGAATAATCTTATATGCTTGTGACTTGTTAGCTTCCCTTTTCATTTACTCATGTAATTTAAGAAATCTATTATTATAGTTTTACATGACAAAAAAATGAGCTCCCCTCCACTAAGGGCTTTTTTTTCTTATATCAATTTGAGAAATTTATTATTTCAATTCTTAATCCTAATCAAAATGTGGTGAAGGGGAAATAATACCCATCCAATAAGTGTTCCCCAATCCCTTGGAAAGGAAAACTTGTGTTTTATCCAACTTGGCTATCATTGTTCAGATTCTAGCTTCTAGTTCTACTATTTTTAGAATACTACTAGAGCCTAGATTGATGGCTCCCTTCTCTCTCCTATGGATGAGGATCCCTCTAAGATTGGTTGTTCCACCACCTCTTCAAATGAGATTAGCAACAAGGTTTATGAGTGTGTTAAATAGGGTGAGATGTTGGGTATATAATGTACTTTAGACATGGTTGCTGAATGTAAAATTAGTTAGACAATGAGAGGGTTGAACAATTTAAAAAGAATTGGAATAAAACTACAATATATAACATATTATCCTTAAATGGTTCAAATTTTAAATAAAACAATGAAAGAAAGAATAAGAAAACAAAGATTAGTGTAAAATTATTTGAAAATAATTGGAGATAAAAATATCTAATTTAATAGTTGTTAACATAAATGAACTTCAAAATAGGATTCTGTAAGTGAAAAAAAAATTCTATTGCCTTGATTGAACCTAAATTTATCTATTTAAGATATGTCTAAAATTAAAAATTCACACTAGAATATCAATATTCCATAAGAATCTCATAAATAGGATGAATTTAATGGAAGATAATATAAAATACTCCATATGAGGATGAATTTTATCATTACATTATGAGTGAATCATCTCAATTATATAGCCAAGAACATAAAAAAAATTATATATTGGAAAGCAAAATAATCACGCATTTATCATATTTTTATATGTATAAAGGTTAGATACCATCAAACTATTTAAACTTATAGATTGCATAAAGCTATAAATTGAATCATTAAAACTAATTTATTAAGAATAAAATCTAATAAATTTTTACTTCATATTGCATACTTGTTATAAATATCTCACTAATCCAACCATACATTTTATATATGTTAAAACATATATAATTTAACAATTTATACAACTTCTAATTATGATAATAAATCTAGAATCAAACATGACCCAAATTTAGAATAAAGACAAGAATCTTAATCTATACCATTATTTTTAGTTTGGTTGAATAGAGATTGAAAAAAATTATAATCATGAAAAAAACAATGAATAAACTAAGGATCATTTTAACAATGGTGAATTAGTGCCTAAAGATTGGCCTAAAAAAATATAATATTCAACATTGTCATTACAAATGATATATGAAAACTAAGAATCATTTGGTTATATATTTTCATAGATTTAAAATTTGAATATTTATTACTATAACAAGTTCACTACAATTAGATTTTTAAATAATGATGTAATAATTTATTATGTCTTTGAAATTTATTTTGTGGATTTTAATATTATTTTTAAAATTGAAGTTAAAGTATAATCTAAAGAGAGACCTTAAAAATATTCAAGTAATTTATGTTTTCTTTAAAATTACAATTATTGTTCAATTAAATAGATTATTGATTGTATTTAGATTTCAAAATTGGAAATACTTTAAAATTATAGAACCATATTACCCTTTGATACAAAAAGTTATGTCAAGGATTATTTGTATCTTCCTTATAATTATGTTTCACATATTGAATATTTCAAGGAGGATTGTGTGGATGATTTTAAAGTTGAAGCAAACATTGGTTGAGATCGACAAAGGATATTTTCATAAAATCCAAAATCCTAAGAATAAAGAAGATGGTGAGTCATATTTTAATAGACCTTATCTTCACTCCTATTCAAATGCAACCTCTCCAACCAATATATTGGATTGCAAAATAAGTAATAGATCTATATATAAACTTACTCCTAATCCCACTCTATTTACCCCACCATTAGATATGCATATTGGTATTCACCTACTCAAGTTTTATGAGACCCTAGGTGGCTTTGTGAATACATCAAAAATATTATGCATGATGTCTAAGAATTTAATTGAGATGGATTGAAATATTCCAAGAATTTATAAATGAAATATATATTCATATATATATGTATTTTTTTGAGTGTTTAAAATTATTTAAAAAATTATTTGAGGGATTTATGAAAATATGACATCTTAGAAAGATAATTCCATGTCATTTTGGTGAGGTCATAACTTAACTTTTAATTTATCATTTATGGGAATGACATCATCGAGAAGTTTATAGAAGGTCATAGATGGCCCACTTTTTGAATTAAATTTAGTTATTGAATTTTTATTTTTTGGATGTACATTTAGATTTAAATTTACATGCCAAAGTCACAATGTCCTACTCTTGATTAAATTCCTACAAGAAACTAAGTAACTTGGGATACCCACTTCCCAATGGTCTTGGAATGGATGCATTTAGATGGAGATGAATTTCAAAAGGCTCATGGTACTTGTGGACCCCTCAATGGCATGATATCTAACACATGAACTTTATTTATGAAATTTGGTCTTTAGTTGTTGGCTTCTAGTATGAATGTTATCTATAAGGCGGAATTCTTAGTTGGGACTCTTAATCTTCCATTGTTGGTTTCTAGTGTGATTATACAATATGAGCCAAGTATTAATTTATAATGTTAATTATTGAAAGAAGGTATATAAATTATTCAAGCATCTTAATTCTCATACAAAGTTGTCTTAGTCAATTTCTCAATGTATGAGTTCCATATATGTGTAATTTTTTCTTATTATAAAAATGTATTTTATTTCATTAATTAACCTATCTATTCCATGTTACAAAGTATGCTCTTATTTTAAATTATAAGTATATAATTCAAAATTAATTAGTAATCTTCAAGATAGAGTACACAATTTCTTTAGTTAAAATAAAATAATATTCTTATTTCCATGAGAGTTATGTAGAATAGTAGCTTGATGTCTCAAAAATATTTATTTCATACATACTAAATTTTTATCATTACATTATAACTGAATCATCTCAATTATATAGCCAAGAACATAAAAAATTTATAGATTGGAAAGAAAAATAATCACACATTTATCATATTTTTATATGTATGAAGTTTCTACCATCAAACTATTTATACTTATAGATTAAATTATTTTTGAATTTGGTTATTTGGGTTCAACATGCCATGCTATAAGATTTTCTTGCATTTTCACCATGTTGTCATGTGTAGATAGCTATGTATTTTATAGTGTAGTAATTTTAGAGGAAGGAAAGGTTGAACAAAATGCATAAGGATGAGATGGAGCCTTGTTTACCTTAGGATTTGGTTGAGGCTCCCTTTGAGAATAATCGAGGGGTGGTTGGTTCTCTTGTAGACATGACTAATTTAGAAGGTATTGTCAAGAGAAAATTAGAGGAGATTGGTAGAGACAAGAATCATGTTACAGATGGAATAGTTGGAGTTCATTTCCTCTACCATTCTCTTGAATTTCAACATTCACCTCTTGGTATTCCTTCTAATAATTTAAAAATATGAAGGCTCAAGTTTAGAAGATTATAGGAACCCTTTATTCCCTTTGGTATCAAGTTTAGAAACTAAAGATGGAAACTCCATTACAAAAGAACTCGGTTCATTCATGGAAAAGGATAAGGTTGACAATAAGATATAGTTCCTTGAAGAATTTTGGATTCAAGTTGTGAAATGATAGATCTACTATTTTTTTTTGGAAAATGACCCTCTTTATTAGATACATTGCCACTATTGGTGGAGTATTTCTAATTGGATGTTATTTTTCTAACTTACAACTATATTTTTCTTGTTGTTGTTCCATGCCAATATGATTGACCATTTTTTTTCTCTTTATTGGTCTTTGTAAAAGGGTGGGGACCTTTCAAAATTTCTATTTGTAATTCATAAATTCAACCAAAAGTATTTACCCTAAAATTAAAATATAAATTTAAACTTTAAAATAGTCCTTTTTGATATTATATAATAGCCTCATGTATTTAATTTATAAATCCTATTATTCTTTATGTTTAATTTCAAAATTTTAATGCTCTCAAGTATAGGTTATAAGTGCATTCTTTACATTTTTTCTCTTTCTTTTGTACTATTTTGTATATGGGTGTCTTATATGCATTGCCTCAAACATATAATTTTGATGTCCTATACCTAGTTCCAAATGTAGTTTTATGAATGTATTCCTCCTTTATTCTTTGTTAATTGTAATTGAATATTAGACCTATTTTTTAAAATATGGCCACCTCTCTCAATCAGTAAAATAAGTCATCTATTTTAGGTGGTGGATATTTTAATGTTAATTGTTTATTTATTGAACATACATAATCAAGACAACTTGGAAAAGTGTCTTATCTTTATTTTTCATAAAAATAGTTGGAGCATCCCATGACAAGACACTAGAACATATAAATCCTTTCTTTAAAATTTCATTTAGGAAATCCTTTAATTCATGCAAATATGAAGTGTTTGTTCGATAGGGATCTCTAGATATAGGGGCTAATTCATGCATGAAATCTATTAAAAAATAAAACACCTATTTAGGAGGAAAAATGAGGAGTTCATTCTAGGAAATACATCCTAAGACTTTTGTAATGTAGGTTTATTTTCATTTGAATGGTTCTCATTCAATTTTACTAAATAAAAATTAACAACAAACAAGGCACAACCTTTCCTTTATTCTATTCTGAGTTGTAAAATAAAAAATTTAATAATACCTTCATTCCTTCTAATCCTAATAGAATTATTTATTATACATTTCATTCAAACAATCTAGTTTCTTTCCTCTAAATTTATTCTTCGATTCATACATTTAGAACCAACCATTTTTGGAGTAATGTCATAAGACTCAAAGGAAAAGTATGAAGAATTTTATCCAGCTTTCCATTGTATGCACCCTACGTTATAATTTTAGAATGGTATCATTTATAAAATACCTTTGGGACATGTACACAACTCAACATTACCTCTTTTAACAAGGATTTAGATTTTAAGTTGAAATTCTAAACTATCTAAGGTGATACAAAATAGTAAGAAGCACCTCATTATATTAATATTAAGATATAAAATATATTAATTGTACTTCATAGCTCTAGGTATGACATTTTCACATCATTATCACCATGCCCCCTGGATTTCTTTGTTGGTGTCATATCCACCATGAATGAGGCCCATTTTTCTAAAGGTCCTATATATAAAAAATAATTAGATAAACCTTCACCAATGTTTGCATTTTAATTCTAATTGATTACAACTTTATACCTTTTACCAATTTTTAATTTCATATCGATAACTATAACCCTCATTGCAAGGATTTACCAATATAAAAACTTGTAGGGGAAGAACTATAATTCCCCATTTTTATAAATAGTCTAGATTACCTAAGTTCCAATTGAAGTTTTGTTAGAGTGTAATATAACATGTTTAGCTCTAATCAATGGTTCTAGACTAATTGTTTTAGGTTCCTCAAAAAAATATACTCATTAGAGAGGTTTTGCATTAATAAATCTTAACAATTAGAGATCATATTCTTATTTATACTTTCATACCATAGTCATTAGCATAACTTGTCAACCTCAATGAGGGAAATAGTCACTATTATGGTTCACATTTTTATTTGCCAATAATTCATTATTGTGGGTTGAACAAAATAATACATCCTATTCAAAATTATAAAGATATATGGTTATCAACAATAATTTTAGTAACAAATATAACCAAAAAAAATTACCCTTAACTGTTTGATATAATGCCTCAAATAAATTTGTTAATGTTAAGGTAAGGCTTTAGAAACATTAAACCAAATGCAATTGGAGGTTCCCTAGTAGAAATTTGTGCAAAACATGGAAGCATAGACAAGGCATGTTAATTTTTTGACAAAGTTTAGAAATGGGTTTGTAAAATCTTTCAAGCAACTGCAAAGCCATTTATTCAACACTCCTCACTCATGCCAAAATTGGAGCTTTAGAATAGGGTATGAACATTCATCAAAGCATGATAGAAATAGTGTTTGTTGAAAAGGCTTTAGAAATGTTCAAGCAAATGCAATTTCAAATAAAGAAATGCAGCTTGAAATCTACAAATTTGAAACATTTCACATTTTGCATTTAGGGTTTACAACTTTCTCAAATAAATTCAGTTTTAAATCTACGAAATTCGAAGTTAACCAACCTGTTGAGCTATGGAAGTCAGGTTGATGAACTATGGCCTGAGCTAGTGCATTCTTTTCCCCTAGGAGTTTTGTTTGTCATTTGGTTCGTTGTTCATGTTTGAGTTCACCGTTCACTACATACATAGAATAGAGAAAACGTATAATGCAACAATGACAATTTATTTTATTTTTTATGCCCTATTTCAAGGGGTTCAGTCGAACATCCATTCAACCCAACCCCATAAAATATTAATTTTTTATTCATATGGTTGGGGGTTCAATCGAACAGGTGGTTCGACCAAACCCCTATGTTCGATCGAACACCAAATTTGGTTAAGGTGAACCAAAGAGTTTGACCAAACCCCTTGACATTGTGGAAACACAAAAAAATCAAATTTCCTTCCTCAAAAAAATTGTAAACCACTATTGTGGCTTAACCCTACATTTAGCGCATAGATTGCTTGAAGTAGCGAATTGATAGATTCAGTGCTTAGAGCCAACCATTTAATACATCCAATAATTGTTCTATTGCATATGGTATATTAGCCCATGGGTGATGTAATTTAGCGCATTGAGTCAATGTTATAGGACATATAATAATTTAGCACAACCATGGAGGGGTTTAGCGCATTGGTCAAATCTAATGGTGCATTGGGTATTTTGGTGCATTAAAACCCTCTTCTAGTGCATCCATGAATTTTTTTGGCACATAGAGTTTTTTAGCACATTGAAGCATTGTTCTAGCGCATTGGTGAAATTTAGGCCAAATTGATGATTTTTTTTATTGGACTCCTTGATTCTAATGATGTTTGATCATGTCAACTATTGATTTGATGATGATTGATGATGTTGATAGGCTAGATGATAATTGACCTCATGATAGGAAAAGTTCAATGATAGGATGATGATAATTGACCTCATGATAGGTGAGGATCAATGATAGCTTTATTGATTGATAAACCTCATGATAGGTGAGGATCAAAGTCTCACCAGAGCTAATTAGATTGATAGGCTGATTGATTTTGATTGATTGACAAGATTATTGATTTGTGATATTTTGAGATGATTGGAATCATTGACGAGTTTGCAGATTCGAGAGCATTTCCCTAGGACATGGGATTTGATACCCCACCTAACATAGCCTGAGGTAGTTGTTATTGCATGATGTAGATTGTCCTCTCTAATAGATATGCCCCAGATTAGGATTAACAAGGGTCTATTGATAGCTTTAGTAGAGAGGTGGCATAGTGAGCATAACACATTTCATTTTCCCATTGGCGAGATGACCGTGACACCGAAGGATGTCTATCGGATTGTATGAATACTTGTTGTTGGGGAGCTGGTACTATATGACTCGACTGAGTAGGGCGAGACTGATGCATTGAGGAGAGTATTCTAGGATGATCGGATATGCGGCTATGAGATTCTAAGGAGAGAGATGGGTATGTGTAGGATCATCATGGAAATAATAGGCCCTTAAGTGGCAAAAAAATTAGGAAAATCATAGTTGGGAAATTTGACATAAAATTTTGAATAAGTTATATATATTATTTCAAAAATATGTAAAAATAGAATCTGTAGAAACTTGAATGTAGTTTCTAAACTACTAGGTTTGTTTAAAAAAATATATCTATTTTGTGAAAATTTGAAATTTCAATGCAGTAATACTTAAATTTCAAGGAAAAATAAGAAGTAGGTGTATGTCTAACCACCCTAACCACAATAAAATATAATACTTTTTTATAATATTTTAGATAAAAGTAGAGGACTCATGTCCCTATGTGATGCATATTTTTTTGTAACTTTTTTCCAAGTAAATAATTAATTATGAATTTTTTATTACAACTTTTTAAAAATATAAAAAACTCGTATGTCTTACCACCTTAACTTGGTCAAAACTTCATGAAATTTTATTTTATTTTTTTAATCCTATAGTATGCAAAGTATAGAATGTAATGCATCTTTTGGATTCAAAAAATGTGATATCATTTGAAAGCCATAGATGTGTTTCAATTAGTCTATAAATTAGGACTTTAGTTGTAATTTGAATAGAAAATGAATAATAATTACTTATTAAATTCAAAGTAAAGCATAATTTATATTGGTGGAAAGCTGAGAATCTCCTTAAAAAACCCTTTTTGTTTCATCTATTTTGGGTAAACAAAAAGTCATTAGCCACATACCCATCATATTCCCACTTTTTGGCCCATCATGATCCTGCACATACCCAGATGGTAGATGCTTATGCCACACTAACGTCTATACTTGTTGGATTTATTGGAGGGTTCCTTTTTCCTAACCGCGGGTCAAAGGGACTTTCAGTTGGATGGGGTCCAATTCTTGAGAGCATGATTGCTTAGGGCACCAGATATGCATGGGGATGTTGCATGCTCACCCATCTATACCATGATTTGCACTAGGTGGTCTATCTTTGAGGGGCCAATTTATCAACTAGGGTCACATTGATTTAGATATGGGTGTGGGAGCATATAGCAATCACGCGGTCAATTGTAGACAAACATCATCCTGCCATGATACCATGTGTTCATGCATATGTAGGTCCAGTTGCTCAGCCTAGGCTTGGTAAACTAGAGTATTGGAGGAGAGTGCTTGATGATCTAGAGTCAATGACATGGTGACCATACCTTGAATATGAGTAGTGGCTAGAGGCTGATACCGAGATGCCTTTTCTATGCCAGTCTATGTACCTCATTGGTCAGAGATAGTTAATGCTCGAGATATTTTTGCTAAGGAGGGTGTGGTGACAGTATGGTTGGGTACAGGGCATGCCTCAAGGAGTGGCCCATTATGCATGATCATGGATGGATGCGACAGAGTGTGGGTCATTTTTTTCATGTGATGCAACAGTGTAGGAATTTTAGAGTCTACAGGTTATTATTTGGGATATTTTTCAAGATATCATTGAGGCCTCGATGTTAGAGGAGTATGCCTAGTACTTCTCTTTACATTCATTTCCATGGATCTCCATCCTAGGTGAGCTAGTGCCATTGTTAGAGGAGGAGGAGAGGGTAGTAGTTGATGGGTACAGGTGACATAGAGGTGGGGGAGATGAGAAGGAGGAGGTAGAGAGTAGTGATGATGGGGATGGGGATAGAGGTGATGAAGGAGGTGGTGGAGATGAGGGCAAAGATGGAGATGGAGGTGATGGTAGTGGAGGAGATGAGGGTGTTGGATTCCAAACTTTTGATGTTTGAGACTTCAAAGTGCCTCAAAAATGGTGATCATTGGTGATAGTAGTCCAGTAGCATGTGGAGATCAGGCTACCCTCACAACAATAGAAGACATAGATTGCTGCATTACAAGTGCAAGTTTAGACACTGCACGGTCAACTTGCATAGGTGCAAGCTTTTGCTTGCATAGACACAGGGAAAAATCCAAACATAGGCCTAGGCCTAGGCTTAGGAACATGCACAAATGCAGGGGTAGATTACTACACTCATGATCGAGAGGGATAGTTTGAGACTACTTGTTGATCAAGTGGAGGGCATTGCCAAGAGACTACAAAGAGCCGTAGAGGGTACAGGTACAACAAATTACTTCTACGAGGTATGGTGAACCACAAGTGGGAGGTCGAGTTCTATAGGCTAAGATATCATGAGGTGGTTCCTCCATAGCGTCGGGAGAGTTATGCATAGTCTAGGTTAGGTAGGATGCATTCTCAGACCACTAGCAAAGGTGTGACACAACTACTTCAGAAAGATCTTAGAGACCCTGATGTAGGTCCATCTAGTGAGGGAGGCACTAGTCCAGTGATTTCAGAACCATCTGGGGGGAGCACCACATAGCTCCATGATTGATGAAATATTTTATTTTATTTTGGGACACTTAATGATGTACTTCTTGGTTTAGTTGGGACATATTGATATACTACCATGTTTTATATTGATTTATCACTTTATACCTTTGGATATCCTTGTACACTTTGACATTATGATTTTTGAGCTGATATGATATGCAATGATGATTATTGATCTATGTGTTTATATGATGATGATGTGATGTTTATATGATGATGATATGATATGTTATGGATGCAAAAGATGATATGATAATGCAAGATTGGTGATGTTATGATACTTTATGAATGTTTCCTATATGATATTATGTCAATGGAAATGTGATTCATTTTATGTTTTTATACTTTTTCAATGCAAATAGATGATGCAATGAATAGATGAATGTATGATAATGTTAATGCATGAGTGAATGGATGGATGGAATGATCATACGATAGTGCATAGTTTTATTTGTTTATGATGCTTATATGATGATTATATGATGATTATGTAATGATTATGTAATGCTTATGTGATGATTATGTGATGTATGCAATGATGCATGATTGATGATTCTACATGCATTATGAATGATGTTTTATGCTATGTGAGATGGATTTGATTATGCAAATGATGTGTGATGATTATGCTAATATCCTTGGTCAGTCTTGGATTTGAGTAATAAAAAATTCACAAGTTGTATTCCATACACACTAGAAAATATATCTTCACTATTGGTTTTAGATGTTCATAACAATGGCATTATATCTTTATAGAAAAACCTACTTACTAGTCATGTTTCTCAACAATTTTTTCTTCTTGGAAATCTTACTCTGTTGGATATGTCTTTCAATCTTCTTAATGGATCATTATACCATGTCATGTTCATCAACTTTTTCTTCTTATATCCTCCTAAGGTTGCCTTAGTTGACAATATGGTGAAATCAACAGGGTATTCCCAAGATTCAAGGGTGATAATGACATCTTCAATCACTCAATCAGGTGTAACTGTGGAACTATCAGCAAGCTGGAGGATAGTCGGTGTAGACCTAATGTTTGGGATATTCAAACACTCCATAGTGTGCTTGGTCATCACATTAATAGTTGCACCTAGGTCAACCAAAACATTTCTTACTATCTAACCATTGATATTTATTTGACTACAGGACTTCCAGGATCAGTGTATTTTGGGATGACAACCTTCCCCAACATAATATCAGCTATCTGTCCTAGAACATGGATAGTTTGGGGATCTTTCTTCTTTCTTCCTTCTTTCTTTAGACATGCCTCTTTAATGGATTTTCCATAGACTGGAACATCTTTAATAGCTTGAAAAAGAGGAATTTGAACTTGAACATTCTTCAACTACTCTAGAATATCAAAAGTAGGCTCATCAATGGTCTTGGGTGTAGTCATTTGTAATCTTTGAGGAAAAAGTGGTGTAGCATGAGGCTACAGGATAGGTTCCTTAGAGGCAATAATTGGTATAGGAATAACTTGTACATGATTAGCAGGTTGCTCAGCAGAAAAGTCTGGAATCTCTATAATTACGGGTGGCTGTGGAGTAGAGAGAGTGGTTCCAGACCTAAGACATATATTATTGATATCTAGGGAATAAGCTAGATATTGGTTGACTTTTGCAAAATACATAGGTTGTTGTTGTTGTTGCTGCTGCTTATTATTAGGATTTGGCAATGGTTGAGTAGGCATAGGCATTTGTTTTGGAGGGCTAGTATTTGCTGTAGGTGTTGCAGGAGGAGGCATAAGGGCCAGAGGTTGTGGCTGTTGAGACTGCAGTAATCTAGGGGGTTGGTTTTACCATTGTTGAGGGCTTCTCCATTGAGGGTTTTGTTGCCAGTTTCCTGGAGGTGGAGTCCATTGTGGTTGTGGCTACTGCCAACCTCCTTGAGGGGGTTACCATTGAGGGCTCTGATAATTTGGCTAGTATGATTGAGGAGCATTCCAAGGTGGAGATGGGCCATATGTAGGTTGCCATTGGTTATTATAATTAGAGTAGGGATTACCAAAAGTTAAAGGATCTTGAGGCATACCTTATCTTGGAGCCCATGGTCTCCTTTGTGCAGCAAAGAAGACTTGGTCATCATCTCCTTCAATCATTTTAAAATCAGTAGGCAATTGTTTAGCCTCCATGTTAGCCACCATCTTGCATCTGTAGTCACCTTTCTTCTCTCTACAATGTGGATAAAACTCAGCCAGCATTGCTTCAACCTCTGCATGCTTCTTGCGAGCTTGCATGGTATCCAACTATGTAGCCATGTTATTTATGATGTCCAATTTGAAATCATATAGCAAATTTGTGATCTCTATTCGGGAAACTCCACTGGAAGAAGACTTGCCCACTGTAGCTTGATTACCTCTACCCTTCTTCATATTTTCTCAGGAGTAATTGAGACATATCTATTTGATATCATCCCAAGATGCTTGGGTTATATCACCTCCTCCCATTAGGTCCAGGGCGTCTATACAGGCATCATTGATTCCCCTTAGAAAAAGTAGTTTCTGAGATTCCTCGTTCAGAGTATGATTTGAATTCTTTTTCAGGGAAAACAAGAATCTTGAGATATAATCCTCCAGACTTTCATCCTCCTTCTGTTGAATTCTGATTATATAATTTCCTTTACTACCACTCTTACAATATTCCTTGTATTTCTCAAGAAATTTTGTTTGCATGACTGCCCAACTATCAACAACATTCCTTCCCAGACTCATGAACCATCTAAGAGCTCCCTCCTTCAAGGTCGCAGGAAATAATTTCAGTTTGTGAGCATTTGTAGTGTAGTCATAACTGTGACAGCGGATATCAAACTCAAACAGGAAAGTTTCTAGGTCCTCCATAACTAGACCATAGAACTTGGGAAGTAATGAAGAAGGAATATTTTGAAGGTTATCAGTATCTTGCTGGCAACAATGGGAAACTCAAAAGAAGGAGGTGGATTAGGTGGATTATTTTCCATATTTGCTTGCTGGAATATCAAAGCAAATGGATTTTCCTCAGGTTCTTCGTCAGCTGGGCCAAATGGTAGTTCAACAAACAGGTTTTCAGGGAAGAACCTTCCCAGCACATCTCTTCTTCTATGCATGCAATAGAATGTTTCATGATTTTGAAGGATTTTGAAAAATTCTTGATTAACAAACTAAACTAATGCTAAAAATGACTTCTGACAGGTTCTTAGCTTGACACCATCCCCGATAACTGCGCCAAAAAATGGTCGCGCCCACAAAAGGATATGAAAATCACAACAAAACCTATCCTGGGAATTGGACATTCTAGCAGGTGACTAATATCTCTCCATGGACATTCATTTACTTGTCAAACCAGGGAAAGTATACTTTGAATGGCATAACACAATATATGCACTAAGAACTAGTTTCAGTCACAACTTAATGGAAATAAATACTTGAAAGGAGATTCTACCTATGCTACAGGAAGGTAATGCAAAGTTCTCTTAACTTTACCATAATTTAATCAAAACAGAAATCATATCAACTACGACTGGAAGACAAACTATGAAATAGCCTTATGTTGTAGGAACAATATAAGACTTAGTTTGCACAGAAACTTCAAAGATGAAATCTAACTGATGAACAATAGAAAAGAAATAGCTAACTAACTAACTACTGATACTTACTAAGTGGGCCCCCTTAGCAAGCATTAATCAATTAATTACACAAGTATTGAACTTAGAACTTCATAAATATTTATTCATAAACTTAGAATGGTATACATTGCTCTGTTGATATGAGAACTAACAACAAACTATGTCTCTTGTCATACAGATTCTACTTTTTATTTATCACACTAACTCTTACATGATATCTTTTTATCTCCCTATGCTTCTACTCTTCTCTATCCATGCTCACTCATGTAGGAGGAGCACTTATTTAAAAAATAGGAAAACAACTACTAACTAACCCTATCAGACAAAGACGTGGATTTCAAAATGTATCCTGGAATCGAGGAATAGACTTCATAAATGAGTTTATTCGTTCAACCCGACTCAAAGAGAATATAGCACTCCACTCTTCTAGATTGACTGACATTTAAAATCCTTCACAATGGTTTCAGTCAAAGAGTCTTCACTAGAGCTTCCTCGAAGTCGTGTAGGAAATGGGCTCTACTGCAAGGCCGAGATTAGCTGTGCGTGACTCGATCATACTTTCTTCAACAACCTGCGAAACACAAGGTAACATATGCAAAATGAAAAGGCACATGGCACATACATAGTATCTGTTCATTAATCACATATTTAAATCTATTTCATCATTCAAAAACTATATGCGATATACCAGTCATTTAGGGAGTCAAACGGGGTAATAAATATAGACAAGTCAACATGATAGGCTGCAAGAAACATGAAAGTGTATTGCTACATGGTATCCCCCAATAAAAGGTTTTAAAAGAGTTTAAAAACCATAAAAAATAAAAGTGAGAGTAATAAAAGTACACCAAGATATCCAAATCATGAGCATATTTTATGTCAAAATATGGATGTCGTACATGTGCATGGTATGGGAAAAAAAAGTGACTTTTAAATAGTGGTTTTTAGAAACACCTTTTGAAACTCAATTTGTACAATTTGGGTATTGAAATAAATTATATATTTGGAAACTAGACTCCGAGTACTACATTTTATGATTAGTGAATTTTTTAAAGATTCCATTTCTAAGTGCTCCAAATTTTAAGGTCAAATGTGTCAAATTCTAAAAATTAGGAAAATACTTGCACTTTTTGGCCAAAAAGTGGACTCAACTTCTTGCCAGCACCCCACGATCATCTAGGTATAATTAAATTGAGATGACCTAAGCACTACCTGCATAAATAGACAAGAGTTAACCATGTTCCTATGCAAATTTAGAATGTCACCAATGATACTTTGTAGATCATGTCCCGTGACAATTTGCACATTAGTAGTGATCAACTCATAGACAACAAACAAAGAAAAACCATACTCCTTGTTGGCTCCTCTAGTTCAATACATCATCGAGGTGCTCTAGAGATATGATGACAAAAATCAAAGTACAAGAGTTGAACAAACATGCCAACATGAGAAAGCCATGATTTAGAAGAACATCATCCATTTAAATTTTGCTTTGATTTGACCCATTTAGCTATTTGATGTTTGATATGGATGGTTGATGTGTTCATGATTGTGTTTGATGTTCAATGTTGGGTTGACACTATGATCATTGTGTTTTATTATGTTTTCTTACTGATATTTATCTGTTGGTTTAAGCTCAAAGTTTATTGCCCCTACTGAGACATGACCACGATGCTAAGATATGTACATGAAGCTTTCTAATGATAGGTAGAATGAAGGTGAAAGTGAATGGTCAACATGCTCAAATAGATGGAAAAGATAATCTATCGCAAATAGCACCTATTGTCAGGTTTTCATTACTTGTTTTTATTGCACTTTTTTCACATTTTATGATTTTTTTGATCTTTTTGATTTTTCACTTTTTTTTTGTATTTTTCTTCTTTTTTTAATTTTTTTTGTTTTTTCCAAGATGCCTATTTTCCAAGTTTTCATCAAGGAAACCATTTTTTGAGGACATTTTCTAATGTTTTTTGTATTTTTTTAAGACTTTTACCGATGCACTAGATGAGTCAGGTGTAGAATTTCCTGAGATGCAGATTGTTAAGGGGTTCATCAAACAAATCCTCTTCAGGCATGGGCAACCTATATGCTCTTGATTCGAAGACTGATATGATGCTTTGATCCTATATGAATGACCGTGTTGGATGAAAGGACCTAATTGGAATAAATAGTATGGGTGGAAAGTATGGAGGGTGATAGATATGACAGATAAAAGAGGCTATGATAGGATCCTTAATGTGGCAACTATGTGGGCCATCATATTTTAGACGAAAAGGAGCTTGGGAAATCGATGAGTTATAGTAAGTGAAGGGGTCATGATCAAAGACACATTGAAAGACATCACCAATGGAAGTGTAGTGATATGACGGGTGGGTGAACATGGATGAGTGGAATGGGATATGTGGTATGAGTGATGTGGAGGGAGACCGTAGATCAACAAGTTCTTTTTTTTATTTTCTTCTTTGATAGATGCCCCGAGTGATTGGTGGGGAAGAGGCATATATTAATATTGACTTTCACATGCTTTTATTTTTGATTTTTTTGATAGCTTTTTATGTTGGCTAGAAGAATTTTTTGGATCTTTTTTCCTTTTTTTTTGTCCAATAGATTTTTGTTTTGGCTAAAGGAATTTTCTTGATCCTCTTTTTATTTTGATTTGTCCAATATCTTTTTATTTTGGCTAACAGACTTTATTTGATCTTTCTTTCTTTGCATGCTTTCTTTTGATTCTGGATCTCCATTTGATAAAGGAATTTTTACCTTTGATTCATGACTTGCCTCCTTTATATTTTATTTGATTGATACTTTTTGATCCATGTCTATGAGGTGGATGGATGTGGATGAGATGGATGAAGTGAGAATGGTAGTAGTGATGCCATCAATATAGTCTTTGATACCATCCTTTTCAATAGTGTTAACATCAAAAGAAGCTTGCACATCCTTAGTGACTTGGCAAGATGGTTTAGTAAAGGCCACAATAGGAGATTCATAACTTAGCCCATGGTAGGTGGGATGGAAAGATGATGGTTGTATATCCTCATCAAGGTCATAATCAAAGAATGGGTTATCATAGATGTCTTGGTCAAATTGGGGGTTGTCATGGGTATCAAAAGTTTGAGTGGGAGTAGATATGGGAAGGGTAGGTGTATCATCAGGATCACAAAAGGTTTCAATCCTAGCATGGTCATCTTCATGCATGCCTTTTGTATTTGTCTCAACATCATTATTGGAATTTTGATCCTTCTCGATGGTGGTAGCAACATTTTTTGCTAAAAAATTATCCAAACGGTATTCTCTGCATCCTAGATTAGGGGTTTGGACCTTGGGGTTTGATAGTACAGTAACTGTGGTAGATTCTTTTAAGGATTCAGGATCAACATGTGTTTGGGAAGAAGGTACTTCGTAATTGGTAGGGGATTTGTTGAGGGGGATTTAGTTAAATGAAACCTTTATTTTTCTTCCTAAAAGGTTGGTAATTCAGCTTTAGGGATTAGATTATGGCAATACATGAAAGAATTAGGATCTCTTTATATTGTGATTTCAACTCCCTCATGAGAAAAATTCATACATTGATGGTATGTAGAGGATACTGCTTGCATTTCATGTATCAACAATCTTCCAAGGAGGATATTATAGGTCAAGGGGAGATTAAGGACTTGGCAAACCACATCTTTCACCACAAGGCCAACTCTAATTGGTAGAGTAACTGACCATTTAGATAAGCACTCCTCTGCATCATATCCCTTAATGGTAATATTTTTACTGGAGTCTATTACATTTTTTGAATATCCCAATGCATGTTTAAACTTTAAAGAGCATATATTTAAACCAACTCCTCCATCTATTAGAACATATTTGACTAGACATTTATGGATCTAAACCTCAATATGAAGTGGATAATTATGTGGATGGATGAGTGATGCATCATTTTTTTTAGTAAATAATAGGCAATGAGGTGTGGTCGAGTGTCCCACCATAGCTTGGGATTGACAAACTTTCAAATCAGCTGGTACAATGTATTGTTTGTCATGAATTTGATTGTGAACTGTAAAAATGTTAAGAATGGTAGTGTCATAGGCATAGTTTACATTCTTTCCTTTGTTGTTTGATGAAGAAGATTCCCCTTTTTCATAGTTTGGTAGAGGTTTCTTGAATGCTATATGATCATTGTTCATTTGGGGTCCTTCTACAAATATGGTCTTGTTATCAATCAAGTCTTGTATTAAATGTTTCAATTGCATGCAATCATTTGTCTTTTGGCCCTTGTTTAAGTAAAAGATCACATAAGTGTGCATCATTCCACCAAGATGGTTTAACTCGTACCTCCAGTAATGTTATGACTTCAGCTTCAAGAAGCTCTTTCAATGCTAATTTGAGTGACTGTCCCAAAGGTGTGAACTTTTGAGTGATTTGATAATGGTATTTTATATGGGGTTGAAGATGGTTTAGATTCATTGTTATTCTAATTGTTGTTTTGATTCGAATTTTGATTTTTGGTTTGATTGCTAGTTGGATTATTGTTTTGATTGGTTTTGGTGGTAATTGTTGTTAAGTTAAGTACTAGTTTTGCATTTTGTGTTTCAGTTGAAGCATCATTGTTACCAACATTCTTGTTTCTTTTCCAAAACTTTGGTTTATCATTGTTGTAATTGTTGGAGAAGCTTGATGAGTTGTTTTCATTGTAAACTTTTATGACTCATCTCTTGACCAAAGATTCTTCAATTTTTATCCCATTCTCAATAAAATTTTTGAAAGTAGGTGGACATTGTAATTCCAATCTATAACTCATTTCATCATTTATATTTTCAATAAAAAAATTTCATCTTTTCTTTTTCTGGTATGGGATGAGAATATCTTGCAAAAATTCTTCTCCACCTTTGCAAATATAAAAGGAATAATTCACCTTTTTTCTATTTGGTATTGCAAAGGTCTTTCATTGTTATCTCGTGTTGGATGTTATAGAAGTATTGAGTGATGAATTTGTTAGCCAAATATTCAAAGGTTCTAATTGGTGGTGCAAGTTTAGAGAACCATTCAAGGCATTTTCTACATAGGCTTCATGGAAACAATCTCATTAAGTAAGTTTCTTCATGTGCAAATTCAAGACTCATGGTTCTAAATTCCCTCAGATGATCTATTGGATCTGTTTTACCATTGAATTTATTGTACTTTGGGAATTCACAATGTTTGGGAAAGGAATCATGTTAATACTTTGATCAAAAGGATATGGAAAAATTTCTTGGAGAAATTATCATTTTTAGGTTCCCCTTTGCATGCCAAGAATTTGTTATTGGATATTTTTCATTTAATGAGTTAATCAAACCACTTGTTTTGTATCTTGTGAATCAATTTTAGGATTTTTAGGAGGTTCTTTCAATTTATTAACATCAAATTCAGGTGCAAGTTTGACACCTTGATTAGTGAGCATTATGAGGTATTTTTCTCCATTTCTTTCAAAAATATTTTCTAAGCACTTGTAGATATTTGGGTCTTGTTCAGCATGTTGGATGTCTTCCTTAGTTATTTCTTCACCTTTAGTGTCATGGATTTCATGGGAAAAATTCCCTTAACGTTCAGCTATGGTGTTTTGAGTTTCAAGTTCTTTTTCCTTGAGTTTCTGCTTTTGTGATCTTGTTTGAATGGGCATACAAGTGTTATACTTTGACTAAAATTTGATCTTTGTTTGGAGGAGTGCCAATGATGAAAACTAAGTCAAATAGAATGAAAAATTCTATTGATGAGACTAAGTTTAATTTGATTACACAACTTTTTTTCGTGATGAAAGGATGAAAAATCCTGATGATGAAATTAATCTTAATTATCAAAGGCGTGATAGGTTTGATGATTTAGGCACTTTAAGGTGCTAGATGTTGGTTTATTTTGAAGAATTCCACTTGTAAATGTTAGTTTCAACAAGTTTTAGACTCTGGTGTACTTGAGGAATGATTATATGATAGAAAAGATCCTTAATTATGGTTCAAACTGATGAACAGGGATCAAAATAACTCTTGTCTTTTATTTAATGGATGTGCTAAAATAGTCTATGGATGCACTAAAATATTACAAAAATGTGCTAAAATTGTAATGCCCCGCCAAGCAAGCCTGAAGGATACATTACATCTAGCATTTATGGCACCAATTTTTTTTTAAAAGGGTATTAATATACATCATAATAATCATACATTACATGATATGAAACTAAACATGAATCTACATATAACAAATCCTTCGGGTTAACAAGACTACATTACTTTTCACAACAACTTTATTACATTACATGAAAGGTAGTATACACCAGTATTCATAAAATAACATGAGCATGGTTAACACATTAATCAAGGATTACAATATTACAATTCCATTTTCCAACATGAATGGGATAGATACAATAATATGGAATGATACATCTGAAATGAAGGAGTACAAAGCTTCAATACTGAATCCAAACTCTGGTACAACTCAGGAGTCACTGCAAGGTACAATTTCGCACTTCTCGAACGACAACTGGGGACCCAATGGGGTGCATAGCACATTCCACCCAACCACGTGGACCCGAAGGCCCACCCCCCGTGCTAAGAGATGACAAGAAGGATCCCCAACAATAACCATCATACAGAACAAGGGTACAAGACTTCACAACAAGATCCACAATCACATAAGACAATCTCAGCACAAGATATGACCAACACAAGATGTACCCAACATAGGGATTAACCAATAAAGCATCAACATACAAATGCCAACATGTGCTTCTAGAGACCCAAAAATAACATAGAGGGAAACAAGCATACATAGTTGTTAAAGGAAGAGTGTCATCGCAATGTTGCATGAGTTACCCTGGCGATTCTTCCTAGGTCCCGGCCCCCAACTTGGGTTACCCTGGTGACCTCTTACGAAACCCGGCCCCACATGCAATCCAATGCGGCATCAATTATCTTTCATAAGGACAAGACAATGATTTTTCCATTCCAGGCCTTCTCATCTCATCTCAAGCCCATACAAGCACTTGAGTAATGAGTGAGGCATTCACTTATATCTTGTTAATGTGTGATTCTATCCAAAACCCCTAAATAAATATTATCGTTTTCACTTGATTAACAAACTTCCAATGAGTTACCCTGAGACCACTTTCGGGTCTCGGCCCCCATTGAAAGCCACTCCCCTTAAGAACAACAAAACTCAAAAGACACTAACTGGAAAATCCAACATGCATAACATATAAAACCACATGAATAATCATGGAAAGCAAGGCATACACCATCCTGCACAAAATCATTCATAATAAGACAGCTTCCAAAAGCATGGCTAAAACCCCACATAGTCATCACCAAGTAAAGACCAATAGTTCACTAAAAACCAACATGTAAATTCAATCATAAAGAAACAATTTCCTCAACCTCTGGAAAGCTGATAAGCCATCAACATAATGTTTTCCACCAAAGTGGCACCAATAACTTGATCTCAAAAACACATAAAGAAATCCAACTTAATCGACTAACATAATCAAAATATTCCCAAGAACCAAATGGGTCAAATAAGCTTTCTGCCAAAATCAATAACTCGTAACCATCCCAATCCCAAAATCCACCATAATAGCCGTCAGCAAAGTCAACCAACAATACATCATGGTTATACCTCAACAAGCAATCACAACAAACATAAAATTCACTTTTTCAAGCAAACTCACATTTTCAAGTAAACATAAAGACTACCCTATAATGGCCACATTAGCAAGAATATAGGATTATTACATAATCATCTTTACAACATGACTTTCCCAAGACTCAGGAAAACTTTATCATATCACTATGAATGGTGACATTGAATAGAGTTCATAGATATTCTCACCACAATTCAACACAACACTTCACACAATAAATCCAAAAAGAAGCTAAGAATTGCATAATGAATCTACAAAGCATCTTATCTCGCCTTCCTATATAATGCTATTAATATCAAAAGGATACTAGGTACGTTTACATTGAATTTCATTCCAAGCTTCCTAAATATTCAAATAGTGATTTTTGTATGATCCGATACCTTGTGAGTCTCAACCATTCTTCTTTTCTTATTCATATTATATCTAATGCTACTTATGTTCTACATACATTTCCATCACCAATTTAATTTATTATATGTTACTATTCTTAGATATCCTAATTTTTAATAGAATCATACTCTTTACATTATATAGGAATAGACCTATCCCTACCATTCAATAAACTGAGGTGGTGACAAGGGCAGTAAAGCAAATCAAGTTGGACGCTCATCAAAGTATAATTACAATCCATAATGCAAGCATCGATTGCCAAATAAAATACATGGAATTACTAGTAAACTGTGAATCTCAACAGGGCTACATTTAAGGCAGATTTATATCAAAGAAGCTGGAAAAGTTAGCCAGATAACTTGATGGAAAACTTATCTAGCTCATGCCAGTGGGTTAGAATCACAAGCAAACTCAATTCAGATTTCGTTCCTAATCACCTCAGGCCGTGAATGGCGTAAACAACTTAGTCAGTCTCATGCTCATACAGGCAATCGATACTCAAAGACTTTTTAAGAACCTCAAGTATGTTCTGTTGCCACAGTACATCTGAATTCATCAAGTTTAGCAACTTCAACTCCAGAAGATAAAGGCTTCTCAACACCACCAGAAGGCATGCCAATGGAGGGTGTATTGGATATTGCAACATTAAACATTTTCCTCGCAGCCTTAAACAAAGCTATTAGCAAAAGCAACAGCCAAGACCACCCTAGCACTTGAAACCAATACAATGACCTGCCCACCAGGATTTCTACTTCTAGGGGCAGCCTTGGCAATCTGTGCTTTATAGGAAGACGAATACTGCCTACTCCCTACTCCTCTGCTGCTGCCTGCTTCTGCACTCATAGCTTGAATTTACACCCTCATGTGACCTATGCCCTACACAGCTACTACTCCTTGTGTGCAAATGATTAAATATCACTGCTTCTCCCATATAACTACAATGCGAATAACCAAAAATCCTTGGCACCACTCTCCGTTTTGGGGAATTTGTAGGCTTAATCTGGTAAACATTGCAGGTAGAGATAAAGGAGGCCATTTGTGATTGGGTAGATGCTACCTAGAATTTGTTTATGTTTCTGTCTAAAAAGTTACTTTTGACAGTTAATTCTACCATGGAAGTGCCTAAACCTCACTACACAGTATCTAAGGAAATGTCCAATACCACAGTGAGAAAGAGAGTACAAAGTTTGCAGCGCATTAGAAAATGCTATTATTGCCAAACAAAATTTAAAGCCTGATTTCAAAAGATTAGACATATTAATGGACAGCTACACAATTTAATAATACTCAAATAAATAAGCAATATACTACAAAATTATGTCTTACAAGTTATAAGGAAAAATAAGCAATAAACTTTATTCTTAAACCAAGATGGATCTGACAACTTACTTCACTCTTCAATGCAGCAGAAGCTGTGCCAGGCTCAACCGGATCAATTGCAAGGAAAGTCTCAATAAGCTGCAAGCAGCTCTGCAAGGATGCAATTTGCACTCCAGAGATCAACACCTACACCATAATCTGTAGCCCCTTACAAAAGTTCTGGAGGACGATACCATAGTGTAACTACTAGGCTACTGATAGGCTGCTTGTGATATAGCATTTCACCTGTGGTTCAGTAAAATTGATTCCAGGAGAAGCTGCAGGACCCAAAATCTCCCTCGAGCCTTATAAACATTGCTATATGTTCCTTTTCCACTCTTATTAAGCTTCTCAAATGTATCAGCCCAGCGAGAATTGCTCGAATGCATTCTTGTAGTAATTTGTTTAAATAAGCTTGTACAGTCGGCAAACTTTTCAAAATAATCGCTCCAGTTTTGACTCTGTCTCAAAGATTGCACCATTACCATTTACTTGAGAAGTAGGGTTCAGATTGAAAATTATAATTTCAAGTTCAGGAGAGTTGAAGAAGCCGCCTGGAGGAGGGCCACCATACTTGAGCTCTGCCCTCTTTTTTTCCCTAGGGCGCAATGGATAAAACATGCTTGTAATTTCTTTTGGTGATTGGGAGTCTCACACTCCCGCTCCTCAACACCCCCTTCCTCCTCTGAATACCACAGACTCTATTTCTTCATTTTCTTGACAAACTCCAAATGAACTACTGCGACTCGAACCTTGATATCTTATGTCATACTCTAACATTGCAGGAGAGCGAAGAGACTCGAAACATAAATTTATGCTCAACTCAGCTTATGGGAGGAATCTAGAACAAACTCAGAGGCGGCAAAGTTGAAAATTATCTTCTGATATCAGAGCCATTGTTCTTGTGGAGAATACTGGTGATGCTAAATTAAACAGACTAAAGAAATATAGGCGTTGATGGACTTGCATGCAAAAATGTGATCTCATCCCCGCTCCAGGTTGTTGGATCCCCTATCTATATTCACATGCAACCCGTATCTTTTGTAAGCAACTAACGGTCTTCCCCCATATAATGCAACCGTAACTAAAATTAAGGAGGAAACTCTCACTCAACTCGACATGCCATAATTTTTCTTTTCTCTTAATTAAACTACCAATATCCAAGACCGACTTAAATCAAAAGCTTATGCAAAATCTCAGGCCCAAAAGGGTAGGCATGCAACAACTATTACTTGTGAACTGTCAGAGATTGAGGAGACTATATTATCATTGGATCGATCAAGTAACTCAAATCTTTTGGCATTATTAGGTCATCGATGAAACCCTTGCTCCCACTACAATTCTAAACTATATCCAATATCATTTATTGAATGCTAAGGTCGGGATGATAATAAATCAAGAGAATATCAAATATCCCTCAAATTTATTTGCTATAATGGCTTCCATTGCTCTTAATAATTTATTATTGTGCTTCAATATTTTTGCACAATTAATCCTTAACTAAAATATTTAATTTATAAATTTAACTTATCCTTCACTCATATAAGAGCTTATCATGAGCCCTTTTAAATCCTCTAATTCCTAGTTAACAAAAAATCAAACAAGGACACTAATCAATCACATTATTCACAGCATACTATCAAGCAATTATCTCTAAAGGAGAGACCAAATCACATACAGCATCATGGTCAAGACAAAGTGCAGAGGGGGTATTACAAAAATAGAGAATGAATGCACTAAAAGACTGCACAGATGTGTTGCTAAATAAACTACATGTGTTGGAAAATGTATCACATGTGCTAGAAAACAAACATAATGTGTTAAAAGATGTTGTGTATACACTGGAACAGATGGTGTATGTGCTAAAAGATAGACTCAATGCACTAAAAGATGGCTTAGATGCACCAGAAAGTAGACTAGATGTGCTAGAAAAATCTAGGGATGTAGTAGACTGCCCCTCCTAAGTGTGGTTTCAACTAGGTGTTCTAGAAGTGAATTCACTAAAAAAATGTTTGGATGTGCTAAAATATGGAATAGATGCACTAGAAAAAGATAGGGATGTGCCAAAACAAAGCATGTATTCACTGTAAAAGGATAGTGATGCACTAGACAAAGTAATGGATACGCTAAACTGGAATATTTTAGCTTTTTTAACAATTTTTTTGGTTTTTTTCTTTGAGTCTGAGTGTTTCCAATGTGTATAATTTGATGAAAAATGGATTTTTCTTTTTTTTTTAGTTTGCAAATGTTAGGAATTAAACATTTAAATAGATGATTTTCTTGAAATATGACTTCAAACACAATAGCAAGTTGTCAAACAATTGTTTCCACCTTAAAACTAAACATTGAGTGTATATTCAAGAATCTGGTCCGATTCCTTCGATTTCCATAGGCATAAAATAAGAGAAGATAGATCAAGCACTTTTCTATTCTCAAGGATCACTAAAAATACCATAGCCCACATCTTAGAACCATGTTAGCTTACACAATCCTGTCACCCCCTAGAGGTGGCCCATGCTTTTTCCTTTCTCAGGTCTTTAAAACCAAAGTGGAATCCTCCACTTTTGGCCAATAATCCCTAATGGTTATATGATGAGTATCTTGTGGACAGATTCTTCCCTCCCCTTACACTATGATATAGAAAGTTTTCAAAAACTAACTCATTTGGCTTCTACACTCTGGTTCATAATAAGAGTTTTCGTTTAGTGAGGTAAATGATAAACTCCCTTAGGAGACCTCCCAACCCTTAGAACAAAGGCTTAGGGGATGGTTATTAATGTGCACTACCGTCAAATTGTGGACTTTCCCTAAATTTGCTTTTGATTATAGTGGGTTGGAAAACTTGGCTTTATTTGTTCCCACTTAGGTCATTCCCATAGGGTGAGTACTTTTTCCCACTATTACAATCCTTTTAAAGGTGTTAACCAAGCATTAAATAGTGAGTTTGGCATTTTGGTCAGTTAGTTAAGGGGAGAGCATAGACCTATCACTTCAAACAAAAAAGATAAAGGGTTTTTTAACCTTTTAATTAAACTAGGTTCCTAATTTAATCCAAAGAAAGCATTAAAACAACTCCAACCCCTGTATACATCATTAGTAGTTGCATAAGATTGTCTTTCACCAGCGTATAAAATTAATTTAAAGTAGAAAACCTTCCACTGTGCTAAAATATCATTTCTATGCACTAAAATAATAGTCAGATGCACTAAACTAACAATCAAATGCGCTAAAAGAACTATCCTATGCTCTAGAAAAACCAATGGATGTGCTAAAATAATAGTTAGATGTGCTAAGAAATCCTTGAATGCACCAAAGTATGTGACAGATGCGTAGAAAGATATTATGAATGCATCGTAACAATCATCTGATGTACTAAAATACTTTTGGTATGCACCGTAACAGTCCTATGATGTGCTAAAAGGCCCTTCATATGCACTATAACAATAATCTGATGCACTCAAATACTTTTCAGATGCACTAAAAGAACTCACGGTCACACTAAAAAAGAGTTCACATCCAAAATATGTGAAATAACATTTCTAGAAAATGTTAAAAATGGGGTTATGCCTCATGGTGGGCACCAATTTATGTATGTGTGTGAATTGTGAGAGTTAGTGAATGAATAATAAAACATACAAATTCAATGAGACATATTACATTAAATATTTGAATCAAAGAATTAACCAAGTTAAAATAAAACAAATCTCTAAAAACATTCCATTGTTCTCTACTCTCAAGGATTCATTAAATCATAATGGCTCTCAAATTTTATGTGTGCACTATGATTGTTAGGAATGACAACTTGAGAAACAAGATTCTAATCAAAATGTAAGAATCTAGTCCCTACATAATTTAATAAGCTATGTGATAATGGTGATATTGACAATGAATATGATGTTGAAAACTATGATGCAATTGGTGTATAAAAGCCAAGATGATAATGGAAATGCAAATAATAAACTAAGACACGATTCTAAGATAAAATGATACTATAATGCAACTTGCTAAATGCTAAAATATTATAAATGCTCCAATGCTCTAATGTAATTTTTGCATAGTAAGTTTGCTCATAGATTGGATGCAAAATGTTGTAGCAAGAGGTTGTATTTATAGGAATTCCTAAGCATCTTGTGATGTGGCAACAATCAATGGTCAAGATTCAAACATGAGAGATGAACAGTGGAGATGGAAGAATCATGGAGGATGTTCCCTTGATCAAAGGCAACATACCAAATGTATGAGAGAATAAAATGTGTAAGATTACCAAGTGTCCAACATTTTCCTAAATTCAAATTGGGAATTTAAATATTAATTGATGAGTTGGCAAGAGGAAAAGTTGGAGACATGTGCTTAAATTTAAATTTTGGATTTAAACTTAGTGAAAATATTATTTTAATTAAATAAAATAAACTATGTGAATTTGTTTATTTAATTAAAATAGAGGAATTTGATTTTAGATTGAAGAATTAGAAGAGTTTGAACTATATAAATAAATTTGGTATTTATTTATAATTAGATGAATTAAAGGGGTTCATTAATTAAATAACTTGTATTTAACTAATTGTCTTGACAGATTTTAGGTGTATACAATAGGTATTTGGGCATAAGGTGAAGGAGGGTTTTGAGGAGGAGAAGGAGGTGGATTATCAACTCTTGAAAATTAAAGAAATTAACATCAAAAACATATTAAATCTACTTATTAATAACAAATTCACAAGAAAAACTTACTCTTTTGAGCTCCCTGTCAACATGGTGGCATTCTAACAAAGAATCAGCGAAGAAACCATGAAATTTGAGCTCTCAAATGCGAGCACACTTGGGCAAGGTTTGTACCTACTGCAGGTGGAGGAAATAGCACAATCATAAATGAAATGAGTTTTTTTTATTTTAACATGACATAACGTGCTTGCTCTATATATTTTTACATTTTAAAGATGGGTGGCCACTTTTTGGCCCCTCATCTTTCTGCACCCACCTAGGTGTGTTGGTGTCTCATACAAAGAAAGAGAAAATTTTATAGAATGAAAATCATAGGGTGTGCTAACGACTCAAGAGCCTCAATATGATAGTTTCTCAATTCAAAAAATACAAAAATACATGAAATAAATTGAAATAGCAAGAAGAATACTTTAACTTTGAAAGATAAACCAGATCTAATAACAAAATGATAAGAGAAAGGAATAAGAAGACCAACTCACTAAAGGTGTAGCCTCCCACAAGCTCCCCATGAACAAATTGTGCCTACACACATAGTGATAGAAAATTGTTGTGGTTTTGTTTTAGAGCTTGTTGAAGTCAAACCCTCATTTTGATGTTTCCACCTCCATAGATAGTCAATAGACCACAAGATATAGAAATGATAAATAAATAGAAATTAGATACAAATTATAGAGTGCAATTACAATATATGTTAGTCTACAAAAAAAGACAATACAAGTAAATAGATATTACCCTCCTTTCTACATGCTTGGAGGAGTTGAGAGAGGAAGGAAGAGAGAAAGACAACCACATCATTAGTATGAAGCTTGGACAACTTGCAAAAGAAAATGGTGTAGAGTGTAGAACAAGAGTGAATAGAAGTGATAAAGAATAGAATATCTAGAGTGAATAGAGATCAAATGAATTACAAGAATCAAGTTCAAAAGTGTTTTTTGGAGGTACGAGGAAATTTTTAGGTAGTCAATATTTGAAGGGGTTATTACAATTTGTAGGTTAGTAGAGAATGTAATGACTCCAACGTCCACTAACCTGAGAATCTGGTAAGAATGTTCACATAGTTTGAAAACATCTACATGACATGAAAGCATCCTAGAAAAAGTTCTCTCCACCAATGAAAAATGTCAAAGGAACATGCAAAGAGTAAGGAAAATGTGGCAAATTTTTGCATTGTTGGGTTTGTAAGGCTAAAGTTAGGTAACATTATGGGAAATTGTACTAGGTACAATTTTATGCCATAACAAGACCATAGATATATTACTAACATGCATTTGTTTTTTGAAATATAATAGTGAACCCAATGACCACAATATTGTAGATATTAAAGGAGATCAATAATTTAGTAAGGACATGAAGATGAACAAATGAGAGCGATAAAATAATACTAGAATAATATGGACATATGTGAATTTGTAGAACATCTTGTAAGTATATTCTCTCAAGTGGACAACAAAACCTTTGACTAAAGCCTCTTCCCAAACAAGATGTTTGAGTTGTTTAGGAAGTAGAGAAAGATGTGTGTGCATACCATTAAAGAGTTGTAGCTAGTATTTGACATTTGTAGAATGAGGTTGTTGAATGGAGTCTATAGATGTAACCTTTAAATAAATTTCAAGACCAAACATGCTACAAGAATGTTGGCAATAACATTTGCAATTAACGTTTTCATCATGAAATTAAAACCGAGTGGAATAAATTGGCATGTGAGTATGTTAAAATATGATAATTAGGGTTGTAAAAATTTAAAAATTGGCTTAAAATAAAATAGTTTGAGCAAGCAACTTTTGACTTTTAAAGATATTTGATAGACTGAGATTTCTTGGTAGATGGTTCAGGCAATTAAAACATATAACTCTATACCAACATTAAAAAAGAAGCTTGATAAAAGAGGTTCCTAGCATGAGTAGCTTTGAATACTAATTCAAAGTTATAATAACAAAGTGGAGGATGAATCATATGAAATGTTGGTTTGGAACTCATTTTAAATTTTACTTATTCTATAAGAAACACATTCTATTATAACAACACATAAATTTATTATAAACTATTCTATAAGAAGCATATCTAAAATATGCGTCTTTGATAAGTGAATGTCATTGTGAATTCTCTAGAAGGGTTTATGTAATAGTAGCTCACTCCAATAGAATGATTCAAAATGTATATATTTTGTTAGAAAGGTAGTGGAATAGGTGATACTCAAACAATTGTTGGTATTGAACATATTTCCAATTCAACAGGTCATGTCATGTATGAATCAATGAAGCTTGAATTTGGAGCATTAACATCATTGTAGAGAAGGATGCCTTGGATGTGTTTATTAGTTTACATTCAATGAAACAAATGACATATTGCATATTGTAACCTAGTTGTTTTTAGTAACGAATGGAAACATTCTTGGGAATTGATATCATGGCCAACAATACTCTTAGTAAGGAACTTGTGAAATACAAAGAATGTTGGGTTTTTAGGTTCAATATTAGTGTGGATGCTAAAATCTACAAAATGTGGTTAGAAATCTAACAATAAAATCTGCAGAGTCGTTAGTATTTCAACAACAAATCAAAATATTTAACATCCTTATGAAATAATACATCATGTTCAAAATGCAAACAAATGACAAAAGATCTAAAGCAAAAGCATAAGAAAACATGATGCAAACTATCTCATAGTGGATTGGTGTCACATGTGCTAGTGACCCTTTCCCAATCCTTGATTAGAGCTTAAGATGAAAATGCTATGAAGATGGAGATGCTAAATGGACAAGATCAAATCTCAAAGAGAATGACCTTGCATCAAGTTGTGTAGATGATGGATTTGTGAAGAGATTGTGAAGGGTTTGATAAGAGATGAAGCCTCTATTTTATAGATTTTCAAAATGCTATGTCTTGAAAATGGACCAATGTGGGACAAAGATCAAGCCAATAAGATAAGGCCACTTGTCAAGTGATGATAGGCCAATGGTTGTGCAAGATTTGGGAAGAGTGCCCATGCGAGGGAGAATTTGAATTCAAATTTTCCAATAAATGCTGAGTTTGACTTTGGAAGGGGACATGTAAGAGGCATGTAAGGCCTCATAAATGCTCTGTTTGGTGTACATGTCCACTTGGGGGGAGATTCAAACTTGGAGAATATTCTCCCTTTATGCCAAGTTGAAAATAAAGATTTTGATAAATCAATTAAATGCAATTTCATGTGCAAGTGGCCAAATCTAGAGAATGCAAGTGGGTGAGATTAGAATTAGATTTAATCAGGATTAATTAGCTAGGATGATGATTAGGATGCTTTGACTTTTATGACTTAAATAGTTGATTTATTTAAATCAAGAAGGATGGAATATGCATTATGATGGATGTTTGATTTATTTGATTAAAAAGGTTGATGATAAGTTTGATTTATTTGATTTAAGCTGATGACTTTAGGAGATTGACAAATAAACTTGATTTATTTGCCGAATGGATGAATATGACCTAGTTGAATGCATTATGTCAATTTGACGTGTCTACAATTAGTTGATACATGCAAATTGTCATGGTATATTTCATACTTATGTTCAACTTTGGTTATGTGTTTTGCAATGCAATCTAGCACTACATGGGTGGGAAGAACAAGTTGAAATTGATATTATCTCTCTAGATGGAAAGGATTGATGAGTTGGGAACATTTAGTTGATCATCATTATGACCAAGCATGTATATAGGTTAGCCATTCTCAACAATAGTTAAATATGGTTTTTCTTACAAGATCTAGAGGGTTGTGTGTCTTGTTTACTCGAGGGTGTGAGGTTTCCATGTGGACATATAGCTATCAATGTATTGTATTGCATTTTTAGTTGATTCCTGGTCATTACATTAAAATGGGTATATTGAAGAGGTGTTAAAGTAAATAATTGCATAAATGTTTCCCTAAATGTAGCTCACCATGGACACATGTTATCTTTAGATTATTTGCATGTAATAGATAATTGATTTTCTTGAGCTCCTTCTTAAGAAAAACCAACAAAATCACACGTTAGAAAATATTGTTTTTTATAATTTAATGAGGTTTTCGTATGAAATTGATATATGAAGAATAACATAAAACAACAACATTCCTTTTAAAATATACTACTTAGAAGCAATGCATAGTTGATATAAGAGAATTGATATAAATTGTTTCAAAAGCAATCCAAAATAAAAAATAAAAAAATAAATGAAATAAACACAAAAGAGCATTCATGCTCGGTAGGAAAAATGACACTTCATATACCATGAGACTTTTGAATTCATATCAACTCCCTTTGTGGTTTTCTCAATACACGTGTTCTCTTTGTATAGATATCATCTCAAATTTTTATTTGATTTTAAGATGTGAAGAGAATGCCAAGTTAGAGGTTTCCAATTTTACAATCTAAATTTTCTTCAATTTACTACTACATTTGTAACCCATGAAAGAGAATAAGACAACATTTTATGGAATACGATTATCACTATGTATGTACATATGACATGGGGTTTTTCTCAAGGAAATCACATTATTTTAATGGAACTATAAATGATAAGAGGAATTTTGAGTCCCTAGCTTTCTTGTCGACATTCTCAATGGGTGAGAGTGTGTCATGGAATACAATTATTACAATCACATTGACATAGAACCCAAGAATATTTAATTTATTTTGTAAACATAAATAATTAGATCAATTGTTTTGCATTAAAAAAAACTGCCTATCAGTTATAGATCCTAATACCTTTGACATAATAAATCAACTAAAAATTATCATATAAAACTGCCTATCATTTCTTTGGCGGCGGCTGACACTCCGTCTCCTTCTCACATAAGTACAATTGAATTAATGTATTTCGCGCTTATATTAAAATTTGTTAATGCTTTTTGCTGATTGCGAGGATTTGGCTTAGGTTAAAGAATGAACCAAAACAATGAAAAATCGAAATACAGTACGAAAAACGCCGAAAAATGATGAACGGACGGGAATATTTGAACCATTGATTTGTAAAATCAGATCGTCCATTTCAATGAGAAAAAAACAGAGGGCACGCGAAGATAGGAGAAACCCTAACGGAAATTGCCGCTGCCAAAAGTCGTGGAAAACGCAGTGGAAAATCGCGCAGAAGTTTTTAAGAGGTAATCGCGGCTACAAACCCAAGAACTCACAGAAATCGGGCGAAAATCAGAGGAAACCGGCAGAAACCTCAGGATTTCCGATTTTTTAACGTGATTTTTTCGCTCCTTCGATTTTTTTTTTGTTTTTTTTTTCTTGGGAAACGGGATTATTTTTGGGTGTGTTTTTATTTCACTATAAAACAATTCTGTTGTTATCTGTTAAATGAAGGCATTGGTTCTGCGGTTTCATCTACGCCTGTTTTCATCCATGCGTAGGGTTTATAAATAATTTATCTAAACGTTTGAAATTTTTGTTGCAGGGTAGGATAGTGTAGGGTTTCATGATGAGCAGTAGGACTGAGTACCCACCAGAGCTATGCCAGGAGAAGATCGCACAATATGCTGGGGAAATGTTGGGCTTCGGAGTCATAACTAGTGGCTTCGAAGAATTTATCAGAAACTCTTACAAATGTCGCGCCGGGTTGCGTGAGCGTTTCATTGCTGGAACCCAAGCGGTACGAATGAATACTCCACTGTTCGCGTGTCGTCTTACGGCTGCTTTTGTGTTGAGTTACTCAATAAAACATTCTGCGGCTTATGTGAGACAAAAGGAGGACCCATGGAATTCTCTCATGGGAAGCTTTGCTAACGGAGCGTTACTTGGGATGGGTTCTGGGCCAAGGAAAGTGGCAGTTTGTGCCATCGTTATGGCCTCTATCGATGGCTCATTCGCAATACTGGAGCGGTTTCTGGATAGAGCTAATTCATAAGGTAGATTTACATGAAGCTGGTTGTCTTTTTTTGGAGTTAGACAAGAAATCTAATCTAGTTCAGGCATATGCACTAGTTTATGTTTTGAATCAGGAATCCACAATTAGGGAAATAATGGATCATAATGCATTTTAAAATTTGGACATGCTCGTCCCCGCAATTTGTTGAAGTCACTTGCTTTTAAATTTTGGATTTAGATATGTTATTTCATTCATGCATTTTGTCAATCAGTTCAGTATAGGTTGTTAGATTTGTAATCTGGAAAATGTTTTTCATTTTTTACTTTGCAAGTTTAAATTCCTGTAAGACATGAAAACAAACCTTTTACTCAAAGGAAGGTTACATTTTATTTTATTTTCTTGTGTTTTGATATTGATTTAAGAGCTGGAAATTACAACGTAGCATACTATGATAATCACAGCAGAAAATAGTTAGAAATATATGGAATAACAGCAGTATTAAACAACTATGTCTAGCATTTGGCTAATGCTCTTTTATATATATATATATATCACTTCCAAAAACAAATTTCATGCACCTCGTATTTCCCACAAGGATTCACTTTTTGCATTAGTGCTCTTAGGTAGTACAGTACAGATTCGTTTATATTTTTCTCCCTGCGCAAAGTGTTTTTCTTCAAGTAAATTAGAAAAATACATCTTATTTGCAATTTGGGATGTTATAGCGATTAGTATATGTCATGACAATTTTATTTTTATAATAAAAGAATATTAGTTGTGAGAAAGTGAGTACTTTGGATTTTTTTCATAAATAAAAGCATATTAATTGTGAAATAGTAAACTTTTTTTTTTTTTGTTTTTAATGTTAGTTTCGGTAGTTTGTTGAGTAATCTTGTAAACATATTAGTTTTGGTAGTTGGTTCAATAATATTATAAAGAAATAGTATTTAAAGAGTTTTAAGTACAAAATTGTGTGTATTATGAACTAAAGATGGTTTGGTCATCAAAATGGCTATTAGCTCAAAATCATATTAATTGTGAGAAAGTGAATACTTTGTATATTTTGATAAATAAAAGTATATTAATTGTGAAATAGTAAACATTTTTTTAAACCTTTTTTTTAAATGTTAGGTTTGGTAGTTTGTTGAGTAATCTTGTAAACATATTAGTTTTGGTAGTTGGTTCAATAATATTATAAAGAAATAGTATTTAAAGAGTTTTTAGTACAAGTGTGTATACTGAACTAAAGATGGTTTGGTCATCAAAAGGGCTAGTAGCTCAATGTTAGAGCACTCCAGTAGCAAATAGAAGATCCTAGATTTGATTTCTAACTGGTCAGTGAAAACTTTAACAATGTACGAGAGCCCATATCAATAGAGCCAAGCCCAAATAGGATCCGTAAACACCTACAATGTGACTCAAAGTGAGATTTTGGAAACTTAATCACACCTAAACCTAGGGTCGACTAGTCATTCATGAGGCCAATAACTCCATGGTACAACAACCAAACAACAAATTAAAGATCTTTAATTTGATTCCAAGTTGATCCATAAAATATTAACAATAATATAAAAAATGTGTTAAGAAATATTTTCTTCACTATTAGGTCACCAATTTTTTCCAACTATAAACTTCTCTTTGTTTGTTCATGCTTTTATGTTTCAGGACCCAACTCACTCAAAATGTCATAGATGTAGATATCAAGGGATTTGAAAATTATGGGAAGTGTAGACAACAAAACTAAAACTAGGCAGTTCAATTTCAATTATAGTTGTCTAGGCAATTCAATTTCAACTATAGTTGTAAATATCTTTTTATTTAATGCATATGTAATTCATAGTAGTTAATTACATTAATAAGTTTGGTGGCACTTATGTTTTTCTATTCAAATTTCTTTAATTTATTAATGAAATTAGTCACACAATGCATATTCATTTTTTTTAACTTATTACCAATCACAATATAGTATTCAAATTTGTGGAGTGGAAGAAACCTTTTGTATAGAAGCTTTCAACTAATAGTAACAAAATGTTTATAAGATATTCTAATTTGAGAACTTTAAATGAATTGAAAACATTATTTACAATCAAATTTTAACCTATTACCAATATAAATATTAGTACAAATTCATTTTTCATCATTAACAATACACCAAGTTCAAACTTCTCCCAAATATCTTGCCGCATCAATACAAGATATTTTATTTCTTGAAGCCTATAGTGACGTATTTTTTTGTCTTTCCAAATACGAATCATTTTGTACAGTTAAAACATTTGAGGAATATATATGATTGGAAATTTTTTAGAAAATGCAACAAATAGGTGTCCACACAATCAGTTCACCTTTGCTACAATACTCCCAGTCTATGCCAAAATAAGAGCTTTGAAGCATAGGGCATAGGCATTCATGAAAGCATTAGGGAAAGGGGATTTTTATTGGATGTATTAGTTGCCTCTACTCATTTAGACATGTACATACAATGTGAAACCATACATGAGGCATGCCAATTTTTTGATAAAATGCCTCAAAGACATGTGGTCTCATGGAATGCAATGATTTTTGGATATGCACAAAATGGATTTGTTTAAAAGGCCTTGAAAATTTATAAGAAAATACACTTTGTAGGTGTAAAGCTAGTCTCCACAACCATTTCCAGCATTCTTACAACTTATCCTAAAATGGGAGATTTCCACCAAGCCATGTTTCGGCTTATCCTAAAATGGGAGACTTCCACAAGCGCATTGAAATACAACAAAGTATAATTGAAAGCAATTTTTTCTCAAATTTTGTAGTTGGAACCCTTAGATTATATATATATGATAATTCTTTAAATTAAAGATATTCATTATTGTTTGAATCTGTAAGAATTATAATTGATGAATTTTTAGGTTTCAATTATTCTGTTGTCTATTTACAATCTCAATCTTCAAGTATTATAACATGTTGATTGCTTCATATCCAGTACGTGCTCTAGATAAACAATGTAGTAAGAGAACTCCAAATCTAGTTCTTTAAATCAAAGGTATTTATTATTGCTGAAGCTATAATAATTTTATTAGTGATTGATATCTAGTTTCTTATTATTCTGTTGTCTATTTACAGTCAAAGTTTTCAAGTATAACATGCCTATTTCTTCATATCCATCACGTGTTCCCAAAAAAAAGATATTAAGAGAACTCCATATCTAGCCTAGAATTATGATAATGGACACATTTGAGAAGGCACAAAATTCAAATTCAAATGCTAGAAAAAACCTTCTAGGCATACCCTATTTACCTTTTTGTCTTGTCCTTTCTTTCACATGCTTTGTTTTATTTGGAACAATTTCTTTCCTCTAAATGAAGATGATAGGCCTCTATAGAATAAATCTACAATGAATAAATGCCATCTTAGATTGAGGTCTACAAACTATTTATATATCTAGATAATTTTCTATGTCATTCTTTGCATCATCAACATGAATATTGAGTCACTAATTTTTTTTATTCTTCCATAGATGTCTTCAATTTGCTTCCAATAGTTCCACTGATCTATGTTCTTTCTTAACTTATGAAATCAAATATCATCCTTCTCACTTCCTTCACCAAGGCTATGGGAAGTCTATCTTTGGGATTGAGTTCACCCTCTAGCTTCAAATCACTACTTATGTCCTTCACAATTTTCTCTATTGTTCATTGATATCCTCAACCATAACTAGTTCTCATCACTAAGAAGTCTTAAAGGCCTCAATAATTTCCTAGATTGATTTCACCATGCTAGCTAGATCATTATAATACAATTCTCTTTGGTTTGTACCAGTTCTCCTAACTCTACATACCATCTTCATATCAATACCACTTGTAATGAGATACTTGGATAAACTTATTTGTAGTTGTAGAGTACAAATCAACCATTTCAAGACTTGGAACACTTGTTCTAATTTGATTTAATGTATTATATATATAAATTCAAATTAAATAGTTAACAAAAGTGTAGGGTACACAACAAAATGTTCAAAATATTGTTGTGGGGATGAGAAAATAGTATATCTATTTTCTTGTAGAAAAAATTACAAATATATGTTGCCCATCCCTAAGATATTACCCTACAATCTTAATGTAATATCCCAAACCAACACACTTAGAAAAAAACCTAATGGAAATCTTTTTTTGAAATAATGACAACACCGATAATAAAACAATAACATGCCACACTTGCACAACATTGTGCACACAAGTTTCACAATGAAACCATGACAATAACAAAAAGAAAAACTCACCATTGCATAAGCTAGATGGAAACATCTGAATACTAACAACTCATGGGATAAATCCACCAGAAAAAGAAAACGAGAGAGAGAAAGAGAGAGGACAACACTTACAAAGAGAGAGAGAGAGAGAGATAACACTCACACAATGATTGGTTACTAGACCATGATCTTATTCTCTCACAAACCACAGCAAGGTAGGATGAGGGAATCATCGACCTCCAATCCACATCCAAACACACTAAAAAAATCTAACACATGGGTAAAACCTTCATGAGAGGTTTCCTACCCATCAAACATAACACTTCACTAACATGAATAATGACAGGTCACTTCTAGATAACCACATGTTTACCAAGACATCCCATCACAGAATGGCATCACATAAGTGGAATAATCTACTCTCCAACACCCAATGACCTATGTGGAATTTATTGATGATGCCAAAAAGGCCAACCATGAAGAATTACAACTTTCCCTTATCTTCACAATACTAAGTGCACAATCTCCCTAGCCCTAGGTTTGACAGTTGGACAACTTTCAAATAAGGCACCCAAAATGAGAAAATACAAGCCATAAGTTTTAGACCAAAAAAATATAATAAAATGAACACAACACCACTAGACCCCTAGTACCATCATGAACACATTTCTTTTACATGGTTTTCTCGTGTGAGGCCTCAAAACAAAGAAGAAATATCAATTCTTGAGATAGGGATCCTTGACTAGGTTTTAGAGGGTTTCAACAACTAAAACGATTGGAATGGGAAAAATAAAAGGCTTAAAAATTAATTTTCATTGCAATTGGGCTTGGAAAACCACTGGCTAACCATGTTTAAGAGGGTTAACATTCTTTTTTTTTATATGGCAACAAGGCCACCCAAATAGAGTTAGACAAAATTCTGAGCATTAAGTGTACAAAACTAGGTTGTCCAACTTATCACCAAGCTGTACAAACATGCAACTAGGCCGCCCAAAGCCAAAAGGCTTCCCAATTAGACTTGAAATTTTTTTTATTGAGTTTGAAGGAGCTAATGAGAAAACTAGGCCACACAAACTCATAAAATGACACTAATAATCATTTTAAGCACCAATTGAAGTATTCCTAAGTTTCTTTTATCCTTTTCACAATATAATTGTTGATGGTGTTTTTATGCACTTCTCAACACAGGCAGTGCGTAGGTGCACTACCTCTCTTGAAAGACAATACTCCACAATCAGATTATAGAACACTATCCCAAGGTCTCTCAAATGTCAGGTCATGACAGTGCTTGGATACCTCAGTAGTTTGATGTGATTTGTTGGAATCACAAGGCGGTCTTATAAAAAATATAAAGCAAGGACACAAAGCATAGAAGTTGGATCTTGAAACAAAGCTCCTAGGATGGGAAATTGTTGTGCATAGGCTGTAGGTTCAAACAACAATCTTGGACTCCATTTAGTTGTTGGATTTGGCTTTACAATGTGCAATGAACCTTAGCATAGGTTAGTTACTAAAAAAAAAGGGAAAGGGGCGAAGGAGAGGAAAAGTTCCTAAGTCTGAAGCTTGCTATGAATAGTGACAATGGAGTTCCTACAATGGACAATTCCTTAAAATAATATCCCACTTAACCAGGGATTTCACAGTATCATGGAAATTGTGCTATCTTCTAAGGGCTGCAGATATTTCATCCTTCATCCACCACATACATGCATGAATCAAAGATAAATGTTTGGAGTAGCTTTAAAATCAAGTCCAGGCTAACTTTGCACAGCTATCTACCATCAGTAAACAGCAAAAAGTATGGTCTAAGGAATCATCAACAAGGCAAGAATTTTCACAATCACCCCATAGCATTCCTAAGATTTATCCAAAGAAAGAAAACAACTAAGTAAATAGCAATAAGATCTAAGTCAAACTTCTAACATTGGAGAATGAATCAAGCAACATGGGAGAAACCAAGAAAATACACCAAGTCAATGCTATTTCTTATAAATTTCTGCAGCATGTCTTTACAACAACTCAACTCTCTCTTTGCAAATGAGAGGAGTGCCCTATTTATAGTTTTCCAAAAGTTAAATGAATGGCCAAGATTCATTACAAAATAGGGTTTCACCTACCCCCAAATAGATCTCAATTTAAAATTACATTCCTGTCCCTTCCCTATTTTGTCCTCTAGCAGATGGCACTATAGCTCTTTTGTCCTGTAGCTGATTGTTGTTTCCTTTGTTGTAGCTACTCTTCAGGGAGGTCTTCATCTTTGGTTGGGCTGTCCTCCTGCTCCTTGGAAGCTGCGTGTTCTATGTACTTGAAGATGACAGCCTGGAGCTTGTCGATTTCAAGGATTTCACATCACAATGCCTGATAGCTCCATTCCTTAGCATTTTCTTTCAGCCTTTTCCACTCTTCATCATACTTCAAGCCTTGGTCCCTAAACAACTCTGATTGGTCGAAGGCGTGGGCATCAAAACTCAGGAATTCCGTTGTGATTTCTCCAGCTATCCTGTCCTTCATCTTCTCCTAGAAGTATGGTTTGATCTTCTCTGGATCCATTTGTACTATGGGCATATCATAGCCCGTCATTAGTTTTAGATATTGGGCACATTCTGCCTGGATTTCCTTGATCCACTCTGCTTAGGATTTGCTCCAACCTCTCCTTCTAGTTGTCGAGGTCTCTGCGCCACACATCAACTAGCTAGTGATCTTCTTTTTTCAGCTCTATCTTCTCCTCCCACGTGGCCTCAGGCATTTGAAGGATAGCTTTGATTATTGGGAAGGTGGAGTCGTAGGTTGCAGGGAAATTGGTGTAGAGCCTCTTCGTGCTCTCCAGAGATTGTATCAAGTCTAAGAACTTGTTGGTTGTCTGCACAACCCTGCTGATTCCCATGTTTCTGACGTATGCGACCTGTTGGAACCAATCCTTGGTGGTTTTCTCCAAGTTCTTCCTTCTTTCCATTTTATCTATTTGCTCCTTGGAAAGCAATTGTGGTGCGGCCACAGAGGTAGTGGGCAGGTCGTCCACTGAGGACCATTGCTGTATGTAGTCTATTAATGCTGCAACCTGCGCCTTGAGCTCATCCTTGGAGATTTTGTCCTGCTTTATTAGGTGCACCACTATGGCCACTGACTCCTCAAGGTGCTCGACCTTCTATTCTCTGGTTGTTGTCCCCAAGTCAATGGTGGAGATATTATAACTTACCCCAGTTTGGCCAATAGTAGGTGTTGGAATGTGCACTGCTTGGGAGCCGGAAGCATCCATTGTTATCTTGGATCAGACCTTGGGCTTCTTCTCCTTCTTCGTTGTGATCTAGGATCGAGCCAAGATGGCCTCCAATCTCGCCCTTGGGTCCTTCAGCACTAGGGTCATTTTCTCAAGTTTCCTTTCCAACCACTCAGGCACAACAAACTTCCCCTTAGGTGAATCACGGCTACCCTCGCCCTTCTTAGTCAAAGGCAAGACTTCTACCTCCTTTTCCTTTTGGGGTTCTCCTTTCTTTTGGGTAGCATCCTCCTCTTCGTCAGAGTCATGAACGAATATGAGGCATTTGATGGGCAACCCAGTGGATGGTTACTGTATGGGGCTTTCTTCTTTTGCTGCTTCTTCTTTCTTCTCCTCGGCAACCTCGGCCTCGGGGCCTGTGATAACATGGGCTTCAGCTTCGGCCAGGTCCTTAGTCTGTTGCTCTTCTGGTGGCTGCCCCTCTTCACCATGTGGTGACTCTTCTGCCTCTGTCCCAACATCCTTTAACTGCCGCGCCACCTCCTCCTCAAGGTCCTCATTGAATGTTTGGATGATTTCCTTAGCACTTGAGCTACCCTCTTCATCCACACTCTCGGAAGAGCCTTTCTCCTCCTCCTCATAGACCACCCTATCGATGGTTCGGTGCTCATATTCAAGGTGCTTGTGATATTCGTCAGCCTCCTCCTCGATAGACTTCGAGGCTTCTTGTTCTCATTCCTCCAACTCTTTTGAGATCTGCATTGTGGCTTCCATAGCTGGCGGCCCTGTCAGTGGTTGTGAAGGATGAACCGTTGCAAGGACTTGGGTGAGGGCTACTTGGAGAGTTGGATTCATCAATATTTGGGAGAGCTTAGGGGGAAGGTTCGTCATGTGTCTCATAAGAGCCTCAGGCATAGTAGTAGTAGGAATAGGTGATGTTATGGTTGCCAGAGGGAGGGATGTAATTGGTCACATGGCAGCAGAAGAAGAAGGGGGAGTGGTCATGCCAGAAGAGGAGCCATCATTAATTACCGACTTGGTTGGGGGTGAAGGAGCAAGATGGACAGAAATGTCCACTGCCGGCGGAGATGCGGTGACCATAGCCAGGGAGACGGGTAGTGCAATAGAAGGAGCAGGAAGAGCCGAGGGAGGCTGCAACTCTATCGTACCCATTGCCTGTGTTAAGCCTTTTAGGAGATGAGCCTCCCGCTTCTTTCTTCGCTTATTCCTTCAGATCTGGAGACTGCGTGGTCTCTGTTCCTTTCCTCTTCTGGGACCTGGTGACCGAAGGAGACTTGGAGGTCTCTCCCGTCGATGTGGTGGCAGCGACATCTTCTGTGGCACTTGGATCCCCGCTATGTGCTTGTTGCTAAAGATTTCCTGGATGTGCTGGAGCTACCGAGAAAGCTCCAGGAGGATGATTCTATCATTGGGGTAGCGAGGCAATCTATTCGGCCTTTCAGAGAAGCCCTGCGCTCGAATGTACTTAAACTTGGGAAATTAGATGAACAGAAAAGCATATTGCTTCAGAAGCGCCCTAGCGTTGTGGGAGACCCTCCTCTTGAAGTCTCCAGCGATCAATCTAATGACATGGCCGATGAAGGCGCCATTAACCCTGTAGTACTCCTTGAAATTGTGGTACTAGAGCTATGGATATTTTTCATAGGCTTTAAGTCCTCGCTTCTGCCCCTAATCGGGCACTACAAACAGCCCGCTGTACTATATTTGATCTGCTAGAGAGTATACGAGGTAGGAGGTCATGTAGAATTTAGAACTCTTCTTTACATTAACAAACTACTCATGGAAGCAGTTGCTAATGATGCCTCCCCAATAGAATGAGACCTTGGTTGTAACATCCTCATTTCTGCGTAGGATCTACTTAATATAGTATGCCATCCACTTCTGGAAGTAGGTGGCCGTTGGAAGACCCATAACCCTGCTCAACAAGGTTACCAGGTCGTGGTAATCCTCGTGGAAATCACTACAGAAGAGTTCCTAGGGAACCTTCGCAGCGCTACCCTATTTTTCTTTAAGCCAATGCAAATTTATTAACCTTTTACAGCTTGTTGGATTCGCGTCCCACGCTGCCTGACATTCTTCTAATGTGGGGACCTCCATCTCTTGGAACGTGGGAATGTGGAAGGTCTTGGTGATCCCCTCTGGCGACATGTCAGCAAAAATGTTTCCCTCCCTATCAACGATTGTTCTGGTCTCTGTCTGATACGCTTCTCGGCAAGCCATGACCAATTCAATCACCACGAGAGATGGGGGGAAACCGGCAGCCTTAGCTATCCCACTTTGCCTTATTAATCTATCATTTTTCATTGTTGGGTTGACCCTAACCCTCTGAGTGAATTCATCTATATCCACTTGGCCAATATTAGTATCTAAAATCTCCTTCTAGTCCATTGAGACCTTTGAGTGGAGCAGTTCACCCTGGAACTAGTACTTCATTTGATCTTTGTCTTCCTTTCCTCGAGGGGTCCTTCTTGACTTCTTGCCCTTATCCTTCTCGGTGGATCCCCCTGAAGTTCCTGCACCTGATTCCATATATTCTGCAAGCAAGGGCAAAGTCAGTGTAATAGATTATCAAAAGAATTCATGTTAGTCCATATCTTGAAAATAACATCTACTTCAAATAATTAATCAAGTATATCATAAATTTTATCTTTAGATGTTATTGATCTTCGTTTCAGGGCATTTGGACAATCCGGGCCCGGAGGGCCAGACTTCCCTGGCAGGAATGTTGTCTGGAAGGGAAAATGCAATGCAAGGCTCCTAGAGACCCTCCTTGATCGAATTTTAATGTTTTAGGAGGTTCATCATGAAGAAGAGCAAAATTTGGGACGTGGGTCAAAGTTAGATTCCAGATTTAGGTTTGTTTAGATCGATTTAAAGGGCCTCGGAGGTTTTAGGCCGGGAAGCTGCTAGGAAATGACAGTTGGTGAAGGCAGACAACAGATAGAAATCCAGCGGCGGAAGTCCGAAGACTGGGGCCCGGAGACATGAGTTTAAAGTTCAGCAGTAATTGGCATGGCGGGGCCCAGAGGTCGGGGCATCGGACAGCCTTTTCCATTAGAAACAACGGGCGAGAGGTGGACTTCCGAGGATGAAAGTCCAGATACCGGCACCTGGAGAGTGGATGGAAGAGCGGGGATCTCCATTCGGAACAGCGGTCGAGGACCATAATCCCGGGACACGGGGCCCGGCGTGTTGACGGCCACGAAGAGTTTCGGCAAGAAAACATGACAGATGGAAGCTCAGGGTCCAGCGACCAGGAAGATGGGGCAAAGATTCTGATAGCAGGAGATTGAAGGACTTTCGAGGATGGAAGTCCGGGAGCTAGGGCCCGGGGATGCGAAAGTTGCCGTCGCGAAAGAACAAGCTAACAACGATGAAAAGGTTAGGGTCCGGGAGTAGGGCGGCATCGATAAGTTCGCCGAAAGACTGCGCAGTGGTAACAACAGAAAAAAGAGCAGGGAAACCCGCTGTCTAGGGCCTGAAGACAAAAAAATGATGGATCAATTTTAAATTGCCAGATGCTTAATAAGCCAAAGCATCGGAAGAGCCCGGAAGCTGGGGCGTCGGGCAACGTTCGTTGTTGCCGAAGGAAAACCTCACGCGGAACTCCAGAGACGGAACTCTAGGGTTTCGGGCCCAGGACGACCAAAGGATGCAGGTTCATTTTCCAAATTTTCACGGCGGAGCCGAATCAGGATCTGGCAGCTGGGGAGGTAGGGTGGTTTGGCAGTTCAAGCGCGGCAAAAGACGAACAGAAGCCTGAGCAAGGAAACCCGAGGAACCGGGCCCAGAGAGGAGGATTGTCGTCGGTGAGTGTTTGAAGTTTTGTATTTGGACGGTGAAGGAAGGCTTCAGGCTTGGGATGGACGTTTTCCCTACGCGAAGAATAGCCGCGGCAGGGAGAAGTCTTGAATCGAGAAGGAGGGCATTTTAGGTGTTTGCTCAGTTTTCTACCACTTGGGTTTGGTGTGCAATTTGATATTCTATCGTATTATACCCCCTATCAATTTGTTCATTTATTTAAATCTTTGAAAATCATGAAAAAGATGTATTGGAGGGCAACCGATGGCCTACTTCAAACACACGGAGTGGGGAGATGTGGGATCTATCAGGGGTCGATGAAATGATGTTGACTGCGATGATCGTGACGTCGTCAAAGGTAGTGGGCTCTAGATCATAGCTTCTCCAATTCGCTCCAATTCAGCAGGATGATAATGATTGCCCAGATTGGGCTTTTTATACCCAAACCACCATGAATGACTGCATTAAATGCTCGTACGGCTGTGAGAAAAGTTAGTGAATTTGAAGATAGGTTGGCGACGGTGGTGGGAACACCAAGGCCCGACAGCCGGGGAGACATGACGTGACGGCCGCCTTAAGATTTTCGCTAATTTGAACGGTGACGGCGGAGAGCTTCCCAAGCCCCGGAGGGCGGGATTCCGTCATTAGGGACGGCAGAACCATCAAGGAATTTCGGAAATGGAATACCAGGCAGTCGGGCCCGGGAAACTCTGCGGCAGATGGAAGATATGCGAGCTGCGATCGGTGAAGAGGATGGTGGGACCCGGGGGTGGGTTGCCACATGAGGTTCACCGTCGCGGACGGCAAAACCAAGGCAAAACCCTGGAAGTGGACTTCCGGGGTTTGGGGCCCGATAGGCAGAAAGCCACAGAGAATTTCAACAAGTTTTCGCAAACGGCGAGAGGTGAATCAGACCCCGGGGTCCAGAAGGATGCCCCGCAGACACCGCAGGAAACGGCGATCCCAGCGGGGAAATCTGGTTAGGGAACTCCGGACACCCCGGCCCAGCAGGGCCCGGGGCCATTTTAGGGCCAAAATGCCAGAGAGACTCCACGAGGCCCCAAAAGGCAGCAAAAAACCAAAAGCGGAGGCATGATCAATTTATGATGGAACTTTGGAGTAACATCGACCATCTGGAACATTAAAAAAAAAAAGAGGCACGTAAAATGAGGCGGCCCCAAAAAGACCCGACAAGGCGAAAGAAAAGAGGGTCCCCATTCCGAACGGGGCGTGTGTGCTAAGGGCACAACAATAATATTTAAAATCAAAGAGTAATTATGCTCAAAACCAACACTAAGAGATGTAAATAATCCATACTCTTCTCTATCATAAAATTTACATCCATCTTAAAGAGAGGTCCTTGTCATCAATATTACAATTTTTGTGAATGAAAAATAACTAAATACATGAATTAAACTTGGTAGAAGATGATACCATTATGTCCCTCAGTCCATAATGGTTGTTCGATGCTACTCGACCTCATGGAATCAAAATATCCAATTCCACTATGTTGGAAGATAGTCGCATGGGCCACAAGCACAACACCCATGCCAAACACTTGGTGAGAGGGCTTACACACACTATACATGATGAAAACACTCAACATATGCATCATATAACAAAAAATCATCCAAACCACAAGAATGAATCCTAGAGAAGTCATCATTTGGTATAATCACAAATGGGATAACACAGTCCACATTGGGAAAACTCAACAATGTCACATCTCAATACACATTAGGATAATTCACTAATGCCACATCATATAAACATTATGGGATAACTCACTACTAGGGTACCACAAGGATCAGCATTGGGAAACTCACGAATGACATATTACACACACAAAACACTAGGTAAGATGATAGAGAACTAGTAGGGAGTGCCATCTTGGTGCTCACCACTATGACACACGAAATCTAGTACCTCTCTCATATAGACAAGTGCACTTGACCTTATAAGACCCAAGCTCCCCAAGTTGACATTTCTTGCCAAATATCCTTAGCCTTTACAAGTGCTCAAGGCATTAGGGAATTATCCATTATCTTAGTTAATTTATTGCCCATGTTTCATTAAATGATTCCCCACTTGTGATCAACCTACTTTCCAGTTTGGGCCAGGGAAATGTTGGGAGACAACCCAATACCTTTTCTAGTACCTTATTCCTAGGCTCTTTATACTCACCAATGAGTGGCATGAAAATCGATGCACAAAGTTCAATTTCATAAAAAACTTCTAACAAGTTTCCACAAGCACTATGCCAATATTTTATGGGCACTTTTACTGAAACATTGAAACTCATCACATTTCATTCAAAATGTTCAAAATTTTCTCATTTTTCCAATACACTACAACACAAAAAATTTCCAAAAACCCCATTAAAATTTCTTCAAATTTTTAAGTTAAAAAAATAAAAAAAAATCTAAAGATACCCTTTCATAGAAAATTTTTCCTACACCCCTTTCAAGCTATTAAACATTCACTTTGCACAATTCCTAAAATTTTAATAAAATAATTAATTAAGCATAAAATTTACAAATTGAATTGCATTGGGAGATGTCTATACTCCCCCAATATTATTTTAATATTCACATTTGAAATAAATTGACTAATTTGAAAGATAAAAAAAATACTTCAAATTATGTTAAAACTTCAAATGTGGAATATATTAAGAACACCAAATGAATGCATGATATCAATTACAAGCACATTCTCCTTTTCATTCCTAATCCAACAAATCTAACCTCGGCGAAATTCCCTTCCAAATTTTCTCCCAATCAAAATTTCAAATTTCTCCCAAAAGAGGGTTTTCTTCTCTCCAAAATTCCTCCCAAAATAAAATTAGATAATAAAAATAAAACTCTTTTTTCCTATTTACCCTTTTTCACTTTTGAAATAAATCAATTATAAAATTCAGTTTCTATTTCCTTAATTCCCATTTTCCTCAAACTCCTAATAGACACACCAATCAATTTCTAAATAACCCATATCATTTAAATTCACGATTTTAATCCATAGAAGCATATATTCATTTAAATTTGTGAAATTCAAAATTTAAACATAATATTTAAATCAAACATAGCCCACAATTATCAATCAAAGGAATTTGTGTAATTTAAGTAAAATGTAGATATCTAAATTTGATCAGCCCCATATGATTAAATTCACCTCTTTATTCATCCATTTTGTCAATATTAATTTATTAATATTATACTTTCTTCCTAAAGTCCTTAAAGTATTTAGTTTAACAATTAAATATTTTACCTTACACCTCTTTCCTCTCTAAATTAAATAAATACATCAATTTATTTAATTTAGTCATTGAACCTTTTTGAATAAAATCAATTTAAAATTCTTCATTTTTTATCTCTCCTTGTATCCCTTTCTAATCTGGATTAATTTAATTAATTCATGATTAGGATGTGCATCCTCTTAATCAAGGATTAATGTCACATCCTCCTACATTTTCTTCTTACTTCTAATATCTCATTAATTATCCTAATATTAGTTTTGCACAAACTTAATCAAGGTCATTAGCCACATTTAGTATCCCTTTTTAGTCAACTTTTCCCTTTTCCTTTCTTAGCATTGACCCTCTTTCCCATGTGAATTTTTAATTCAAATTTTATCCTTCCAAGGCTTACCTTATCCCCATGCAACTTCTAGAACATTTGACTTGTCATCTCATCCACATGTGACAAACTCCCACCTTTTTGGAGACCCTCTCTTATCCACTAGATTCTCCCAAGCATGTGAATTTTTAATTCACATTTATTTCTCCAACCACTTTCTCATTTCCCATGGAGAATTTTGAGGAATTCCAAAATTCTTCAAATGTCACTTTAATTCTCACTTGGGGACAAGAGGTTCCTTTTTGAGGAAATTTTTTCATCCTCCAAGTTACTTGTCCTTCCTCCACATCATGTACCCTCCTTCCACTCTACTTACACATCATCTTATCCTAATCCACTTCACCCTCCACATGTCAAGATGTGAGGGTTTGTGAGTCCTCAATTCACCATAGCCCTTCGCCTTGGCCTTGGTGGCTAAATCTCAAATATTGAATTCTCTAGAGAATTCAAATTCCTCTATAAATACTTATCTTCTAAGGAATTTTAAACACTTAGTCTTTTTTTTACACCCACATGCTATCAGTTTGAGCACTTAATTCACAAGCATTTCCTCTCACTTAGTTAAGTCATTCTAGCCATTAACATTGTATTCTATCACACATTGCTCATATTGCATAGCCATCCAAGGAGCACACAAGGATCTTAAACATCAAGGGCCAACCAAGGGATTCATTAACATGGAGAAGGTATGAGAATTTGCACAATTTCATCTCTTTTTCTTTGTGTTAACAATTCCTTAGGCTAATCGTTTAAGGTGTTCCTTGTGTTTTACATTGTATTTTAGTTGTTTTGCATCATTAAAATAGTTAAAACTCAAGGCTTCAGATTTCTTTTCTAAAATTACCTTTTAACCCCTCCCCCCCCTTTTTTACCCTTTTTAAAATAAAAGGTATTTTTTACCTTTTATTTAACTTTTTTCTCCTCCAATTAATTCCCTACCTTCCCGAGGCTGCCATTTGCAAACCATGCGTCTGATCAACTCCATTCAAAAACTCAAGTTGCTCTATTTTTGAGCTCTATCCAAAAGGTGTCTTTTGTTTCCTCCTATTGAGAAGTCATCTAGGGTCCCCTTTTTCATCCCCAATTGCCCCCTCGATGAGGCATACCCTACCATCATTCCTCCTCTCCTTCAATGCAATCATTGGGTCTCCCTCCAATTCCCTCTATTTAGGTAGCTCATTCAACCTCTTTCATGCAGGGGAATTGAGTCCTATCACTCCCTTCATCACCTGCATTTTATTTTTTTCTTCGAAAGACTATTACTCTAACAATATTTCAAAGAGGGGAAAAATGTAGACATCTAAATTTGATTGCCCCCATAGAATCAAATTCACCTCTTCATTCATCCATTTTGTCAATATTAATTTATTAATATTATACTTTCTACCTAAAGTCCTTAAAGTATTTAGTTTAACAATTAAATTCTTTACCTTACACCTCTTTCCTCTCTAAATTAAATAAATACATCAATTTATTTAATTTAGTCATTTAACCTTTTTGAATAAAATTAATATAAAATTCTTCATTTTTTTATCTCTCCTTGTATCCCTTTCTAATATGGATTGATTTAATTAATTCATGATTAGGATGTGCATCCTCTTAATCAATGATTAATGTCACACTCTCCTACATTTTCCACTTTTTTCTAATATCTCATTAAATATCTTAACCATGTGTTTGCACAACCTTAATCAAAGTCATTAGCCACATTTAGCATCTCTTTTTAGTCAACCTTTCTCTTTTCCTTTCTTAGCATTGACCCTCTTTCCCATGTGAAGTTTTAAATCACATTTATTTATCCTAGGTCCCTCTCTTCTCCATGTGAATTTTTAATTCAAATTTTATCCTTCCAAGGCTTACCTTATCCCCATGCAACTTCTAGAACATTTGACTTGTCACCTCATCCACATGTGACAAACTCCCACCTTTTTGGAGACCCTCTCTTATCTACTATATTCTCCCAAGCATGTAAATTTTTAATTCACATTTATTTCTCCAACTACTTTCTCATTTCCCATGGAGATTTTTGAGGAATTTCAAAAAATTTCAAATGTCACTTTCATTCTCACTTGGGGACAATAAATTCCTTTTTGAGGAAATTTTTTCATCCCCCAAGGTACTTGTCCTTCTTCCACATCATGTACCCTCCTTCCACTTCACTTACACATCATCTTATCCTAAGCCACTTCACCCTTCACATGTTAAGATGTGAGGGCTTGTGAGTCCTCGACTCACCATAGCCCTTCATATTGGCCTTGGTGGCTAAATCTCAAACATTGAATTCTCTAGAGAATTCAAATTCCTCTATAAATACCCCTCTTCTAAGGCATTTTCAACAATTAGTCTTTTTTTTACACCCACATGCTCTCATTTTGTGCACTTAATTCACAACCATTTCTTCTCACTTATTTAAGTCATTCTAGCCATTAGTATTGCATTCTATCACACATTTCTCATCTTGCATAGCCATCCAAGGAGCACACAAGGATCTTAAACATCAAGGGCCAACCAAGGGATTCATCAACATGGAGAAGGTATAAGCACTTGCACAATTTCATCTATTTTTCTTTGTGTTAACAATCCCTTAGGCTAATATTTTGAGGCGTTCCTTGTGTTTTATGTTGCATTTTAGTTGTTTTGCATCATTAAAATAGTTAAAACTCAAGGCTTCACATAAACAATAGCTTAATCTAATTTCCACTTTCATTTTGTTTTCCCCTTTCCCAAAACACAAAAATATTTTAATAACCATCATAGTAAATCATTTGAATCCCTAGCATTTCATTTACAAGAAAATATGAAGTTTGAGCCATTAACTAAATCAGGCATTTATTGGTTGTTTATGACATGTAAACATAATCCAAATTTTCCTCTAATTTGGATTAAGGTTCACATAGGGTCAAACATGACACATACCATACTCGATTCATGTACGATCGAGGAATGGATAGGGAGGCCAAATATGACATGTTTGAATTAACCACCATTGGGGAATGACTTAGGCTTGTGTAGCTAGGGTGCAGAAATAACCTTGTATTTGTAACCATTCAACACATCTCAAGGGTACGTACTAAATGTATATATATTCAAATCACAACATAATCATCCAATGAGGTCTAAAAACAAAAAGGATGAATAGCATCCAAACATATATCATATAAATAATTTATTTTGAACAACAATAAACAAGATCACATTTAATCACAACATAAATAATGTACATATCCATGATTTGAAGCATAAAGATTAAAAACCATATAAATATATAAAATTCCAACAACTAACATATTGAGTAGCATCATCTCAAGAATGTGGTAGTTCATGTGTACACCATTCAAAGCCATAAAATAGTCACCATATAAATCATGAGGAAATGTTGAAGTTGAACCATTAATCTCACATTAACAAGATGTGAATGGGAGGGGTACTAAACTTAATCTAAAATTCATTTATAAAATTTCCCTATTTTCACATTGAATCTTCTAGAATTCCCACCTCTTGCTTTTTTTATAAACTTATTGATCTTTCCAACATCCTCAATCAAATTGTCATAAATTGATTTATCTCTCACCTCCTTTTGCACTTCACCTTCTCATCAAATCTATCTCTTTCCTTCTGTCCTCTCTAACCTCTTAAGTTTTTATTTTTGTATATATAAACTCATAATTATGAGGAATGCAAGAACAATTTCCAATGCATCATGAATTCTCCATAACTATCATTGGTCAACATAAAAAATATGTTTACAACTTTTAATTCACTTCCTAAACTTTGTTACATTAAAAATATCAAGTGTATGTGCATGAACATCATATGTGTGAATACTAATGATATGTGTAAATATGACATCAATTTGGCCATCAAATATTCCTATGCACAAGTAGAAATCATGTATGTAGAGTTTAAATCTTGCATGTAAAGCTACAAAGTCATAGTACCATCAAATGCTACATGTGAGTAGGTGAAAATATCATAGAATCATTTATCCAAGAACACTCACAACACTTACATAAAAATTATAACTTATCCACAAAATATAAAAGAAGCAAACAAGCTTCCCAATTAGATAGCATACATGAAATAAATAATGATGAGTGATACAATCATCGATGTTCTCTTACATCACTTATCATTACCAACATGAATTAAGTAGAGGGTATTAATGATTATGGACATACATCTTTAGAACCTCACCATGATAAGAATCATCAATTGGAAATGGGTAATGAGGCTCCTCCTAGGATTAAAAAAGAGAGGAAAATACTAGTTTTATTGAAAAATCTATGCCTACATATAACACATAATATATCAATTTTACGAATGAAACAAGTTCATAGTGAAACCAAAGTTATAATAGATGTATACTTGATTATACATTCTTGTGACTATATTGAAAGTACTCACTACAAAATGTTTAGGAAAATTTTCATGAAGATCACAACATTCAAAATCTCATAAAATACTTTGTTTGTAGTGAGCCCATTTGGTTCATTAGATAACACCAATTTATTTATATATTTTGATGATACAAATGAGTACATCACATAAAAATAAAAATTGTACAAACATTCATTTTCACAATCATTCCAATAATAAATTAAATCTTAAATGGATAATCACATTGATTCCATTTACCCAATCATGAATATAAGATCTCAACATTTACAATAATCAAGTTTAAACTTACTAATCCAAAGTAAGAATCATAAATACAATTACATATGTTAGCATCACTCAATGAGAGAACTGTCACAATGATGATACATAAAAAGGAAGAATCTCATAGTTTGTCTTTGATATTCCAAGTCTTCAACATCTAATTGCAAGAGGGAGAGCATCATCGAGTGCTTTACCTCTAACAAAAAACTAGCAGTCCTCTGCACACCATCCTTCTGTAAGTGGCCCTACCCTTCAAGATGATAGAAAATTAAGGTAAAATTATGGTTGAAAATCCATCTGATATCTAGTGTTCTATTCTAATTCATATAATGTATCAAGCAATACTGTAAACACCCTCTAGTCATGCAAGATATATTTGATCAAATGCAACTCTAAACACATAAAACTAGTAATGAAACCAACAATTTTGCACTACTTTTTCCAAATATTTTATATAAATACACATAAAATTATGTGGCCATATGTTCACATACACCTATATCTCAAATTGGATATCGACAAAATATTCTCTTTATTAAATTACATTATAAATATAAAAAGAAGGTTCTTAGAAAGTTTCATATTTTTAGATATAATTAATTAATCTTGAATTCATTTCTAGTCTCGTTCAAAGAAATAATAAATCATAATCTTATCTAAAATAAAATTTATTTAATACAAAATAAATAACTCCATTACCATGGACCACGTTTATGATGATTGTTTATACCTATACATACATACATACATACATGTACACACATGTACATACAAATGTACCCATGAAGATAAGAGTGTGTATATATATTATATATAATAATCTACGATAGAAATGTTGATATGATGGATGCACAACCCCTGAAGCTCCAGAATCTTCAATGAAGGACTTTAGCCATGAAAGATAATCAACCACAAAGAGAAGTGTTTCAACAATGGAATGCTGATTAAAGATTCTATTGATAATATGATTGATCTAATATGATATGATATTGATATGATATCTGATTGATATCTTGATATATTACAAATGAACAAGATGCCTGATTAAATAGGCAAGAGGTAAACCCTAATATGCATGAGATGTTGCCAAGTGTTATAATCTAACATGTGACAACATGTGAACCCTAATGGTGATGATCATTAAATGATGAGATAAGTTCTAGAAGGAATCTTATCCCACAAACTAGGAAATGGAATATTATCCCATTTATTAAATGATTGCAACCTATGACTAAATGATTAAATGCAAGACCTAAGTTAACTTATGCTAGTGTAATAATTAATTAATTAATTACACCAACAAGAAAAAGTATAAGGATTCATTGCTTAAGGTTTATATTCATGCATTTAAGCATATATACATATATAAATAAATATACACAACCTTATAAAAGAGTCCTACAATTCTTGTACCAATATAATCGTAAATGAAATATGAGTCCAAAATATACTCTTTTCTTTTTTCTCTATTACTTACAATGAAAATAATGAGCATAAAATTGTAAGCCAAAAGGCCAAACCTCATTTCATTTCTTAAATTCATAGAAATAATTGAAGAAATAATTATCAAGTGCTCCTAGTTTATATAAGTTTGAGGCCTTTAAATATAATAAAATCATCGTAGTAGAGAGAAAAAAGGTTTCAAATATGTCTCAAACAAAATAATATTGCATATAAACTCAAATATATAAAGTAGGCACTGAAATGTATTCATTGAACAAGGTCAATAAGGTTAAGAAAATAACACATCTTTGTTCACAATAGTAAAGCCTAAAAGGCTAAGAAAATAACATTTCTCTATTCACAATAAGAAATTTTATAAGGCTAAGAATATTTCCTATCTCTAGTCATAGAAAATAGAGCCAAAAGAATTAATCCAAAACTTATCTATATTAACAAAATAGATCTGATATGTCTAAAATTTTATAACATAACTTTCCTTATAGTTTATGTTCATTGAGGATTGAATAGAAAAATTCATTGGTTTAAATTTGAATTGTCTTACACTATAAAATTAGCTCTATTGAGAATAAATCATATGGCTAAGAGTCTATCGTACTCAAAAACTAAAGTTAATCTCAAATTTTTAAGCTCTAGTAAGTCTGAGTTGATATTCAAGAAATTTGTTTAAGGCCAGAGAAAAACTTTAAACCACAGTTAGGCCTAAAAAATTATCTTGTTTCTTGCAATAAATCCCATCTCCTTGTTGAATCTTTTATTAACAAAATAGATCCAATATGTCTAAAATTTTATAACATAACTTTGTTCATAGTTTATGTTCAATGAGGATTGAATATAAAAATTCATTGGTTTAAAGTTGAATTGTCTTACACTATAAAATTAGCTCTATTGAAAATAACTCATATGGCTAAGAGTCTATCCTACTCAAAAACTAATGTTAATCTCAAATTTTTAAGCTCTAGTAAGTCTGAGTTGATACTCAAGAAATGTTGAAGGCTAGAGACAAACTGTAAACCACAGTTAGGCCTAAAAAATTATCTTGTTTCCTATAATAACTCTTGTATCCTTGTTGAATCTTTTAGCACTTGTGTCTACCAACTTTTTGCATGGGTGTACGAAAAGCAACATGAACTATGGTAGACCAAAATTCTAGAGCTAAGACATGAAACCCTCAAACAACCCATGATCTATCATTCTTTGGAGTTTCCCCTCCCTAAGGTTTTTAGGGTTAGCCACCAATTTTGGGTCAAAATATTGTCACTGAAGTAATGCACCACCTCTCTTTTGATTTGATTGTCTGGTTGCACAAATTTTCAATAATCAAACTGCCATTCTTCTAGTGCTGGGGCATTGGCGAATGAGTTCCTCCCAAAAATATTAGTATAACCCAACCTTTCTACCAGATTTTGATGGCTCCGCCTTGGCTATGTTGAGAAGTTGTAGATATTTTCTTCAATGAAAGTGCCACTTGATTTTTTGCTACTTAGAAAAAACTTCCTTTCGAGTGCAGTTAATCCCTTCATACGTACACACAGTTAAGGCTATGTTGTTACTATTGGTCCATAAAATGATGCCACTAAAGAAATACGTGTGGATTTTTGATTTGTATCCCTAGGGAATGCCAAAAATGTTGTGAGAATGGAATTAGTATATTATCCCTACCACCTCTTTCACAAATAAGTTTATTACATTGGAAAGTGTTCTTTTAGCTATGATAAACATGCTTTAGTAGTGCAAAGGTACCTTTGAGAATATGTGCCTATTTAATTTGTCAAAACTTAACACATCAATCCATATCTTTTAACATAAGAAAGCTAGCTGGTGTTGATGATGGTAAAGGACACATGTTGACAATTAGCCTATGTGAGCATTTACTCCCAATGCCCAAATTTATTTCACAAGACCCCTTTTTTCATATTTTCCATATGTTTCATCTCCTGCCCTCCGACTGCTTTAGTACTTTCTCCATTGTTGTCTGGCCAAAAATAGACTTCTTGTTTGTTAAGTTTGCTTGCACATCTTTTCTATAAATAGTTGTGCTAGCTTATTAGTTGATTGGCTATTTTGTTTGAAGTTTCCGCTAGGATTTTCATTAGCCCAGCGATGAATTGGATTTATTGGCATAAGATTTGTTCTGGCTGACAACATAATTACCAAGCTGGAGGAGTTAGTTTCCTCGATACACAGAAGTTGAATCGTAAGTGTTTGTTCATGAGAGTGTTAATTCATTCTATTGTTGTTGTACAATGCGGGCGGATGAAGTAAATGTGGGTAGACAAAGTAAATGCAATATTGAGTGTTGCAATGTGGGAAAGTATACTTTGTTTAAGTTGTATTGTCGAAACAACCATTGTGTTGTTTGTTTCATAGTAGACTATTGTAAAAATTGTTGCCTTTGGCTCCATGGTCAGTTTCATAGTAGATTGGAGGGTTTTAAATCTGTTGTTCTCCACAATCTGTAAGTTGTTTTACATGGGTGTTTTGCATAAATGGTTTATTTATTGTTTATCTTAAAACTATTATTCTCCAAAATCTATAAGTCATTTTACATGGGTGTTGCAGTGTTGGAAAGTAAAGTCTGAAATGCGCCAGAAAATATATTGATTAAGTTGCATTGTCAAAAGAACCATTGTGGTGTTGGTTTGATAGTAGACTATTCTAAAAATCGTCGGCTTCGGTTCTGTGGTTCATTTGATAGGAGACTATTGTAAAAATTGATGGCTTCGACTCCATTTTATAGGAGATTGGAGGGTTTTAAAACTATTTTGTGCAATCTATAATTCATTTTACATGGGTTTTTTGCATAAATGATTTATTTATTTATTTATGTTAAAACTATTATTGTGCAGAATCTATAAGTCATTTTAGATGGGTATTTGGCATTATGGTTTTGTGTGGATGGAGAAATTGCACTTAAATCTTCTTTCTTTCATCAAAAAATATGGTTAGGGTTAGTAACTTTTTCATCCCTCATTTATTGTTTGGTGTTATCTCTATGCGTCTTTGGCTTTATACCTATTACCATAGGAGAAATTTTAGTTAAATCTTATTTCTTTGGTCAAAATATATGGTTAGGGTTAGTAATTTTATCTCCCTTAGTTTGTTGTTTTAGTTATCTCTATGCATCTTTATTGTTATAGCCATTAACATAGGGCCAATTATAGATAACATAGGAGTGACTGCATATATATATGGCCTTATACCTATTACCATAGGAGAAATTGTAGTTAAATCTTGTTTCTTTGGTCAAAAAATATGGTTAGGGTTAGTAATTTTATCGCCCTTTGTTTATTGTTTTAGTTATCTCTGCACATCTTTGTCGTTACACCCATTAACATATGACCAATTGCAGATTAACATAGGAGTGATTGTATATGTATATACAAGCAGAGGGTTAGTATGAAAGCAAAAACATGTTGGAGATAAAATTAGTTTGGTGGGTGTTATGTGTTATTCTTTCTAATATCTCTTTTATCTATTCAATTGATTTGTTTGAATTTTCCAATAGTATTTTGTTATCACAACCGTGAATAAGATTTGTCTTGTAACAGCTCTTTTACAATTTCTCTATTTCTCTCGAATATTTAGTGCTAGGAAAAGTAGCTCAAAATTTTGATTAATTTTGTGGTGTTATAGGAATTTTGTATAGGTTATTGCTACTCATTGGATTTAGGAATTATATTTAATGTGGGTTTGTTCAAAGAATGTAACTCAATTTTTGAATTGAAAATTCAACTCTTAACATAGACTACTTGTTTTGTATGAATATGTTTAGTGTGGGATTTTGATCATCTATGATTTATGTATGATTCTTAAGTGTTTTTCTAATACTTGCTTTACAATTTCCCTATTTTGCCTATAATATTTAGTGGAAAATTATGTATCTTGAATATTGAATTGAGAAGCCAATTGTTACATAGAATTTATTGTTACACCTAATCTAGATAGTGATAGAATTTCAAGTAAGCAGGAATAAGCTGCAAACTCAAATCTATACATGAATTTGACTTGAACTAGGTCTTTACTTTGAATATTCTTTGTAATAATTTCACATACATGGATGTCGATATCTAAACTTTTTTGGTGAAGGGAAATTGGAAAAGACATATTAGGAAACACTTAACAATCATAGGAAAATGACAAATGTTGGAAAACCCACATTAAATAGAACTTTAAAATATGGAGAATAGAACAAGCAAACTGTGATAATGAATAGTTTGGTATGGGGAACTGGAAAAAATAATATCATGAAGAACAGTTTGTTATGGTTAAGTTCAAATAGTTGAGAAAAAAATAATATCATGAAACATATTGGTAGAAGACAAAAAGAAAAATTGGAAAAGAGCTATTAGGAAAACACTTAAGAATCATAGGAAAATGATATATGTTCTAAAACCTACATTAAATAGAACTTTAAAATATGGGGAATAGAAGAGGCAAACTACAATAATGAATAGTTTGTTATGGGGAACTGAAAAAAAAAGAATGCCATGAAGAACAATTTTTTGTGGAGAAGTTGAAATAGATGAGGAAGAAAGAATAGAATGAAACATATTGATATAAGATTCTGCCATCCCACGTAATTAGCAAGCTTGACCCATTACATAAATAGACCCGAGTAGTTTTTTCTAGGGAGCTTCAAGCAGATCAAGAAAAAAATATATCATGAAACATATTAATACAAGATTCGAGCTATGTTCTTTGTTAATAAATATTGAAGATAAATAGAGAAATTGTATAAGAGGTGTTAGAATAACAATTATTTGCTACAAGTCATTTTACATGGGTATTTTATATAAATTATTTGTCTATAGTATTTAATACCAAGCAATGTAGCTCGAATTTACAATATAATTGTTGTCATAGCCTAAAGTAAATAGGTATTGTGATAAAGATTTGGGTTTAAATAATTGATTTGGTAAGTTGAAAAGATATATATATATATATATATATATATATATATATATATATATATATAAGTGTGGAGGAAAAAAAAATTTGGTGGCTTTTAAGTGTTATTCTAATAGCTCTTTTATCTATTCAACTTTATATTTTTAATTTTAGAAAAAAAGAATATCATGATACATATTGGTACAAGACAACAACAAAAATTAGAAAAGAGCTATTAGGAAAACACTTAAGAATCACAGGAAAATGACAAATGTTCTAGAACCCACATTAAATAGAAGTTTAAAATATGGAGAATAGAACAGACAAACTATGATAATGAATAGTTTATTATAGGGAATTGAAAAAAAGAATATCATGAAGAATAGTTTATTGTGGGGATGTTGAAACAGATGAGGAACAAAGAATATAATGAAACATATTGAATTAAGACACTGCCATCCCACATAATTACCAAGCTCCACCCCTTACATAAACATACCCCGACAGTTTGTTGCAGGGAGCCTAAAGTAGATCAGGAAAAAAAGAATATCATCAAATATATTGATACAAGATTCAAGTTATGTTCTTTGTTAATAAATATTGAAGAGAAATAGAGAAATTGTATAAGAGGTGTTAGAATGACAATTATTTTCTACAAGTAATTTTGCATAAATGATTTCTCTATAATATTTAATGGCAAGCAATGTAGCTTCAATTTACAATTAAGCCTGTGGTGTTATACGCATTTTGTAGAGATTTTTGCATCATATAATTGTTTTCATGGCCTAAAGAAATAGGTTTCGTCATAAAGAACTGGGTATTAATAATTGGTTTGGAAAGTTGAAAAGATATATATAAGTGTGAGAAAAAAATAGTTTTGTGGCTTTTAAGTGTTATTCTAATAGCTCTTTTATCTGTTCAACTTTATATTTTTAGCTGATAGGTTATTTGTTTGAAGTTTCCACTAGGATTTTCATTAGCCCAACCATGAATAGGATTTGTCATCTAATAGGTCTTTTACAATTTCTCTATTTGTTTATAATATTTAGTGCCAAGAAATCTAGTTTGACTTTATGTCTATATACATGCATTGAATTCCCCATTTCATATTTTAAAAAATGCATATAGGTAGAAATATATATCAATATATACAGACCAAGACCACTGTGGCTCATTTGAGAATGCAGCAACAATTTATATATGCACATGTATATCTAAATAGCTATGTATTCTATCTTTATTTGTATTTATGTAGAATTTGATTTAAAAAGAGTTAAAAATAGCATATGTAAGTATTATTTAGCTTATGAGAAAATTCCTACAATACAACCATAGCATTAAATGATATAGCATTGAGATTTTAATAACATACCATTTAATGGTGCAATATGTGTAAGATGTTCATAAGAAATCTATAAAATTGATTGCACCTTGGAAATGAATGTCCCTATTAAAACTAAATACATTTAAAATTACCTAAAATAGTGTAGATTGCATTTGCTTGGTCCCGCCATCTTGATTGCCATTGTCCAGCACTACAAGAAAACATTTCCCATTTAGCTTTTGTGTTCAAAGGTGCCTAGGATTCCCCTGTGGCATATATATATTAATAAGCTCTGAAGTTAAAAACATGTTGTTGGTTTGCATAACTTTTTCTCTTTGCTTGATCTTCATTTTGCATGTTGTTCAACTCTCACATAATGTTGATATTGTGCATCTTTGGCATTATACCAATTAACATAGGAGCAATTGCAAATTAATAACTCCTCCCCTTGAAATTTATGAAGACACCAAACATCTAGACATGATTTTCCTTCAATTGACTGGATGAGAAGGCTATGAATTCAAACCTTTTGTTCCCTATAGTAATGCCTTACTTTAAAGTGGACAATATCCTATGGGCAACAAAAGGTTTGAATTCATACCCTTCTTAACTAGACAATTGATGGAAAATTCAATCTCAATGTTTGCTCTCTTCATAAATTTCAAGGGGAGGAGTCGCATAGTAAAATTTATGGTATACATATCTATTTAGATATAGTAGTGTGTATATAAATAGATATATACATGTGTACATATGGACATATATATCTGTTTATATGTGTGTGTTTTTAAATGTGTAGACAAAGGGAAGATTCAATGCATATAAGTACTTAATCATTTATATTCTTATTGTTGTATAGCCCATCTTTTTGATAAGAAAGGGTGAAAGGACTAGCTAGCAACATATACAAATATCTACATATAGCTATATGTATAAATATAGTAAAATAATAAAAAAATTGCATGGATACATATATGTGACACCTCAAAGATAAACAGATACATATAGGGGTATATCCATATGCATTTATCATTTTTATTCTTGTTGATGTATCCCCTGGTATTTCAACAATATTAAAAGTTCATTTCTATTCTTGTTCTTGTATGTCGTGTTGTTTGATCAGTTTTAGAAGTGGAATGGTTATAGATTGATATTTCTAAGTTATCTACCAATTTCCACTAGGATGTTGCAATGCATTAATCTTTTATTTTTATTGTGAAATAGAGCTGTTAATTAGTCAACTCAAATTGTAACATTTTGTCCCTGGAAAAAGTTCCCAGAACTATGTCTATGGAATTGGGTTTTGTGGATGGGTCTCTAGAGCCCCCCAATATTGATTTGTTGACATCTTTCACTATTCCCATTAAAGAGTCTAGCTTTAAGGGTGTGGAAAACCGACCTTCAGATCTTGGTTCGGTAAGTATAACTTTCCTTTTTGTTATACTTGTTGCAAATTTGGTGTTATTGTTTCCAACTTTCTTCGCTTTAAGGTGTATACACACATGGGCGAACCCGAAAAAGAATATAGATGTGCAAGGAGATACACATTAATATTTTCCAGCATATAAAATATCCCTTTCATGTATATGTATATGTATATGTGTATATATATATATGCGTATGTATATGTATGTGTATATGTATATGTATATATATATATATGTACATGTATATGTATGTGTATGTATATGCATATGTATATATATATGTATATGTATGTGTATATGTATATCTATGTGTATGTTCACATAGCCATGGTAGGAGGGTCCTCAAAGAGAAAAATATAGAATGTACAACAAGAGTAACATAACAAAAGAAACACAAAATATGGATGAAAATGCAAATGCAAATATTTTGATTAATAATTATCTTAGTTACATTCAAATGGCAACATTTAGGCTTATAGATTCGACTCACAAGCCAGATAAAATATACAAAATTCTAACATGCTCCTATGCTAGCAAAAATATTACATATCAAAACCCTATTATTCTTCTGGATCAAATTCTGACATTCTAAGGGTTTATTACAAGATTTATATCATATCCACAATTCTGGAAACATTCGCGTTGGCCAAAGATCATTACATTAACCAAGGAAAGAAAATGTAACATGTGCATGAATAGGTCAGCCTCAAATTTGAATTACTCTCCAATAGTTGTGTAAGATGAAGTGTGGACCTGAACTAAAGGTCGGGGACACTCCACGGAACAATTAAAATCACACCATTAAGATCTACAAGTCATAGGGATGGTCTGTAATGATCAAATTGGTTGAAAAGTTTGAAATTATTCTGGTGTTGGTTCAAGAAACTTCCAAGAGATTTCAGAAGTGACAAATTTCTAGAAAAAGATCCAATCACATGGAATAAGGAAAATGAACATGGGCATGATGTACAAAAAGATCCGCAGGGTTTGGTGAGCAAAGATGATGAATCCACCAACAAGAACTAATCAAGAACAAAACTGAAGGAAAGTATTTTTGGTTGATGCAAGATTGCCAAGAATCAAGGATGCTCCTACATCAGACATCCAAGGTTATTGAAAAAGTTAGTTTGCTTGGGCCAAAGGAAAACCAAGAAGAATCCTCAACTAGTCTACCTTTCCACTTCACAAGATATTCTTTGTACTATCTTCCATGAGTCTTCCTCAAATCTCTACTATCCAAAACCTCTTAAATCTCATTTGGAAATTTTTTAAGATATTGATTTTCCAAATTTTCTTTATTGTCTTCACTGAATTTTGCTTCATGATACTGATATAGATATGCAATGTTGAATATAGGTGTTATACCAATACCTTCAAGTAACTACACTTCATATGCATTTCCTGAATCAAATTTCTTCAAAGACCTATAAGGTCCAAACTTCCTCATCTTCAACTTATTGTATGTACTAATTGGAAATCTATCCTTCCTCAAATATACCATCACTTCATCTCCGACTTCAAATTCCTTATGTCTCCTATTTCCATATGCCTTTTCCTTATACTTTTGTTTCATGTCTTCCAGTTGTTGTTTCACTTGAATATGCAACTTCTTCATGTGTTATAAAAATTCTTTTTGCTTCTGCACTCCTCTCATCTTCCATAATGATGTCTCTCATCTATGATATACCTATAGGATGAACTCTAGTAACAATATCAAATGGTGTCTTTCATGTACTCCTATTCATTGAATTATTGTAAGCAAAATCTACTTGTGCAAGGAATAAATCCCAACTTCTAGTCTTCTCTCTAACCAAGCATCTCAAAAAATTCCCTAAAGTATTGTTTACTACCTCTGTCTGTCCATCTGTTTGTGGGTGAAAAGTAGAATTGAACTTCAAATCTATGTTCAACTTCTTCCAAAGTATCCTCCAAAAGTACCCAAAAAACTTTACATCTCTGTCTAAAACAATAATTCTAGGTAACCCATGCAATCTAACCACCTCATTGAAAAACAAGTCTGCTACATGTACTACATCAGTTGTCTTCTTACAAGGTATGAAATGTGCTATTTTAGAAAATATATCTACCACCACAAATATAGAATCATTACCTCTTTGTTTCTTCAGTAAACCAAGTATGAAATCCATACTGATATCCTCCCAAGGTCTCTCTAGAATTGTCAAAGGCTTATCCAATCCAACATTCTGACTACTCCCCTTTGTAACTTTGGAAAAATCTCCTAACATCCTTATGAATTTGTGGCCAAAAGTAATTCTCACTCAATAATGCCACTATCTTATCTTGATTCCAAAGTTCCTAACATTCCTCCACCATGCTTCTCCTTCACCAAATTATCCCTCATTTAACTTCATGGTATACACAACCGATTACCTCTGAACAACATGTCCTCCTAAATGAAATAATCCAACCACTAACTTCTATCCTCCAAAACTAGTTCTTTACAAGCTCCCCAAGGTTCTAAAAAATTTGGGTCTTCTTCATACAATTTCTTCAATTCATCAAAGCCTAATACCTCCACTCTAATCTTTATCAGTGAATTCCTCCTCCTACTCAAGGAATCAACAAATCTATTTGAATTCCCACTCCTATGTTTCAAAACAAAATTATAACTCTACAAGAACTCTACCCATCTCATGTGTCTTTGATTCAACTTACCCTAATTGTTAAAATATTGCAATGCTTGATGATCCATATACAACATAAACTCCTTAGGAAACAAGTAATGTCTCCACTTTTTTAAGGCTTGAACTATGGTATAAACTTCCTAATCATGTATTGAATATCTCCTCCTAGCATCATTCAAGTTCTCAATGAAATAAGCTACAATTCTTCCCTCTTGAATCAACACTGCTCCAATTGCATTTCCACTTGCATCACAGTCTTCTTGAAATACCTTGTTGAAATATGGTAAATCCAACATAGGTTGCTTAGTCAGCTTCTACTTCAACAACTCAAAACTTTGATCTGCTCCATATGTCCATCTGAAATCCTTCCTATCTCCTCTCATTATTTATGTCATAGGACTGCAAAAAGAATTGAAATTTCTAACGAACTTTCTATAGAAACTAGTGAATCCATGAAATGATCTTACCTCTCCAATGCTATCTGGTGTAGGCTACTTAACAATCACTCTTACCTTTCTAGGATCCATCTTCAATCCATCCATAGATATCAAAAATACCAAATATACCAACTCCTTCTTCATGAAACTACACTTCTTAATGTGTATTAGCAACCACTCTTCTTTCAACCTCTACAAAACTTGTCTAATATGCAAAAAATGTTCTTCTCTACTATTATTAAAAATCAAGATATCATCCAAGTAAAAAATCACAAAATTACCCAAGAATTTCTTCAATACCTCATTAATCAATCTCATGAAAGTACTTGGCGTATTTGTTAATCCAAAAGGAATAACCAACCACTCATACAATCCTTCATTTGTCGTGAATGTTGTTTCCCACTAATATCCTTCTCTGATTCTGATCTGGTGACATCCACTCTTCAAATCTATCTTTGTAAAGTATCTAGCTCCACTCAAACAATCCATAATTTCTTCCATCTAGGGCAAGGGAAATCTATACTTCACCATGATCTTTTTTATGGTCTTCTAGAATCTGTACACATTCTCCATTCCCCATGCTTCTTAGGTGCTAGCACAATAGGTATTGCACATGGACGTAAGCTTTCTCTGATCAAACCATTCCTCATCAACTCTTGTACTTGTCTATTTAACTCTTCATTCTCTATTAGTGTCATCTGGTGTGTTGCTTTATTGGAAAAACTAGCTCTAGGAATAAAATCCATACAATGACTAATACTCCTCACAGGTGGCAATCCATCAGATACATTATCTAAAATGATCTCCTCATATTTTTTCAGTATCTCTTTTATCTATTTTGGGTGTTCTTCCACATGCTTCAAGTCTTTAGCCCTCTTAGGAACCAAGGCATAACACACATTCTCTTGTCTTAATCCATCAAGGAATCTTCTTCCATGAACTAGAAAAACCCTAGCATTCGTACAGACTTCAACTATAGGAACATCTTCCAATGGCAACAAAATCTGCTTCATCCCACTAGCAACAATGGTGTATATGTTCTTTCCACCATGAATAGCATTTCTATCATACTACTAAGGCCTTCCCAAAAAAACATTGCATATATCCATAGGTATGATATCACACAAAACTTCATCATGGTAATTTCCTATCTTTAATTTCACCAAATATTGTTCACTTACCAATATCTTATGCTCATCCCGAATCCAATCAATCTAATAGGGCTTTGGGTGTTTCAACCTTTCCAACTTTAGTTTAGTCACCATCTCTTCAGAAAATAGGTTCTCAGAATGTCCACTGTCAACAATCACTTTGCAACATTTACCATTCACCTTGCATCTAGTTTGAAACAAATTATTTCTCTGCAATGGCTCCTTTTCCAACTCACTTTGACATAATACACTCCTATTCACCAAAACTTCTCCATCTTCAAGTTTATTAGATGATCTAGCATGATCCTCCTCAACAAAGGTTGTTCTCCTATTGTTCTCTATCTTTCTGCTTGTCTCTCCCTGATTATATCCAAATGCTCTATGTGCTTCTCCACCACATTTATAATAGGTTCCTTTGAATATCCCTTTCTCATGTACCCTATCATGTCTTCTATAACCTCCATTTGAGTAACCACCATATCCTCCTCTTCTGTAAGAGTTTCCATCACCTCTCTGGTATGAACTATAATTCTTAATAATCTCCTTATCCTTATTTTGATCTAGAAAAGATCCTCTTCCTCCTCCACTAAAAGTTCTTCCTCTTTGAAATCTTCCACCTCTTCCTCTCTATCTCTACTCATGTCTCTTATTCAACTTCTCCTCTGCTTTTAGGGTACATTGATATGCCTCCTCCACACACTGTAACTTGATCAAACTGATTTCATCCTATATAGATGACCTCAAACCATTCACATATCTGGCTACTTGCTCAACCTCATGCTCTGAATGTCTAGATATGATATTCAACTTATATAACTCCTCAATATACTCTATCACACTAGATTCTTTTTGCTTTAGATTTTGCAATTTATTTAACAAGATAATCTGATAGTTTGCAGGCATGAACTTTAACTTCAACTTATTCACCATCTGATCCCATGAATTTATCTTTTATTTTCCTCTTCTCTGCCTATCTATTTGCAAATATTCCCACCAAAGGGATGCATGTGCTCTCAACTTTGTAAACAAAACTTCACCTTCTTATCTTCAGAGATACCTTCAAATTCAACTAATTTTACATCTTTGTGATCCAATCTAACAATACATATGAATCTAACTTACCATTATAATTTGTTGGATTGAAATGTGGTATTGTATTCACTTTAGTTAAGGCTCTTATGAACCTCTCTTCTACTTAATCTAGGCCAGGTTTCTCATCTCTTTATCTTTCTTCTTGTACTTCTACTTATTTATCACTCACATCATCAACTGGTCAACCTCTCCTCTGGCTTATTTCAACTGCATATAATCTAGCAACAATTTCTCTTAACATCTCCATGATAGTTGGGTCTTCATTTCCACATACTCCATTTCTACCATTTCTCCCTCCCACCATCTTTACACATGTCCTATGTAGTTGCAAGCCAGATCCTCAATCTACCACTCCACAAAAAATCTTCAATAGGACCTTGCAAACTCTAACGATCTCACAAGGAACAAACCTCACTCTGATACGAATTTGGCGCAACCATAGTAGGAAGGTCCTCAAAGAGAACAATCCAGACCATGCAACAAGAGTAGCACAACGAAAGAAACAAAAAATATGGAGGCAAATGTAGATGCAAATATTCATATTAACAATTATCTCAGTTATATTCATCCAAAAACATCCGGGCTTACAGATTCAGCTCACAGGCTAGATAAAATATACAACATTCTAACATGCTCCAATGTGAGTGAAAATATTACATATCAAAACCCTATTATTCTTCTAGATAGGATTTTTCCATTCTAAGGGTCTATTACAAGATTTATATCATATCCAAAATTCTGGAAACATTTGCATCGGCCAAAGATCATTACATTAACCAAGGAAAGAAAATGTAACATGTGTATGAATAGGTTGGCCTCAAATTTGAATTACTCTCCATCAGGTGAGTACGATGAAGTTTGGACCTATAGTGAAGGTCAGGGACACTCCGTGGAACAATTAAAATCACACCATTAAGATCCACAAGTCACAAGGACGATCCATAACTAAAAAATTTGAAATAATTTTGGTGATAGTTCAAGAAACTACCAAGAGATTCTCTACGCGGTAACTTGCCAAAAAAAGATCCAATCACACTCAAATCTTGGAATAAGGAAATGAGCATGTCCACGATGTACACAAAGATCCACAGGGTTTGGTGAGCAAAGATGATGAATCCACTAACAAGAATTGAGCAAGAAAAAAGCTAAAGGAAAATATTTTTGGTTGATGCAAGATTGCCAAGAACCAAGGATGCTCCTACATCATATGTGTATGTATATGTGGAAGTTGAATGGTAAGAATTTTCTCACATGAGGGTTAATGCATCCTGTCACTATTCTGCGATGGCAGCAGTTGAAGTAAATGCAATATTCAATGTTGCATTGTGGCAAAGTATACTTTGGTTAAGTTTTATTGTCAAAAGAGTAGAATATGATAGATCAGATATGAAGACAATATATTTTTCCCTACTTTGTTATTTTGTGATGTGTGATGGAATTCTATGAAATTTTGTATGGTCGTTTCATAATGTTCTTGGTCAAGGGTTTTGCTGGAGTCCGTGAGCCTCCATGATGAAAAAAAAATGGTGGGGAGAATAGCGACCATGGGTTGTGTGGTTTAGGTTTTAATTTCATATATTTATTCTTGCATAGATGCATGCCCACACAAATCCTTATATGAAAACATAATTTATAGCCGGTTGCATACATCCAATATTGTATTCTTCTAAATAGGGGATATAACAATAGTGAAATAGTGCAAATGGATAACACCAAAAACTATAAAATCCTTCTCTATATATTTTTATATATTCCAATGTTCAAACTATGTTAGTCATTTTGTTATCATCCATAGATATATATTTATATACACATGGATACACATATATTTTGTTACATGTTTATGTGTAATTACTACTTTAAATATATCTATGGTTATGCATGTATATTCATATATGATAATATGGTTGAGCTTGTATGTATACTCCTAGGGTGTACGAGTAAATTCAAGTTCCACAACCCAATCAATTGTTGAATTTAAAAAGGATAAAAAGCAACAAAGAAACCATTTTTACTATAGCCAACATAGAGAGGAAATTTGGGCAAAGCGCCATACAAAATACATGGAACAAAGGCTAACTGCACCATGCACAGTTGCATGTTTGCTTGCTATCAATCTTCCCTCGTAGTTCCAATTGGAAATGGTAGATGCCACCCCTTATATACAATCTCAAAGCAATCCCCTTACTGCACTAGCACAACAATAACACTTGAAAGAAATATTCAATGATTGCTACCTTTCTATGGTAAAGTGGTTTCGAGATCACATAGATGCACTTCCAAACCTTTCTATTTGTCAAAAATGTAGAGAAAGATACATACAAATGCACACTCACATGCTGGGGTTAGCAACAACATGCGTAAGATGCTATTCTAAAAAAGGAAACCACCACTTTAGCTCTACAAATGGCATGGACCCAAGGCCACAACCATTGTTGCTAAAAAAGCTAACACAAGTTGAAGATATGCTTATTGCTAGGGTGGCTCCAGTTTTACAAGTGTCCCATGCTAGAGGAGGTCAATTTAAATACAATGGTCACACGATAAAATTTCCTTAAGATATCTCGAGCATAGAAAAACTTTTTCCACACCAATTGCAAGACCTTGAGGTTGTGATCATACGATGAACCACTATTGAGGGTTGTAATTACGATTGCTATGTTAATAAACATCATGTCATGGGTGCATTGAAATATAAAATTCAATATGACAAATACTACAATGATGTTAAGATTGATGTTGAGGATTTTAATATGCTATCTGATGTTGTTGTTGATGTCTCCAATTTCTTGCATACAATAGAGCAAGTTTCTAATGAAGACCTAATGCCATCAACCAACTCAAAAAATGCTACTCAAGATGAAAATGGATCTTCAAACTTTTCATATTTTATCCCTTCGTTTCCAAATGCTAGATGCGAGCTCCAAGCAATCAAACAAGTATTAAAATTTGAAAAAAAGAGCAAAATATTTTGTGTTGGCCTGAAATTAGCTCTTCTCCTATTAATGAATAGAATACTGGAGGTTTAATTACAATGGCCTTTCCAACATTCTTTTCCATTTGAGCAGCACTTCCCCTCCAATCGAGGAATGTTCAAATTAACTTGCATGAATATTCCCTCCACTTAATGAGATATTTTGACCACAAGTTTGGAAAAAATGTCATTTTTAGGTATTTCCTCTACAACTTGATAATGAGACATCACAACCAATAAACTATTTATGTCTTTGTTAGAGTGGATCTAGAAGAAAAAATCCCCAGGTCATTTTTTGCATTTCATGAACGTCTTCAAGCTGCTCCTAATGGCTAGATAACTGAGCAACTGATGCATTTTGGTGCACAGTTGTGTGGGACCTATTCCTTTTGGAACTCTTGTTAGGCCCAACTATATGCAATGATTGAAAAACTTGGCATACCTACCCCTTTTTTCACTTTATGCTATGCAGACACAAAATGGGCTGATTTGCAACATATTTTCTCTTATGTGGCTTGTTCGATGATGGAGCCTTCAACAAAGACACTAATAGATAGTGTTGTCTAGAATCTACATATAACATCTTTATATCTGCATTATAGATTCTCAATTTTTCATGAAGAGGTGATTGAAAAGCTTTTGCATGCAAAAGATTATTGGTATAGAAATGAATGGAAACATCGCGGCTCTTCACATGTGCATTGTTTTTTATGGCTTTTAGAAGCCCCCAACATGGACACTCTTGATTGGTCCAATCACCATGATGTTACCATGGCAAGAAACTTTTTTGATAGATATGTTTCATCTTGGAATCCACGTTGCCCTACACAGATATTGCTCAAAATGTATCATTGTTCTGAAGAAAATATGTGCTTGCTTTCCATGAGCCTAATTGTTTCTAGTGATCCAATCATAGATTATGAAGAGTTGCTAAATATAGTTCAAAGAAACACAAAATTCTCTTAATATACTTGTTTAAGGAAAAAAGGAGAGCAATTTCAATGTTGATATAAAGCACCTTGGTAGCAAAAAATTACATCTACATTGACATTTAATGTTGAGTATAACAAATCCTACAAGTTAGCAAGAAATGATGATCAACTAAACATACATAGCCCACCCATGCTTGCAATCTAGCATGGAAATTTTGACTTCTAGCCAGTTCTTTCTAGGAAAATCATCTAAAATCATATTTCTAAATATGCAACTAAATCTGAGAAGAAATCGGAAAATTATCTTGATATGTTGAAAAGACTTCCAAATACAAATATAATTGAGGATAGAGCATTGCTTTCATATAAAAAATTCTAGATGAATATTCTTGAGGAGTGTGACATCTCTGCATATGAGATGTGTTGTATGTTACAAAAATTACCTCTTCTCACTTCAAGTTGACAATATGTTCGTTTGAATGTTTGCAAAAAAGCATGGTTTTGTATAAATAAAGATGATGCTGATGAAGACCTGCCGACAAATTATATTCATTGCTATATGCAAAGGCCTCTAGAGCTAGGTGGTGTATCCCTAGTTGACTTGGTCCTCTTATATACACATTCAGAGTAGTGTGAAAAGGCCAAATGGAAACCAATACACTAGCCTACAATTGTCCTTTTGTACCTATTGTTCAAGACTATTCTCGTTGAAGGTACATAAATATTTGAGAATTTTTTTTGGACTGAACTTATGTTATAAAAATGTTTCTGAAACATACAAATAGATATGGGTCTTGCTAAACAAGAGATCATACAAAATTGGAAAGTTTTAAAAATAGCTAGTTTTGATCATTGGCATGTTAATAGACTTCTAGTTGCATCCACAATTGAAGAAGAACATAGCAGTGATACTGATGATTTGAACCATCGATGTTCTATGGATGAATACAAATGGGAAGTTTTCTCTCGGCTTGGTGAAACTACTAACTTCATTATAAATCAACTTGAGCTGTTGTGTAGGCGGGACATTAATATGAACCATTCATGGAATACAAACCATGTGCTTGAAAAACTTCATAATATTGCTTTGCAGTTCATCCCATTAGCTCGGGCACAACGTGAGCAAGCTATAGTACATTTTTTTCCTATAAATTATACATCATCCCATCAACTTTCACCAAAACAACAATTGGCTCTTCAAATCATCCAGTCTAATGTCATGAAACCTTCCCCCAAAGGCCCTCTCTGCATGATCATTCAAGGGACAACTGGCACTGGCAAATATTTTTGATAAATTGTATTAGACAACAAATAAACACGTCTACTACTAGATCCAATAGCTCATTGCTCACATTGGCCCCCTAGGTGTTGCTATGTACAACATATGCACCTCCACAATCCATACAACCCTCTAGATTCCCATAAAGGATATGAATCCTTTGAAAGATCAGACATTGACAATATTCCAAGAATAATTTAAATATATTAAATACATTTTGATAGATGGAATGATTTTTCCAGGCCCTAAGTTGCTGCTAAAAATAGATAGTCGATTGCACCAAGCATTCCCTAATAACTAGAGGGAGCCATTCAGTGGTGTTTCTATCATCCTTGTTAGTGATCTTGCCCATTTGCCACCTATCATGGATACCCCTATTTATGCTTCATGGTCATTGTATGTAGCCTTATGGCATACTTTCATAGTCTCAGTCACATTGGACACTATTTTCTGCCAAAAAGGAGATAGCCCTTCCCAACAAAAGTTTCGGGCAATCCTTCTCCATATAGGAAATGGTGAGGTTCTCCATAATTACTAGGAAGAGCTTATGAAACAAACAAATAAAATTCTCTCAGCCATAGAAAGAGAAATTTTTTATGTTTCTACACATTTGTTTGCTAGAAATTACTTAGTCATATTCCACAACAAAAAAATGATCAAATAGTTAAACGTTCCCATAGCCATTAGGATTTCTCAAGTAGCACAATGACATACATCTAATCATGGAGATGATGATCAAATTCTCCTTGAACTGCTACTTTGTGTTGGTGAATAGGTGATGCTAACAAAAAATTTATGGATTCAAGGTGGCATAGTCAATGGATCACTTGGTCTTGCTATCTAGCTATTCTGTACAATGCACATTGTAAACCACCAAATCTTCCTGACTATGTTGTTGCTCACTTCCAAAATTACATTGGTCCACCATGGGACCTAGAAAACCCAAGAGACATCCCCATCCCAGCTATAACTTGGGGTAGTCAAACACAAATTCCACTCAGCATGGCATGGGGAATCACAATACATAAAGCACAAGACTTAAGATTAGATAGAGCAATGATAAACATAGTCAACAAAGAGAGGCAAGGGTTGAATTTTATAGAGATCTCTCATGTTAAATCAATTGAAAGAGTCCACATTGATCCAACATTCTCATTTGAGAGATACTTTGGACTTAGCAACAAAAAATACATTGCTCAATGTCATAGCAAAGAGGCACGTTTGGAATAACTCCAGCCCCTACCAAATTATTTCACCCCCAACTCATGCTTCGACTTATAGAAATGACCCTAAAACAATTATTCTTGCATTTGGTCCCAACTGTATACCATCCTCTTTTCAAGGATTTCTAAATTAAATTTTATAGAAGCATACCATCTATGCAAAATGGGTATAGTTCCAAAGATGGATAGAGATACTAGGAAACAATAAGCAAAGGAAAAAACTTGTACAAGCTAGTAGCATTTTTTGATCATTCCATTCTATTAAAGTATATATTCAACTATTCCACAAAAATAATTCAACAATATCCTGATGTATTCCACTAATTGGTTTTAAATTATGCACCTATGCTTTGTTTCCCATTTTATATGCCTATATAGTTTGTCTTTGACTACCACATTAAATTTCCCCCATTTATTCAATGCTTTGAATCCTCTTTAGCTTTACATATTAAAGATAATTTTCTTCCTATTTACTATCTTATATACCTTCATCAATAAATTTTTTGTTAAATTTAGCATGCAAATATGGACCCATAAATATTAATCTGCTGAATTCTCATTTCAACATTCTGTTGTGTCATATTTTTTGTATATGCAATTAAGAAGAATACACTCTTCCATTTATTCCACCTATCTATTTTTTTCCAAGTGTTTTTAAATTCCATGATGTCAATTCTTTATCAACATACCTACAATTCTCTTTCAACTGATTTTAACATGCAATACTCTAAACATACAATTGTAGTTGTTACAAATTGATACATATGCATATATAAACAACTTCAACTATCAAAGATGCATAGAGATTGCAACCAACAATAAGTAGAGCTTGAAATTTCTATAAGTCAATAACGTTTTTTTAACATTCTAGTATATTAAATTATATATGCACATACTCTAAAAACATTTAAAAAAAATTATGTTCCATTTGACTAATAAGTTTAAAATTTTGCAACCATGTTGTGTTTTCTATTTTTTGTGCATATATACCTTGATTTTTTATATTTGCGCTTCATGCTTTGCTTCCACAGATTCTTGTCTTCTTGTTAGATTTTCTATTAGCTATTATTTCATTGAAATAGCTGCAAATTTTTATCTACAAAATTCTCTTTTTCATCATTTCACTATTTCACTCTTCTTGTATATTGCATCTAGAAATATAGTCTTCTCTAGATTGCTTTTTTTTTTCCTCATATATTATAAAAACTCCATGCTATTTGCGATGGGTTGCTCGGGCCTATTTATAACGATGATGGAGTTTGTTGATTATGTGGTTTGTTGGTCATGGAATTGGTTGCCTTGTTCAATGGAAACAAAATGGTAGGTTTTTGCTCCCATTAGGGTTGATACATCCTGGAATTTTTGCGCAATGCCACACAAGGGAGTACATGTAATATTCATTGTTCTAATAGGAGGATGTCTATTGTTTTGCTTCCATTGTGAAATGACACACCATGGTGTTGGATTCATAGAAAGCTATTAAACAAAGCAGCCATCCACCTGCATTAGATACCACATTGGAGAGGTTCCCAACTGTTTTGGTTTGCTATCTACAACGTTTTAGCTTCTACTATTTTTGTAAGTCATTTTACAACTTTCCTTTTTTTTGTTCCATATGCATCTAACTAGAGACATATATTTTAATATGTTCAAATAAAATGTTGTTTTACAGTAATATCATGTTAGGCTCAATGCAAGCATAGATGAAGAACAAGATATGAAGCCCATTTCTTGAACAATTTGTACCTGAAAGGTGACCATAGATGTAAGAATAAACAAGGTTTGTTTTATAGATTTATATTTCCTCAACTATACATTCAACCCTTTTATGCCTCCATGGGTAGATAGCCTCCATATGTTTGTTGCTATATATATACATTCATGCATGGGTTCTTACATGCACTTGACTACAATAAATATAGTCTATTGTACACATTACATTTGTCCATGTTCGTATAGTTTCCTTTCCAAAATTAGAAAAATATATTTAGATGTGCCAAGAAATTATAACCATGGCTACTCTCATGGAAACCCCAGTGGAAATTTTAAACAAATAGGGTATGTGCAAGATCATGATGGGCCAAAAAGTGGCAATATGATGGGTATGTGGCTGCCGACTATTTTTTTACTCAAAATTGATGAAACAAAAAGAGTTTTTAAAGGAGATTCTTAGCTTTTCACCGATATAAATTATTCTTTACTTTGAATTTAATACATAATTATTATTCATTTTCTATTCAAATTACAACTAAAGTCCTGATTGATAGGATGATTGAAAAATATCTATAGATTTCAAACGGTATCACATTTTTTGAATCCAAAACATGAGTCACATTCTATGCTTTGCATACTATAGGATTAAAAAAAGAAAAGTTGAATTTCATGAATTTTTGACCAAGTTAAGGTGGTTAGACATACGATTTTTTATATTTTTTAAAAATTTGTAATAAAAAATTCATAATTAATTATTTACTTGGAAAAAATTTACAAAAAAATATGCATCACATTGAGGCATGAGTCTTCTACTTATATCTAAAATATTATAATTTTTTTTTATCATTTTATTGTGGTTATGGTGGTTAAATAGACACCTACCTCTTATTTTTTCCTTGAAATTTAAATACCACTACATTGAAATTCCAAATTTTCACCAAATAGATTTTTTTTAAAAAAAAAACCTAGTAGTTTAGAAACTACATTCAATTTGCTACAGATTCTATTCTTACATATTTTTGAAATAATATAAATAACTTATTCAAATTTTTACGTCAAGTTGCCTAACTCTAATTTTTTTAAATTTTTTGCCACTTAAGGACTTGTTTTTTCCATGATAATCCTGCACATACCCAATAGCTGATACATAAATGCCAACTATTACATAGATTGCTTGTTTTGTATTAATGTATTTCATGATTTTTTTTCCTCTCATCTCTTTGAAGTTGCATGTAACAAGGTCTTTATTGTCGTAGTTTACTTGTTTTATTCTTCATCAAATATAAGATTGACCTCTGCCTTTTTATTTATTTCTTTTTTTTTGACCCGTGTATGCTCCATGCCCTTTACCTATTGTTCATTGTTATCTATGTTCATCCTTACCACTATATGCATTTTGTACAACAGAAGATCTGTATAAGAAACTCTCCATATCTATGGTTTGTAGCTTGTACTCTTCATATGTTAAAATTTCATATAAAATCTATTTTAGATGATATGCCATTTGAGAGATTCTAAAACAGTTGTTGCAAAAACACTTGAGAATCATAGGTAAATGACAGATGGTCAAAAACCCACATCAAATACAAGTTTAAGAGAGGTAGAAAAACATACATAGGACAAAAAATTTGAAAAGAGGAAAATGGTTCCTCTTGATATCCCATTTATGTGTGATTCTAAAGTGTTATTCTAACACATCTTGCAACCATTACATAGATTGCTTGTCTTATTCCTTTATTTTTGATGATACTCTTTTTCCCTCATATGTTTCAAGCTCCTTATAACAAACTATTAATTGTCGTGGTTATTTTGTTTGGATGGAACATGTTATGTGTGTTCTATCAATATATTCCATCATATTTATTTCCCCTCATCTATTTGAAGTTTCACATGACAAATGGTTATTCACGGTACTCTTTTTTCTAGATCCCCATAACAAACTGTTCATTGTCATATTTTTCCTCTTTTATGTTGCATATTTTAAAATTCTATTTAATGTGGATTTTCTCTATAATATTTAGCACCAGATAAGTGTCATTCTAACACATGTTATATAAGTGAAAAGACACTTAATAATCACAGGAAAAGCACAAATGGTTGGAAACCCACATTAAATAGACCTTAACACCACGGAGAATAGAACATGTGAGCTACAATAATGAACAATTTGTTATGAGCAAGTGGATATTGATACAACACAAATAATCTATGTAACATTCGGCTCCTCAATTCAAAATTCAAGACACATTATTCAGCACTAAATATTATAGTAAAAATAGAGGAATTGTAGAAGAACTATTAGAAAAACATTTAAGAATCATAGGTAGATGGCACATGATTGAAAATCCACATTAGAAAAATTAACACAACATAACTAGTCTATGTAACAATTAAGTTGTCAATTGAAAATTTGAGCTACGTTCTTTGGTAGTCAACCCACATTAAATAGAAGTGGTAAAGCCAATGGGCTCCAATACCCTACACAAAATGGGTATTAATGCCATAGAATTAATTTAAAATTCGAGGTGCATTACATGCAATTAAATATTATAGGCACATAGAGAAATTGTAAAAGAGCTATTAGAATAACACTTAACAACCACTAAAATATTTTTATCTCTAAAATGTTTATGCTTTCATACTATCCCTCTACATAAATATATATATATGCAATTACTCCTATGCTAATCTGCAATTGCTCTTATGTTAATGGGTATAATGCCAAAGGTACATAGAGATAACTACAATCAATAAACAAAGGGAAAAAAATTACTAACCCTAACCATATTTTCTAATGAAAGAAAGAAGATTTAGCTGTAATTTCTCCATCCATATAGATGCAAAATCTCTTTGAAGTCTCCAAAATGGGTATAACATCAAAGATAAAAACATATAACAAGGAATAATAAGCAAACAAAAAAAGACATGAGCAATAAATTAGTCACTCTTAACACCTCTAATACAATTTCTCTACATGTCTTCAATATTTGTTGCCAAAGAATGTAGCTCAAATGTTGTATCAATATGTTACATGATATTCTATTTTTCTCATATGTTTCAACTAGAGAACCATCCAAAAAGCTTTATTCCGCACACTATAAAGAATGTATAATGACTAAAAATGTGCATAAAGATGCACAAAGATAACTGAAAAATTAACCAAGGGAAAAAAATTACAACAATCTCTCATTTTTACTACAATTTTTCCATCCAAATCACAATGATAATCTCTTTAAAGTCTGCAAAATGGGTGTAACATCGAAGATAGAAAAATATAACAAGAAGAAATGTCCAATAAATTAGTTATCTATGCAAATACCATGCAAAATGACTTTATTTACATTCCATGCCTGAGATGTGTATGCAAAAATATATTTGTGAAACATGGGCACATATAACAACCAATAGCTAGTGATGTTTTTTACAATATTATTCTCTTGAACAAAGACCACAATGGCTCTTTCAAAAATACAACTTAATCAATATATTTTCTTGCACATTTTGGAGCACATCTATGTTGAAACCCTCCAATGAGAATTCAACCAAAAATAATATATGTACATGTATGTATATGTGTATATATGTATATGTATATGTATATGTATATGTATATGTATGTATATGGATATGTATATGTATATGTATATGTCTGACCTCTTTTATGTAGATCTATATGATTTCCTTTATAATGTTGCACAGATACAATAGGCAATCAAAAAAATAGTGCAAGTTCTAAATTGTCTATTTCAATTTTTTTAATATTCCAACAAGTCAATCCAATGTTGCTTGCACTTGTTAAAGATTATCAACAATATGTGTAATTACATAAATTTGGTGAACCAATTGTAAATATTATTGACTATTTCTAGTTTTAGACTATTTATATTAATTTTACCCATATACTTACTAATTTTTTATGGTTCGTTCCTCATATTGCTTGCATGTCTACTCACATACCCCTCTCTTCTATTTGTAGGTACTAGGATAAAGCATACAAAGGCACCCCAAAATCATGATAATTTTTTTTTACGAAGTTACTGCAACAAAAAAAACTTCAATATGGGGTATGTGCAAGATCATCATGGAAAAACCAGGCCCTTAAGTGGCAAAAAATTTAGAAAAATTAGAGTTAGGCAACTTCATGTAAAAATTTGAATAAGTTATCTATACTATTTCAAAAATATGTAAGAATTGAATATGTAGAAAATTTAATGTAATTTCTAAACTACTAGGTTGTTTTAGGAAAAAAAAAATCTATTTGGTGAAAATTTGAAATTTCAATGCAGTAGTACTTAAATTTCAAGGAAAAATAAGAATTAGGTGTTTGTCTGACCACTAACCACAATAAAATGATAATATTTATTTTATAATATTTTAGACATAAGTAGAGGACTCATGTCCAGATGTGATGCATATTTTTTTGTAATTTTTTTCAAGGAAATAATTAATTATGATTTTTTTAAATTTCAACTTTTAAAAAATATAAAAACCCGTATGTTTGACCACCTTAACTTGGTCAGAACTTCATGAAATTAATTTTTTATTTTTTTAATCCTATAGTATGTGAAGCATATAATGTGACATATTTTTTATTCAAAAAAGGTGATATTGTTTGAAAGCTATAGATGTTTTTCGATGACATTATCAATCAGGACTTTAGTAGTAATTCAAATAGAAAATGAATAATAACTATTTATTAAATTCAAAGTGAAGCATAATTTATATTGGTGGAAAGCTAAGAATATCCTTTAAAAGCCCTTTTCCTTTCATCAATTTGGGTAAACAAATTTTTGTTAGCCACATACCTTAGAAATACCCATCATGATCCTGCACATACCCTATGACATATCATATATGAAAACACTAGATTTTTCTCAACTTTGATATTGCGTGATGTATAATGGAACTCCACAAACTTTCTTGTGGATGTTTCATTTTTTTTCTTGCTCGTGGGTTTGGCTAGAGTCCCTGAGGCTCCATGATACCAATGTGGTAGGGTGGATAACGAACGTGGATTTTTTGTTTTGGCTTTTAACACCATACATTTTTTATTACATAGATACATGTGTACACAAATTCGAACATTCACTTGGCTTCAACAAACATTGTTTATAGAAACATGTTTCTTATGTCATATCAAGTGGTAGGGAACCACTTGAGACTTTCGTCATGTCACGACAAAGCAAAGCATATCTTTTATTCATCTATTCTAAGAATCCAAAAAAATATGCATTGTGTCACCATACTCTTCTCTTTGTGAGGTCTGTTTATTTGTTTCTGATAAAAAATGGTGTCACTGAGTCTTCAATTGCATTATAAAGTAATTCCTTAAAAAATGATATTTTTATTCTGAATTTCCTTGTAATTGACTAATTTTGAATCCTTTAGACTTGTCTCTATTTTATTTTACTACTACTAACCAAAAATACACATGCATACTAAAAATTTAATTTACAAATTTATGCACTAGTACTTATAAAAAGTATCCAATAGTAAACATCTTTTTTTCTTCAAAAATATGTGATGCTCAAAGTTATCAACTATCTTTGTTAAAAAATACTTTTTAATGCAATATTAGTAATTAAAGGCATTGGTAATAACTCTTTAAAAAATGTCTCTTGTATTTGTATGCATATGTATCATAACATAATTAAATAATAATTAATTAATTGATTAAATAACCTAGACAAAAAGATAAGATATACATGTGCATCTAGGGCTAATAAATATAAAACTAAATTAGAGATAAAATTATCTCATACCTTGAATTATGGCGTGAAACTATTGTTGTTAGAAAAAAAAGTTATTTAAAAATTTAAATTTAATTTATATTTTTTAGATATCATTTAAAAAAAAAAAATTATTAAAAAATTGTATTTGTTGAGAATTAATTTACTATATTCCTAACATTATTATATGAAATCATTTTTTAATAACTATTGTATCTAAAATTATTAAATATTACATATTAATGAAATAAAAATTATTGATGATTACTTGCTTAAAATTAAAATTAATGGATGCATTGTAACTAATTAGATTCATTCAACATGGCCTATGGTTTTATTTTACATTTTAATTAATCAATTTTCAACTAGTAGTTTTCTATGTGGAGATGCACAGATTAGTTTCTCATCTTCGTGGAAAAGGTATGTACTCTCCCACCCATAGCCAATGAGATATGAACTAACCTCACGTTAATTCCTACTGACTAATTAATATGCTTTCTATTTCTCAACTCAATCAAATAATTGTAAATATTATCAATTTTTTATATTTCTCTTTCCTTTCCAAAAAAAAGTTTCTTCTTGCCCACTAAATAGCCATTTGTGGTGCACCCCTATCGGATAATTGTTGAATGCCTATGCATGCAACTACTAGTTACAATATTCATTCGAAAGATAGTCTTTTAAGTTTAGCAATATTTTCTTGCTATCTCCCATTCTGCCACACTCTGCTACTTTGCTATAATGTCAGTTGGCCTAGGTACTCCCATTCTAATTCTACCATAGAGGCCACAATACGCCTTCATGGGTGAGGTCACCTATTATAGAATTAAGCTTTTGTTGAATAAGTGTGACCACCTTGGTGTTGTTGCATATAGGTGGGTAGTCGGCTAGGACTAAATTGAAGATGAGAACCAGTTGAGAAGAATCTACAATGTTGTTTCTTTCTTTGTCACCTCCCTACTCAACTTGAATGTTTCCAAGCCCATGATAATTGAATTGTGCCACCAGATGTTTGACTTTGTACTATTGGAAGGGCTCAGTGAAATAGTGCAAGTGGTTATCCCTAGTTTCAGCATTTTGAGTGCCATGGATATCTGCAAGCACATTAATTATGGGATAGACATAGCTTGGTTGCCTTTCCTCACTGACTTCCACACCATGGACCTTGAGAGGAATCACTCATTGTCTCAACCAGTGGCCACCTACATACTGTGGGAGTACGTCGTGGAACACGTTCTAGGGCTCAATTGGAAAAAGAACTTCAAGTTTCTGGAGTATTGTCATGATGACTAGGACTGAGGTCCGTGCCAAGTTTAGCCCATGTGTGTAGTGTGTTCATCCCCCTTTTCACCCAGAAAAAGAAGAAGAAGAATAAATTGATGAAGAAGAAGAATTTGATGATGAGCACTTTGACTGTTTTACAATAACTAGAGGTTTAACTTTACTATTTTTGCATGTTGCCTCCTTTTTGCTTCTTTTTTCTTTGTGACTCTTTTTGGGTTTGCTCGAGAGAGCTTCACATTTAAATATGAGCCTCAAGCTTGTATTACATTGTAATTTTTTGATGAATATAATATAATACAATACTTTTCTACTTGGGTTTTTCTCATGACTTATTCTCAAAACTAAAACATATTTACAATTTTTTTTACATATGGTATATAGCTGTGCATTTTTTTAAAGAACTGTGTATTTAATGGAACAATTGTAGATAAATTCCATTCACTAGTATATCCAGGGTGTTACCTTCCATAACTTCATGATCATATGCATTCTTTTCTTTACACACATTGATACGAGAGCGTCCCTTCCTTAGTAATTCAAATTTTCTATACTGTCCTGGTTTCATAGTGTGCTCATCATACTTTAGTACCAAGCTTCCTTCCCTAAAATTTGGGTTGAACATCATTTTATTGAACCATCATTTCACTATCTATTGGAAATCGACCATGGCTCCCTAAGCCTTTTCTCTATTTTCCTCGAGTTTAAGGAGTTTGGCTGACCTTGCTTCTATCTCGCCACTTTCTTCAACCTTTAGGGCTTTCAGTAGTTGCAAGGTAGGGATTTCTATGGAAACAAGTAAAACTACCTCTTTTTTCATATACTAGTTCATAAGGGGAGGCCTCCAGGATCTGCTTGGGCATAATTCGGTCTACCCACAGAGTAGTTCATAGGTGCTTGTTCCAATCCCTTTTTCGTTGTTGGCCTCCTCTAATGGTTTAATATCTAAGCCCTTAGAGTTGTGACTTAGAGATTGAGCATCTTCACTAAGTAGCTATCTTACTCATTATCAATGTCCATTTCATTTTGAAGCCAGGGACGTAAAATTGAAATGGTTCAACACTGTATGTGCACTAGGATTTCATTGTAATCATCCATAAAATAGGAAATAACGAATGCTAGAAAAAAATCAACTTAAATACTGAGCATGAATCAACATCTTCACTAAGCATTAACAACTAGACTAGAAATGAAATATAGAAATAAAAATCTCAGCAAATAGACAAGAAACTGCTTTGTCTGCCTTGGTTGCATGAACAATCACAAAATAAAATTTCAATGGCTATAGGAATAGACAGTCGTTGAAACTGAAACTAACTGCTTAACATAAAATAGCTTCTAAACTAAATCGGTGGAATTCTCACCAATTGGCCCCCCTCAAGAGTGAGTCTCCCTTAAGCTAACTCAAATGCAACAACTCATAATATCATATTATTTCTTGAAAACATGATTACGACATCTCAGCAATATGACTATATTACTAAAATTGGAAAATGCAAGTACAATCTCACAACATCCAACCTTATCAAAAGGGGCATCTGACCATTATTTATAAAGAGAAAAACTATTGATTAACCCTAACTACCTAGGTAGTTGACTCCATCAAAATAGGAGGATGTGACTTATTGGAAGCATATAAAAAGATGAAGTTATGCATGTGCTAAATTGGTCAAAGTAGACTTGCTCCAATGGGAATCTAGCACAATGCACTTCCTAGATTTTCTCAACAAATGAATATAACCATTAAAAAGGTATTTAAATTTTTTTTATTTGAATTAGAAATTTCCCTCCATGCGAGTTTTCCCTCCTTTGACTTCTTAATGATAATTTTCTTGACTTCTTGGTAACCGACTAGCTGGGAAGAGTTTCTTCTACATGGTAGGCTTTGTTGACATCAACATTTTAGTGGAAACGTGCATAATAACATTAGCACCCACAAATAACTTCATATCTATAATTACCTTAGCAACATTCATTCAACCACTTGTAAAATCAACATAGATAATTCACATAGCATGATAATGTCATTAAAAGTCACAAGGATAAACTTATGCCCAAGGTCTATCCAGTTTTAAGGAAAATATCAACAACCAACTATCAAAGTCTATGATAGAAAAAAAAAAGATAATAGATCCTATCAAAATTGAGCCATTAATTGGGCACATCATTGCCCCCAACCTAACATTTTTCTAGTCCTCTAGCAGAAGAAGCTCTATTCTTTTTCCCAATCAATGCCTTGAAGTCACCAATGGCCAACTGTCCCACATCAGTTTCTATAGTTTCCAAATTAGGATCCTAGTATAATCCTTGTTTTTTCTCTGGTTTGTTCCACCTTTCCCTTTCTACAGCTATGTCATACTGTTAAAACTTGTTATCTAACACAAACCACAATAGTGTAGGTGGCTGAAATGTTAATGGAAGCCAAAACTATTGTTTCAACCTTCCAATCTGTTTGTAAATGTCAACTCTTTTGCATGCTACAACATAGTTCTATAAAGAGTGGGGTTCAACTTGTTTCAACTCTTCAGGAAAATTGTTCCACCCCTATGATACGTACCCCATTACTAATTTTCCTATAGTTTTAGCTACATTCTCATATTCCTTGTAGGATTCTTCTCTAACAGTCATGATCCTCTTGTGGTAGCTTGAATGGTAAAGAATTTTGTGCCATGCTTGGAAAATGTCTGCAGGGTTACTAGATTCAACTTTGAGGGCCAAGGGAGTATGGAATTCTCTTTGCCTATAAGTCTGAAACTGTTACCCCCAACTAATTTCATTTTGAATCCAGGACATAAATTCCCTTAAGTGGAGATCTCCAATAAATAGTAAGAGATTCCAATCATGATCATTGGACACAACATAATTATGCAAATATGGTTCACACAACATATTTTTAACATCAGGAGGGGCAAACTGATAAGCCTAGAAAAATGAATGTTGAGTGTCAAGAGAAATACTCAAACTTGAAATAATCCTTGATAGTTTAAAGGAGAGATTTCACTCCTTCAAATGTAGGGAATACACTCTTGGAGGAGTTCAACATTCCAACATTTTGGATAGTAAATTTACCACATTGTCTACCTTTTCCTTCAAGGAAACAATTTTTGTATTCTTTTCTTCAAACTTTGTATTTTTCTTTTTAATCTCACCTTGAAGCTTACATTTATCCTTTTCCCATTCCCCCTCTTTTCTTTTCATCTCACTCCATAGTTTCAAAGCTACATCATTCCATGAAAATGAAGGAGGTTTATGTGTTCCTACCAAAATATTCCTTTGCACTGATTCTTGTTGTTCAAACAACACTAGTTGCAGTAATTTTGGTTGCTCATTTTGCTCATCCCACTTTGGCTATAGGAGTTATTGATTCTCATCTTGTTCTTACTATAGGGGTTCTTGATTCCCATGTAGCTCTTGTTCCTCATCTTGTTCTTGAATCTCAACCTATTCTATGATGGCAACAAGCATTGCTAATCTCATACTTGCTTATTCTTCAAAAATATCTTTTTCTTCAACATTCACCTGCCCCATTGGGGATTTTGTCTCCTCCCTAGATTTTTTTCTAAGCCTATTACTTCTCTTTGGAGGTACAACAATATATAGCCCAGTTGGTTTTGATTTATTAGGAGGGCTTTTATCTTTCACTTCAGCTACAAGAAGAACAATGTTATAATCAACCTTTCATTTCCTAGGGCTTGGCATTGATTTTTCTACCACTTGCTTATTGGCTTTCCCCTTTCTCATTTCTAATTATTTCATCTATGCTTCCTCTCTCCTAAGGTAATCCCTAATTCAAATTGGAGTTTTGGGAAGAACATTTTCATCAAAATATGGGGATGAAATTTCCTCATCTGAATACTTTGACTCAGAATAATCAATTTCAATAGCTTGCTCAATTGCAAGAGGGTTTGAACTAGGATTTTCACCAGAGGTTGATGCTCCAGGAGTGGTTTCAACAACCCTCTCCCCCCTACTAACCCTATGAGGTTGAGATTGGCCTCTAGGACATACATTTTTTGGTCTAAATTGATCAATGTTTACAAATTCCTCCCATGTCATATCAAACACCTCTTAAAGAGATTTATCTAATAAATTTTTTATTAAATAATGGTGAGAGATAGAATTATCCCTACATTTTTGTGTTTCACCTATCATGGTGGGAAGGGGGTGGTATAACACATGGGGCATGCTCATTCTTCCATGACTGACAGCCCTCACAAGTAATATACTTGACAATGTGGACAACTACTTGTTTCCATGGCTCTAGTAGAGAAGTTCTCTTCATACCTTGCTTAACCACAACCAATGGAGGGTCACTGCATTAAGTAAAGTCAACCCTGGCTGACCTAGCATCTCTAGTAGTAGGGTTTGTCTCTCCATTAGCAGATAAACCTGTTACTTCTGCAATTCTCTCCTCAGAAGCAATCACCTCCAACACTTTTACTATTGTTTTCCCCTCAGATAACATCTTTGCAAATTCTTGCACAATATCCTCATTATAGCTGCCAAGTTTCAAGAAATAATCTAGCCACCAACTATTTATGAACTTTGCAAGAGAAGGTGCATTCTACATTACTGAATCATGAATCATGACTACACTCCTAATTAGCTGACCTCTCATTGTTTCAACTGCCCACAATCAAACAAGCACTTCAACTAAATTTCCTTTTCCTGCAATCTCTCTCTGAAAACCCCAACTTCTTCCTATAATTCCTCTGTAGTGTTGATGCCAATAAAGAACAATAAATAAAGGGTATTATCAAGAAAAATGGCAATGGTTCAGTGACATTTCAATTTATCATTCAAATTGGCTTATTTCAAATTTGTTGATATAGATGACACATGGAATTGTGAGTTGACACTCCCCCCAACCTAAATTACAACATGTTTCCACACAAGATGGGTGGTAATCATGATTTGATAGGGTGGAGTACAATTTTATGCTATGTGAAATATCCACATTAAATTACAATAATTAAAGAAATGCACTAAAGGTAATTAAGAGATAAAAAATTATCACGTATGTACTTGAAAACATGGAGTATCTTTGCAAATAATGTGGAGAAAGTAATGGTTACCTTTAAAAAGTACGGTTGAGAAATTAATGTAGTGGTGATGGAATGAAGTGATGGCGAAGTGGAGTGATGGAAGAGTTATGGAAGAGAGAGAAGATGGAGATGGATGGGCAGATGGGTGGATTAATGAAGAAGTGCATTCCCACAATTTAGTGGAAATATTTATTATGAAGGGATTGCATGTGTACTTGGATCAGTCAAAAAAATGGAAACTAGGTCTGCTTCCTTCAACTATAGGAAGTTTGGAAGTTGGGTGTTGGTTAAATTGTTTCATGAATTCCTCCTTGGATCCTTGTTTATGATACAACCTTAAACAATGACCGTAAACCAGAAGTTTGAATATGATAGGGTCAATGGTTCTAAGTTGTACAACTCCATTGGGAAAGAATTTTGCAACTTCATACGGTCCCAACCATCTAGTTTGTAATTTTCCTACATTATATTGATACCTGGAGTCATAAAGGAGTTCCCAGTCACCAAGCTGGAACTTCTTTTCCTTTATGTACCTATCATGCCATTTGACCCTTTGATTTTGCAATACCTTACTAGAATGCAAGACAGTCTTTCTCATCTCATCCAAAGCATTGAGCTACATGGTTTTTTCCTTTTGTGCCTTAGATATATCCATCCCAAGATCTAATGCAGTCCTAAGAGTCTTATGGTTAAATTAAATGGGCATCATAGTTGTCTTCCCGTATAGTAATTCAAAAGGAGCGAAACCTATGGTTGTCTTCCAGGTGGTCCTATAGGCCTAGATAGCTTCTAGAAGCCTATTTGCCCAGCCTTTCCTATGGATAGCCACTATTTTGGTTAGAATTGCCTCAATTTCCCTGTTGGTCACCTCAACATGGCCATTGGCCTGTGGATGATAAGGGGTATAGTTTTTATGCCTCACATTATATTCATTAACTAGTTTTGTGACAAGGTTTGATGTAAAAAGGGCCCCTTGATCTATCACTATCTCCCTTGGGACCCCATATAACGAGTGGAAATTTCCTCATAAAGAAATTTTGCAACCTTATTATCTCTAGCATGCTTCATGGCTTTAACTTTGACCCACTTGGTCAAATAGTCAATGCAAACCAAGACATAGAATTTTCTGTTTGATGGAGAATCAATGGGGCCTACAAAATCTAGTCCCCATTTATCCAATGGAGTGATGCTTACCTATGGGTAAAGAGGCATCTCATCAAACTTAGTTGGTTTCCCCATCCTCTAGCATTTTCCACACTTCCTATTATACTTTCCTACATCCTTGTGAAGTGTGGGCTAGTAATATCATGTGTTAAGAATCTTCATTGTTGTCCTCTTGACTGCAAAATTCCTTCCACATGGTTCATTGTGACATGCATGAAATATATCATATGTCTCATCTTCCCTTACACATTCTCATGTCATGGTCTTGTCCAGTGTAGAACAAACATCTTGTAATCTATGAGAAAGAATTTTTTTTCTCAATGAGCACCCTTCTCTCTTTTCGAGAGAATTGAGGAGGAAATCTCCTTGTACCATATAATTTGCTATGTCAGCATACCAGGGTGTATGCACACTGATGGAAAACAAATGTTCATCGGGGAAAGAGTCATTAATGACTTGAGTGTCCTCTGATGTAGTCAATCTGGAGAGAAAGTATGCTACACCATTTTCCTTCCTTGGCTTATCAACAATGGTGATTTCAAACTCTTGCATCAACAACCACCTTTCTAGCCTTCCTGAGATCAAGGGATTATTCATGAGGTATCTTATGGCTGCATGGTTTTTATGCACAAAGATCTAATAGCCTATTATGTAGTGCCTAAATTTGTTAAGGGAATAGATGAGTACCAATATTTCTTTTTATGTCACTGTATAATTAAATTCAACCCAGGCTTGGATGTTTTTGCTGACAAAATAGATTGCATTTTCAATGGCTCCTTATTTTTTCCCCAAGACAACTCCTATAGCTTAGTCTGATGTATCTGTATGAATATGAAAAAGAAGCTTCCAATTAGGGCCTTTGAGTACAGGAGCATGAGGTAAAGCTGCATTTTAATCAGAGAATGCTTAGTCACAGTCCTTTGTCCACTGGAACTCAATATCTTTAGTTAGGAGATTATATAATGGTGTTGCCATTTTACTAAAATCTCTGATGAAATGCCTATAGTAACTTGCATGTCCCAAAAATAATTTGACATATTTTTACTTTGTAGGGATAGGAAGATTGGTGATCACCACAATCTTGGCAAGATCTAGTTGAATTCCTTTGTGAGAGATGTAGTGGCCAAGGACTACTCCTTCCTGCATCATTATGAAGCATTTCTCACTGTTTAAAGATAGATTATGGTTTGCACATATATTTAATAAATTCCTTAGATTTTCCAATGCTTCTATAAAATTGGCACCATATGTAGTGAAATCATCCATATAGGTCTCCATGAAATCATGTGAGATATCTAAAAATATGCTAATGACTACCCTTTGAAAAGTTGTAGGTGCATTGCATAAGCCAAATGGAATTATTGAGCAGGCTTAAGTCCCCCATGGACAAGTAAAAGTGGTCTTCTCTTGATCCTTGGATGCAATTTGCATCTAGTTATAGCCAATGAATCCATCTAGAAAAGAAAAATATTGCTTGCCTGCAAGGGAATCCAATAGTTGGTCTATGAAAGGAAGGGGAAAATAATCCTTTTTGGTGGTAGAGTTGAGTTCCTTAGAGTAAAAAAAAAACTCTCCATTTACCTCCTTTTTTAGGTACAATCACCAATGGGGATACCCACTAGCTATCTAAGATAGGGTAGATAAATCCTGCATTTAATAATTTTGGTAGTTCCCCTTTTACAATTTCCCTCAATGTAGGGTTGATTCTTCTTTGTGGCTGCCTCAGTGGTGTGCAATCATCTCTGATATATATCCTATGAGTACAAAGCTTAGGATCCAATCCTTTCATGTCATGGTAGTCCCATGAAAACACATGTTGGTAGGTCTTCAATAGGTTTGTCAAGGACAATTGTTGCTCTCTACACAACTTGTTAATATTTAGATATTTCCCTTCTAAAACTTGAACTTGTGTGGTTAACTCAATCATAGATTTTTTGCTAATGCTTGGCACTTTTAGTTCATGTGGCAACAATGTATGAAACATATTAGTTGTTGTATGAAGAGTGGGTAGAAGTGTCTTCATTAGACCTACAGAACCAGATTCCTAAGAGGATGGTTCATTATGTATCTCACAAAGGTTATGAATGTTGTTGTACAATACTTCATCTTCTTCTTGTAGTTGCATGAAAGAACTTATTCCTAATATCATGAGTTGTGCCACTAAATTGACTTCCTTGGCCTCTTCTCAAACATGTGGCCATATGGTGTTATCCATGTCATGGGATGGTTGAGCAGGAGGGTAGAGAAAAATATTTTTGGTGCTCTTCCCATAAAAAATGGTCATGTCTCCTAACCGACATCCAATGTAGGCATCTTGTGTTCCCAACCATGGCCTTCGTAGAATAATGGGATACCCACCTAGTGTAGCTTTAGGAAACAAGATCATAAAATTTGTTGGGTACTCCCAAGATTCCATAGTTACCACAAGGTCCTCTTCTATACCATCAAGTTTAACAGTGGAACTATCAGCAAGCTGCAGGATAGTAGGAGTAGGTCTCATGTTTGCAACATTAAGTTGTTGTAGGATATCCTTAGTCATCATATTTATTGCTACTCCCAAGTCAATCAGATCATTCTTTATTTGGATCCCGTTTATAAAAAATCCTACCATAGGACTACCTTGGTCATTATATTTGGGAATAGTCACTTTCCCAAACATGATATCTACTAATTGTCCCACCACATGAATTGTATTGGGGTCTTTCTTTTTCCTTCCTGTATTTTTGAGGCATGCTTCCTTGATTGCTTTTCCATATATAGGGACATCTTTAATGGCTTGAAATAAAGGTATCTTGACACAGATATGTTTCAATTAATCCAAAATTTCAAGGGTTGTTTCCTCCTTCTCTTCCTTTTGTTTAACAATTTCTAACCTTTGAGGAAATGGTGAATCTTGAGTAGTCTACTGAACTAGAACTGGTTCATGATTTTTAGTCACACTTGGTTGAATGGGGACATTCATAGGGTCCTCTTCTTCCACAAGAAGCTCAATAATGATAATAGTGGAAGGAGATAGCAAACTATTTCCTGAACCCATATGGATGTCACGGACACTCACAACATATGTAGGGAATTGATTAGGATCTGTAGAGTATACTGGCTACTATTGTGATTTGTTATTTGGGTTAGCTATGGGTTGAGCTAGTAACTGAATAGGTCTATGTTTTATTGAACTTGAGATAGTAGGAGGAGGAATTATAGAAGGTTTATAAGGCTATGAAGGTGGCTGCATATAACTGGTTTTCTTGTTTGGCCATTGGTGTCCTCCCCTCCATTGGGATGTTTGCTCCCAGTTTCCTAGAGGTGGTACCACTTCCCTTAAAACTATTGCCAATTCCCTTAAGGTTGTTTCCACAGGGGTGGAGATTTTTAGTGATTGGTCCAAGTATTTGGAGGCTTATTCCAAGGCTTTGGTGGATATCCTCGATAGTTGGATGGATATGGGGGTTGCCATTGATTACCAAATGCATAAGAATTGAAATAAGGACCAAAAAAAGATAATGGATTTGATGGTATACCTTGTCTTGGAGCCCATGGTATTCGTTGTGCAATGTAGTAGACTTTATCATCATCACCCTAGATTGGCTTGAACTCAAGTGGGATCTATTTGCTATCAATGTGATCTACCATTTTGCATTTGCAATCCAATATTCTTCCAAAATTGCTTCTATCTCCTCATGTTTCTTATTTTATTGAAGTTTATCTAACTGAGTAGCTAGATTATTTATGATGTCCTGCTTAAAATCTTCCAACAAGTGAGTAGTCTCCATCCTTGAAACTCCACTAGTGGATGACTTACCCATAGATGATTGGTAACCTCTTCCTTTCTTTGAAGCTGCCCTAGAATAGTTTTGGCATATCTTCTTAATATCATCCTAAGGAACTTGGGTGATATCTCCTCCCATTAGGTCCAAAGGATCAATATAGCTTTCATTTATCCCTCTAAGGAAGAGAAGCTTTTGAGAATCTTCATTAAGTGTATGATTTGGAGATTTCTACAAGAAAAATAGAAACCTTGAAATGTAATCCTCCATACTCTCATCTTCCTTTTGTTGCATCCTAAAGATGTCATCTCCTCATGTGACTACCCCTACAATATTCCTTGTACTTCTCAAGGAACTTTGTCTTCATTTCATCGCAAGTCTTCATAGTATTCCTACCTAAACTCATAAACCATCTCAATGCAACTTCTTTCAAAGTGGTAGGATACAACTTAAGCCTATGAGCATTAGTCGTATAGTCATAGTTTCTGTAGAGGCTATCAAACTCAAACAAGAAAGTATCAGGGTGTTCTGTGACAAGCCTATAGAACTTAGGAAGGACTGAAGCAAGGATATTTTTGAGGTTGTTAACTTCATTCTAATCAGCAATGGGGAATGGAAAATATGGCTAGTTAGGTCTGTTTCTATTTGCATCACCCATGCCTACTTGATGTAGTTCCAAATAAAATGGGTTCTCAAATAGATTTTGGTCATTAGAGGAAGTTTTGGAACCGGTGAAATTGGGAAATGCATCACTAAAAGTGTGTGCCTCTTCTTCTTCGTCTCTTGGAAATTTTGGAAGCTCTTCTATCTGAAATGGATCAGGGTCATTAGGACAAAATCTCCCATAAGCATCCCTTCTCTTTCCTCTATGCATGCAGTATCAACTCAGTATTAGCCAACTCACACAAAGAATTGGTGAAAGAATAGTAGGTCATTACTTTCCTAAGTGAAGGGGTATGCTAGGAGGAAACTTCAAAAATACTACAACAAGAAAGAAACTATTAATTTCTCCAAAGAACTTCCTAGTTTGACACCATTCTCAAAAAATGGTGCCAAAAATGTTGGCCTCCTCTAATGGTTTAATAACTAAGCCCTTATAGTTGTGACTTATCAATTGAGCATCTACACTAAGTAGCTATTTTACTCATTATGAAGGTGCATTTCATTGTCAACCCAAGAATGTAAACTTGAAATGGGTTAGCACTATAAGTGCACTAGGACTTCATTGTGATCATCCATAAAATAGGAAAGAAACAATGTTGGAAATGAAGTCCTAGAAAGAAATCAACTTAAATATTGACCATGAATCAAAATCTTCGCTAAGCATTAACAACTGGACTGGAAATGAAAGATAGAAATCAAAATATTATCAAACAGATAGGAAACTACTCTATCTGCGTTAGTTGCATGAATAGTCACAAAACAAAATTTTAGTGGCTGCAGGAACAGAAAGTTGCTGAAAATAAAACTAACTACTAAACAAAAAAAAGATTCTAAATTAAATAGGTGGAATTCTCACCAATTGGCCCCCCTTGAGTGAGTCTCCCTTAAGCTAACTCAAATGTAGCAACTCAAAATATCATATTATTTCTTGAAAATATGATTACAACATCTCAACAATATGACTATATTACTAAAACTGAAAAATGCAAGTACAATCTTAGAACATCCAACCTTATCAAAAGGGGCATCTAGCCATTATTTATAGAGAGAAAAACTACTAATTAAGCCTAACTACCTAGGATGTCGACTTCATCCAAATAGGAGGATGCCACTTATTAAAAGCGTAGAAAAATATGGAGGAAGTTATGCATGCAATAAATTGGTCAAAGTAGACTTGATCCAATGGGAATCTAGTAAAATGCACTTCCTATATTTGATCGTGTAGACATCTAAATTTAATCACTTCCATATGATTAAATTTACTCCCTTTTCATCTATCATATTAAATATTAATTTATTAAATTAATATTACACTTTTTATCTCATATCTGTAAAGTATTTAATTTAATAATTAAATGCTTTATCTTTCACCTTCTTCCTCTCTAAATTAAATAATTACACCAATTTATTTAATTTACTCATTTTTACCCTTTTGATTTAAAATTAATTTAAAATTATTCATTTTCTCTCTCCTTGTCACATCCTCCATGATCTTGCTCTGATTTGAATTAATTTAATTAATTCATGATTATGATGTGCATCCTCTTAATCAAAGATTATGTCACATCCTCCTACATTTGCCACTTTCCTCTAATCTTCCATTAATTATCCTAATCCAATATTTGCACAACCTTAACCAAGGTCATTAGCCATATTTAGTACCACCTTTTTAGTCAACCTTTGCATTTACCTCTTTTTAGCATTGACCCTCTTTCCCATGTGAATTTTTAATTCACATTTATTTATCCTAGATCCTAAGGCTTCTAGAACCTTGGACTTGTCACATCATCCACATGTGACCAAGTCCCACCTTTTTGGAGCTCACCTTTTATCCTTTAGATTCTCTTAAGAATGTGAATTTTTAATTCACATTTATATTTTCAACCACCTCTCCTTTTCCCATGGAGATTTTTGAGGAATTCCAAAATTCCTCAAATGTCCCTTTCACTCTCACTTAGGAGACAAGGAATCCCTTTTTGAGGAAATCTTCTCACTCCCCAAGGTGCTTGGAAGGTACTTGTCCTTCCTCCACCTCATGTATCTTTTGGCCACCTCACTTACACCTCATCTCCTCTTAGCCACTTCACCATCCACATGTCAAGATGTGAGGGCTTGTGAATTCTCAACTCACCATGGCCCTTTATCTTGACCTTGTTGGATGAATCTTGACCGTTGAATTCTCTAGAGAATTCAAATTCTTCTATAAATACCCCCTCCTCAAGGGCATTTTCAACACTTTCATTTTGAGCAACCTTATGCTGCCAATTTGCATTCTCAAGCACTTGCTATCATTTAGCCATCCAATTTGATCACCTTGCACATTCAATCTTGCATCTAGCTACATCAAAAGCCTTTTGAGGAGCACACAAATCCATCAAAATCAAGGGCCAACCAAGGAGTCTTCAACAACAAGGAAGGTATAATCAATTTGCATCTTATTTCATCTATTTTCCTTGTTTTATCACTCTTTAGGCTAATCATTGAAGTGTTCTTAGTATTTTATCATTTTCATTTTTAGTTATTTTGCACATTAGAGTAGGATAAAATTCCAAGGTACACAGCTCAATAAATGAATATGACCATTAAAAAGATAGTTACATTATTTTATTCAAATTAAGAATTTCCCTCCATGAGAGTTTTCTATCCTTTCACTTCTTAATGATCATCTTTTTGAATTCTTGCTAATCGACAAGCTGGCAAGAGTTTCTTCCACATGGCAAGCTTCATTGACATCAATATTTTAGTGGAAACCTACATAATAACATTAGCATGCACAAACAACTGCATATCAATAATTACCTTAGCAACATTCATTCAACCACTTGTAAAATCAACATAGATAATTCACATAGGATGATAATGTCATTAAAAGTCACAAGTATAAACTTATGCCCAAGGTCTATGGTTTTAAGGAAAATATCAATGACCAAGTGTCAAAGTCTATGATACCAACAAAAAATAGATAATAGACCCTATCAAAATTGAGCCCTTATTTGGGCTCATTAGTCACTCTGACCCAATGCGCTTGATTAACCTAATTAGGTTTTTGTTGGTTGAATCTGCTAACCCATTTCCTTATGGTAGTAGTTTGATGAAGTTTTAAGGTAAACCTAATGTTTGATAGTGAAATGTGAAATCCTCGAACCTACAAAATCTTGCACGCCGGATATAATGGTTTTTGGTGAACCAAATCTAGTTACTAGCTCTTCAAGCAAATTGAAAATCTAGCCCCATATAGCATTTTTTAGGGTGATGACCTCCATCCACCTTGTGAAGTAATTGGTCACCATAAGGATCCACTTATGGCAAGCACTGGAAATAGGATTTATCATATTGATGAAATCCAAGCCCCATTAAGCAAAGAGTTCTTTAGTTACAATTGGGCTCAAAGGCAAGGTATACTTATTTATTTTTCCAACAAAATATTGGAACTATGTACACTTTTGCACTAAATGGTGTGCTTTGGAAAACATAGAGGGCCAATAATATCTTGCTCACATTATATTCAAAGTGGTAGTCTTGGAAGAGAAATTCCCACCTTTAGGAATGCTATGGAATTCATTAAGAACTCTTTCCACCTATGGTTGGTCTAAGCATCAGAGCAAGACATCATAATTCCTTTTAAATAAGATACCTTGAACTAATACATACCTGGTGCCTTGCAGTTAGTAGTATCACCTTTTGTGGGATGGAAGGTTGATCGCGTACTTCCCCTTTTGTATATTACATCGAATCTACCACCTAGGACTCGTCGTACTCGAACTGGTTTATGTAGACTTGATCAGTTTCCCTTTCATCTATGAACCTTGATTCTTGCGCAAGGTATTTGCACAGGCCTCTTCCTTGAACCAGCTTGGTTAGTCTAATTTCCACATCATACTCTAGGATCTTCGTGATCCTATTTTCCCTCTTTTTAGTTATCTTGCCTTTAGTTATATACTCCCACACATTGGGATGAGTGGCGAGAATGGTGATTCTATTGGCCAACACCAAGTGTTAGAATTTCTTTAGGATTTTAACAATGAAAAAACTCTTCTTTTTAATAAAATTACACCTAGACTCATATCCTTTATGATTCCTTGAGTGAAATACGATAGGATGCTCTCTATTATTTCCCTTGTCCTTTTGAGTGAGTACCAAAGATACACTATGTTGGCCATTGTCTACATATAGTAGAAAGACTTTGAAAAAATTGAGATTAGCCAATATCAAGGTGACCAAGGTAGATATCTTTATCAACTAGAAATTTGATTTTCCCTTGTAGGTCCATTTGAACATTAGGTTCTTTTTGAGTATGAGTGTGATAGGTCTCGCGATGCCTATAAAGTCTAAAATGAATCTACTGATAAAGTTGATTTTCCCTAGAAAAGACTGCAACCCTTCCTAATTCACTGGTAGGGGTAACTCATTTATAGACCTCACCCTTTTGAGGTCTATTATTATTCCCTCTTTGACACCACAAAACCAAGTAGCTTTCCTTGGGGCACCCCGAAGACACATTTTTTGGGATTCAAAGAAATCTTGAACTTTTGACATTTCTGGAAAACATGCTCCAGATTATCGAAGTGATCATTTTTTAGCTTTGAAAAGATTGTTAGGTCATCGAGATATATTAAAATAATTAGATTAATTAATCCTTTGAAATCAATATCCATTGCTCGCTAAAAAATTTCACTAGCATTTGAAAGTATGAATGAAATTTTTTAGTATACAAATGTTCCGCACTTAGTGGTAAACATTGTTTTATGTTGATCACCTCCGTTTATGTATACCTCTTTATAACCTGAGAAACCATCAAGCAAAAAAAACATTTCCAATCCAGCCATGGTCTTCAGGATTTGCTCCATTGATGACAAAGGGTAGTGGTCTTTTAGCGAGGCTTTATTGAGATCTCTAAAATCAACACAAATCCTAATATCTCCATTCTTTTTCTGAACTAGTACCAGATTGGACACCCAGGTGGAATGCGTAATTGGATATATGATCCTTGATTCAATCAATTTGGTGAACTCTTGCGCCATCAACACTTTGACCTTTGGATTGACTGGCCTTTTTTTTTTTCAAATGGTCTTTGGTCCTTCCACAAAGTCAATGGTATGCAAGATTATGCCTCGATCATACACTCTGAGATCATCATAGGTCCCTTCCAACTTTTAACTTTCTGCTACTTCCAACATTGAGCTCTTCATAGTCTCTTACATCCGCAGTGAACCTCTATTTTCCATTTCTTACATCCTCATAGTCGACAAGATTCTCAAGGGAGATTAAAACTTGAGGAAGCTTATTCCATTTTAATTAGATAACCTTCCCTTTGGGAGATTCTTCTCCTGGCTGTAAATAGTCAGAAGCTCTTCCTGATTTCTATAGAAAGGTAGCGATCTGAATATCATCTTCAAATGCCTACCAGTTTTGAACATTTTTAGGGATTTCTAGTTAGACGATGATCCATACTTCACTCTATTGTGTTGATGAATCGAAGACTGGTTCAAATTGCAAACCGATTGAATCCATCCAATCAATAACACTTTTTTGAGATCGAGGAATGACTTGTTTATTGAAAGCTTCAAAACTCTTAATTAGATCCCATAACTGATGTCTATACGACTGCATTCTTATGTTCTTTCTAGCCACTTTCCTATGGACCTAGTTCACAACTAACTATAAATATCTCAATTCTTGCATTCTCTTTACACCCATTCAGTTTGCAAGAATTAGACCATGAACCAAGGCTTCATATTCTACATCATTGTTCGGGCATGTGAACTAAAAGTGAAAAGTCTTGAGGGTCTTTGATCTTGTCATGGACATTAGTCAGGCACCCACTCCATAACTAGCTTTGCATTTGGCACCATCAAAATATAAGGTCCATATATGGTTGTCACCTGGATCATCATATTCATCTAATTCCTTTACTAATTTTAGAAAGACTTGATGTCGTCGAATATCACATAAGTGCCTAGTTCCATCGCATGAAATTTGTCGAATGGGTCAGAGTCAATGAATTGAATGAGGAGGACCTCGTCTTCGAGAGTCTAATCACTTGTGTCTTCCTCATCTTCCAACATTTCTACATAGTATCTCTCCCCTTTCGAGGACGTATGTGGTTCTTCAAAGCATAGGACTGCATTTTCTGCTATGTTTAGGATGCAAAGATTCAAATAGGATTTTCATCTTCACCCCATGCTTGGTCCTTAATATTAGGTGAGACTAGTCAAGTGCCAAATATTTTCCAAGCTTTGCAGTGAAATATTTTGAAAGAAACATTCTAAAGATCAGGGGAATGCCTATCACCACTATTTCTTGTGTGACCATTTGGCTTGGACATGAGAAAAGGGTTAAAGATAGATCTTTAATCTGAGCAATGGTCAAAACCTTCTTCCCATCTAATTGCATGATTCCCTTCTCAAGGGGCTCATATTTAAGATTTAGGGCATCAATCACTTGCTTTTGTATGACTATTGTACTAGATCTTGAATCAATTATGTTACTCTACAAAAGCTTATCTCCCACAATGTGTGAAAAATAAAGGCATGGGCTTTGGTTTGCTTACCTCTTTCTCTTTTGCATTGTCCATGTCATTCATGTATAAGTTGTGGCTTTTGAAGCTTAAGGGTCCAATGCAGGTTCTTTATATTTATTTTGATCGTATGATAGAGTTGCCTCCGTCTACAGTAATTGTTCATCTTTCTTCAATGCTTCCTAAAGAAATGTCTTTTTTTCATGAATGGATATGACATACCATAGAGATACATTAGTAACTACCTTCTTCAGTTGTTCCACCACTTTGAGCATTCCAACTGGTTGGACATTGGGCTTAAATAGTGGTATCTCTCTTTTCCTTAGAGGAAATAGATCCATCATGAATGGGCTTAGAATCTTATCCGACATTCTTTCCAACTCATTCTTTGGCAACAATGGAGTTTGCGGCTATGGAGTAGGTCAGCCAGTGGCTTGCAGAGCCTATTTTTCTTGAAGTGGTGGTTGACATGGATGAGGACGCAATAGATTTTGTTGTACATATTCTCCCATGAGCCTTCTTTTGGATCTTCTGTTGTAGACAGACTATACTTACAGAGCTTCATTTATGAATACCACATCTTCTTCCTCCATCCATGAAAATAGTGCTTGGTCAGGTGTAATATACAGTTCTTGCTCTAAAGACATTCCTTACATTTGTACTCTGAAGTTGGCATTTCCCATTTTGGGGGACTCATATTCCTCCACATTCAGGAGTGTGACCTTTTTTCTTTGTTCTGCTATCTTCTGTTGCATATTTCCCCTTGGCCAATTTTGGGACATATGACTATCACTTCATGGGAAGCACCATACATTCTCATCTTCCACCAAATTTTTCTAGCTTGGGGTTAAATCTTTACTCTTGGTGTTCTTGACTATTTGTAGTGGCATAGTGACTAGAACTAACTGGCTTTCAGATGCCATTTTTTGTCCTCCTCCTCTTGAGGGTCCTTGGTACCTATTTTTTTAATAGGATGACTTTCCTCCACCATAGGTCTGAGTGGCCTGCTTCAAAGGTGTTGCTTTCTATCATTTGATGAGAACAAACTCGTTAGAAAAATATTGCATGAGACTCTTCATATCGTTGATGTTTGTTGCTATGGAGGAAGAGCTTGACATACTCGGCTACATATAGGGGTACACATACATGGATTGCGGTGTGGCCGACATCACTACTTATGTAGTGAAAGTGCCTGGAGTAGCTTCTTTTCAAGGACCACCAAATATTTCTATGAATACATGCATCAAAGGTCATTGTGGAAGCTTTCCAGTGTCGATCAAACTATTTTCTACATGCAAAAACCAACTTGTATGTGTCAGGTAAGATATCCCCTCCCATGGAGGTTATCATCACCGCAATATCTAAATTCAACGCCTTTAGGTAGAACATATACACCATCGCACCTGAAGGTTGGGTAGTCATGGGGATTCATTGCTAGGTTTTATGAAACCTAGTGTCAAAATAACTCATGACCTCTTTTGGGGCTCTATTAATGGTGATTAATTGATGTAGCAACAAAGAGTGATCTCCCTTCTCTGAGAAGCATTCGAACGACCTTTCTCTAAGCTAATCCTAGGAGTAGATAAAACAAGAAGCCAAAGATCAATACCAATTGATAAGCCTAGTTTTTGGTCCAATTTTGGGTAGAATCTATAGTTTATTTGTTGGCAGTTGTCATGGACTTTGATGCTAAATATTGATATTTTTATAATGTTTCCCTCAAACCATAGACATTGGGCTTAATCCTATTTCTGCAAGTTTTAATGACATTGGCATATTATGTGGATTATCTATAATGATTTTTCATGTGCTTAATGAATGTTCCTTAAGGTGATTCTAGATATGCAGTTATTATGCGTACTAACATTTCCATGCATATTTAATTTGAGGATGCTAAGTTGAGGAAGAAACCATGAGTTGGGCATTCACCATAACGTCCAACAAAGGAATCGCTCAAAGGTTAAAGGAGGTAAACAATAAAAGATTCCTCATACAATTGAAAGTAACCACCTTGTAGTGGACTTTAATGTTGGTTGAGCATATGTGAGCAGTACTGCTATGCTAAATTTGTATTTGGACCTACATGTCTAACCAGATTCCATGCATGTGTAACTATCGCCGCTCCACTTTCTTTGTTTTCCCTAAATGGCATCCTCCCAGTCGTGGAGTTGAATTCCTTGTTTGACTGATAGGATAAATAAGGATCAGATGCTCCTTCTCTGGAGGTTGGATGATTTGATATTGTACTTGCACTCTCAAGTTTTTAATAATACAAATACATTACTCTTTTGTACTCATGATTTATAGTGAATAAAATAAATTTATGAGTTTCAACATCTAATTTCTTATTAGTTGTAGAGGATACTTATCCAAGGGGGCTTACTTGGTGAGTAATCCATCCTTTAGTTTAGTATTACTTGTTGTTTAGTAATTAGTTAGAAATCTGGTACCGACTATTCCTACAGCTACTAGAATTCTATTCTATGACTCTTCCTATAGCCAAAGCCAATAGAGTAGTGCCCTATTTGTCACTCAAATTTTCATTTTAGTTTGTAGTTGTTGATTGATGATTGGAATTTATGGTATTCCCTTCTAATCAATTTACTTTCAATAGTGTGTGTTCCTTAGCTGTAGAATGAAAATGGCTAGTTTGGGTTCCTAGTGAACATACTGTGCTGGCCCATTTCAATTTCACGTCCCTAGGTTGATAAGTTAAGTGCACCTTCATGATGATTGAAATGGCTATTCAGGTTAGATGTCCAATCTTTGAATCATGTTTGTAAGGGCTTAGTTATTAAATCATTATAGGAGGTCAACATTTTTGGCATCATTGTCAGGGATGGTATAAACTAGGAAGTTCTTGGGAGTCATTGATAGTTTCCTTCTTGTAGTATTTCTGAAGTTGTTCTTAGTATATCCCTCATTTAGGAAGTAATAACCCTCCTTATTATTTACTAATTCTTTGTGTGAGCTAGCTGATAGTGAGTTGATATTGCATGCATAGAGGAAGGAGAAGGGATGCTTATGGGAGATTCCTTCCTAACAATCTTGATCCATTCCAGCTAGAAGAGATTCCAAATCTGCCAAGGAACAAAGAAGGAGAAGAGCTAAACCCATTTTTTGATGCAATTCCTAATCTGACTAGTTCTGAAGCTTCTACTAAAGATTGACATTAGCTCAACAACCCATTTTCCTTGGAACTACATCAAGTAGGCATGGTTGATGCAATTAGAAACAGGCCTAACCAACCATCTTTTCCTTTCCCCATTTCCCATTAGAATGAAGTTGACAACATCAAAAACATCCCTGCTTCAACACTCCCCAAGTTCTATGGACTTGTCACAGAAGAACCTGATACCTTTTTGTCTGAGTTTGACATACTCTATAGGAGTTATGATTATACCACCAATGCCCATAGGCTTAAGTTATTTCCTACCACTCTAAAAGAAGTTGCATTAAGATTGTTCATGAGCCTAGGAAGAGATACTATGGAAACTTGGGAAGACATGAAGACAAAATTCCTTGAGAAATACAAGGAATATTGTAGGGGTAGCGACATGAGAGGAGGTGACATTTTCAAAATGCAGCAAAAGGAAGATGAGAGCCTGGAAGATTATATTGCAAGGTTTATGTTTTTCCTTCAAAAAAAACTACACCATACACTCAATGAAGACTCAAAAAAGTTTCTTTTCTTGAGAGGAATCAATGATAGCTGCACTGATGCCTTGGACCTCATGGGAGGAGGAGATATCTCCCAAGTTCCTTGGGAAGATATCAATAAAATATGTGAGAACTACTCTAGGGAAACTTCATAGAAAGGGAGAGATTACCAATCTTCCATGGGTAAGTCAACTACTGGTAGAGTTTCAAGAATTGAGACTACTCATTTGCTGGAAGAATTCACAAAAGACATTATAAATAATCTAGCTACTCAGCTAGGTACACTTCAAGCCAAAAAGAAACAAGGGGAGGCTAAGGTAATGTTGACAGAGTATTGCCCCCACTGCAGATGCAAGATTGTAGCTAATCTTGAAAGTAAGCAGATTCCACCTGACTTGAAACCAATCCAGATTGAAGAAGACCAAGTCTACTATGTTGCACAAAGGAAGCCTTGGGATCCAAGACAAGGTATGCCACCAGATCCACTATCTTATGTTGGGCCATATTTTAATTCTTATTCATCTTGTAACCAATGGAAACCCCCATATCCATCCAGCTATGGAGGATGTCCACCACAGCCTTGGAGTAACCCTCCAAATGCTTGGCCCAATCATCAGAAATCTCCACTGCAGTGGTAGCAACTTGAAGGGAAGTAGCAACCACCTCCAAGAAATTTGTAGCAAACAAATCAATGGAGGGGAGGACAACAATAGCCTGCCCAAAAAACTGGTTACATACAACCACCTTCTCAGCCCCAACAACCTACTATAATGCCTCCACCTGCTAATACAAGCTCAAACACAGCTAAACCTACTTAGCTACTAGCTCAGCCCACACCCAATCCAAATAACAAACCACATTAGTATCCAGCATACTCTGTTGATTCAAATCAATTCACTGCATATGCTATGAGTGTAAGTGTCATCCATTTGAATTCAGGAACTACTCTACTAGCCCCTTCCAAGCCCATTATCACTAAGCTTCCTATGGAAGAGGAGGAGAAACATCTAAATGATCCCATTCAACCAAGTGCACTAAAAAATACTGAACCAGTCGAAGTCAAGTAGACTGAACAAGAACCACCATTTCCTTAGAGATTGGAAGTTTCCAAGAAGAAGTAAGAAAAAGACAATACAAATTTTGACATCTTGGATTAGTTGAAGCATATATGTTTCCAGATACCTTTATTTCAGGCCATAAAGGATGTTCCAATCTATGGCAAGGTAATCAAGGAAGCATACCTCATGAAGCCAAGTAGTAAAAAGAAAGACCCAACTATAGTTCATGTGGTGGGACAGCTAGCTAACATCATGCTTGGAAAAGTGACTATCCGGGCAAGTACAATGACTTAGGTAGTCCTGTGGTAGTAGTTGTTATAAATAGGATCTAAATTAAGAATGCTCTAATTGATTTAGGGGCAACAATAAATGTAATGACCAAGGACATCCTACAACAACTAAATATTGCAAGCATGAGATCTACTCATACTATCCTGTAGCTTGTTGATAGCTCTACTATCAAACCTGATGGTGTAGTGGAGGATCTTGTGGTAATTTTAGACTCCTAGGAGTACCCAACATACTTTATGATTCTTTCTCCTAAATCTACACTAGGTAGGTATACCATTATTCTTGGAAGTCCATGGTTAGAAACTATAGATGCATACATTGGATGTCAGTCAAGTGACATGACCATTTCAGATGGAAAGAGCATGAAAAATTTTGTTCTTTATCCTCCTTCTTAGCCATCTCATGATGAAGATAATCCTGTATGGCCACATGTTGGTGAAGAGGCTGAGGACGTTAATTCCGTGGTGCAACTTATGATGCTAGGTAGAAGCTCTTTCATGAAACTCCAAGATGAGAATGAAGTATTGGTCAACATCATTTAGAACCATTGTGAAGTGGAGGAAGCATCATATTTTCATTCTGCTACTCTAGTCAAGACACTTTTTCCTACTCTTCCTGCAACCACTGTTCCTGTAGATATTCTTCCTACAACCACTCTTCCTGTAGCCATTATTCATGAAGAAGTTCTTCCTGCAACAATAGGTATGTCCCATACATTTCTTCCATATGAACTAAAGGTACCATGTTTGAATGAAGCAACCATGATAGAGTTAACTACACAAGTACATGTGTGAGAAGGAAAATATTTGAATGTTAATTCTAAATTAAGTTAACAAGGACCCATCAACATGCATTTGCATGGGATTATCATGATATGAAGGGATTGGACCCTAAAATTTGTACACAAACAATTTACATCAGGGATGATTGCACCCTAGTAAGACAACCACAAAGAAGAATTAACCCTACACTAAGAAAAATTGTAAAAGGGGAATTACATAAATTACTAGATCTGGATTTATCTACCCCATTTTAGATAGTTATTGGGTGTCTCCATTAGTGATTGTTCCCAAGAAAGGAGGCAAATGGTGAGTTTGTGTTGATTATAGGGAACTTAATGCTGCCACCAAGAAAGACCACTTTCCCTTACCCTTCATTCATCATTTTTTGGACACACTTGCAAGAAAGCAATACTTCTCTTTTCTAGATAGATTCAATGGCTATAACTAGATCCAAATTACATTAGAGGACCAAGGGAAGACCGCATTTACTTGTCCATGGGGGACCTATTCCTACTTAGTACTCCCATTAGGCTTATGCAATGCACTTGAAACCTTTCAAAGGACACTGATTAGCATATTTTCAGACATTTCTCATGATTGCATGAAAATCTATATGGATGACTTTACCACTTATGGTGTTGATTTTAATGAAGCATTGGAAAATATCAAGAGATTCCTAAAAAAAATTGAAGACCAAAACTTGTCCTTAAATAGTGAAAAGTGCTTCATGATGATGTAGGAAGGTGTATCTCTTGGCCACTACATCTTCCACAAGGGAGTTCAAGTAGATCCTGCAAAGATTGAGGTAATCACAAATCTTCCCACACCTACAAAATAGAAGGATGTTAGGAGTTTCTTGGGTCATGCAAGATATTATAGGTGTTTCATTAAGGATTTTAGCAAGGTAGCATCACCATTGTATACTCTTCTCACTAAAGATGTTGAATTTTAGTGGACTCAAGCTTGTGACAAGAAATTTTATAACTTGAAGGAAGCTTTGACTCGTGCTCCTATACTCAAAGGGCCTAATTGGGAACTTCCTTTCCACATCCATATTGATGCATTAGATTATGCCATAGGAGTAGTCTTGGGATAGAAAGGAGGATGTTGAAAATTCCATTTACTTTGTCAGCAAAAAAATACAAGGACTTGAATTCAATTATATAGTGAGAGAGAAAGAAATACTGGCAATAATCTATGCACTGAACAAATTCAGACATTACATAATAGGTTACCAAATCTTTGTGTACACGGATCATGCAACCATTAGATATCTCATGAATAAACTTTTGATCACAGGTAGACTGGTAAGATGGTTATTGTTAATGCAGGAGTTTGATATAACCATTGTGGATAAGCCAGGGAAGGCCAATGTTGTTGTAGATTTTCTTTCAAGGCTGACTACATCAGAAGACAATCAACCCATAGATGAATCTTTTCCTAATGAGAATCTATTTTCCATTAGTATAAAAACACCCTTGTATTCTTACATAGCCAATTATTTGGTCATGGGTAGAGTTCCTTCTCACTTCTCTCCAAAAGAGAAAAGGGCACTCATTGAAAAAAAATTCCTTTCTCCTGGATTGTTGGATTTTTTTATATTGGACTAGACCATGTCATGAGAAGATGTTTGAGAGAAGATGAGATGTATGACATTTTTCATGCATGCCACAACGAACCATGTGGAGGAAACTTTTTAGCCAACAGGACAACAATGGAGATTTTGAACATAGGATATTACTAGCTGACACTCCACAAGGATGCAAGAAGGTATACCAGAAAATGTGATAGATTTCAAAGAATGGGAAGACCAACCAGATCTGATGACATGACACTTTTTCCTCAAGTAGTAATCACTCCCCTTGACAAGTGGGGATTGGATTTTGTAGGACCCATTGACCCTCCATCAAATGGTGAGTCTTATATCTTTGTATGAACTAATTATGTGACAAAGTGGGTATAAGTTAAGGCCATGAACCATGCAATATATAAGAATGTTGCAAAATTTATCTATGAGGATATTTTCACAAGATATGGAATTCCAAGAGAAATAGTGATTGATTAAGGGGCTCAATTCACATCAAACCTTGTTGTAGATACAAGATGTCTACTCCTTATCACCCCTATGCTAATGGTCAAGTTGAGGTGACCAATAGAGAAATTGAATCCATTTTGACCAAACTAGTAGCTATTCATAGAAAGGATTGGGCAAACAGATTACCATAAGTTGTTTGGGCCTATAGGACAACATCAAAAACAACTACAGGCTTCACTTCATTTGAGTTGTTGTATAGAAAGACAACCATGATTCCCATTGAATTTGCATATGACTCTTCAGAATGCAATAGATTTGGCTAGATGGATATTTCTAAGGCACAAAGAGAAATAATCATGCAGCTAAATACTTTGGATGAGATAAGAAGAGCAACCCTACATCATATAGAGGTAGTATAGAATCACATAATCAAATGGCGTGAAAAATTTATCAAGGATAAGAAATTATAGCCAGGGGATTGGGACCTACTCTATGACTCAAGATATTAGGATAATGTAGGAAAATTGTAGACAAGGTGGCTAAGATGATATGAAGTCACTAAGGTCTTTTCTAATGGAGTTGTTCAACTTACTACCATTGAACCTGTCAGATTTAAGTTACTTTTCAATGGTCATCACCTCAGATTATATCACAAGCCAGCTTCCAAAGAAGAGTTCCTACAATAATTCACCCAAAATTCAATAATCGAGCTTCCTATAGCCAAAGGAAGTGACCTAGTGTCCCTCCTTCTGGATAATTAAGGTACATACTTGTCATAATAAAAACTTCCTCTCTAGTGGAAGTCCATTTCTTCACCCATCCACCCATTCACCCATCGATCACCATCTTTCTCTCTCTTCCATCACTTCATTATTTTTCCATTAATTGCTCAATCTAGTCCCTATAAAGGAAAATGATACTTTCTCCATGATCTTTGCAACAAATCCTCCACACATTGAGGTATGTACGCATTAATTTCTATCTTTTAATCATTTTTTATCTGCATGAACATTTAATTACTGTACGTTAGTATAGACGTTCACATAACATGTCATTATTCCCTATCAATCACCATTCCCATCTCGCATGTGCGGAAACATGTCCAAATTTAGGTTGGGGGGTAAAGAAAAATATGGAAATATATTTCCCATGTTTCAATTTATGCTAGGCTACGTCAGAAAATTTAAATGAGTGGATTTGAAATCTGAGCGAGAGGACGAATCACATATGTGAAGTGACACTAACTGCAACCACCATTTCTTCCCATCATAATTCTCCTTTATCACTCCTTTTGTTGCCTTTATTGAATCTATCGTAATCCCGAGTTGCAAGGAAAAAGGTAAAACAAAAGAAAGGGAAAATTTAGTCAATATTGGCACTAGAAATTTAGCAAGTATTGTAGGAAGGTGTTTAGCTTTTAGACAAGAATTATAGGAAGGAAAATTTGTAGAGTGATAGTTGATTGTAGAAAATGGGAGGAGGGCTAATTCAAAATGAGCCCTTGATTCATGTTGTTTTATTGTAGAATGCACAATGCCTGGAAAAATTTAGAATCTTTGGATGGTTAGATTACTTCCTAAAGCTGGATGGCTTTGATGAAGGCATTGTACTAGAATTTGTCCAAACATTTACTAAAGGAAAAGCTATAGTAAAAGGGTTGGAGGTTGTGGCAACTGAAGAAATAATTGCAGAGGATACATGGTTACCTGCTGATAGTGAAAATTACACTGCCTCTAGAGATTCTAGGTTAGCTAGGGCCAAACTTACAGTACATGGTGACCCTCCAATCAATGTGGATAAATATGGTGCAAAAAGAAATTCTCTACCTGAACCATGGAAGCAGGCAACCAACTACATTGTAAGGTATCTCACCTATGAAGTTCGTCAATACATTTCAAACTCTTGAGTCACATGAGGCATGGGAGGAGGATGAATGTGCCTAATGTCTTATATAATCTTCTCTCAATCATGATGGTCAAGACCCAAAAAGGTAGGGATAATTCTATTTCCCACCATTGTCTGATTAAATTTATAGTTGAGAAGTCTCTGCATGATGTGTTTGGAATGACTTGGGAAGAATTTATAAATGTTGATCAAATTAGACCTGAGAACTTGCAACCTAGTTTTTTTCCACAACCTCGTAGGTCTAGTAGGAGATTGAGCATGGCTAAGGCCACTCTTGGTGCTTCAACATCTAGCGTAGGCCATAGTGTAAACCCTCCTACAATAGAAGAAACCATAGAAATTAGTTCTTCTGGAACATAACACTCAAAAGAAGAAAGCTCCTCATATTCTAATGGCGATGTTCCACTTGGCACCCTAATGAAAACTAGGGCACACAAGAGAGAAGTAGAAATGAGAAAAGGAAATGCCAAAAGGTACCCAATTGAAAGAAAGGTGTCGAGTTCTAAGAAGAGGAAGGTTGAAACCATTCATCCTATAGGAAAATAAAAATGTGGAGCCCTCCCAAGAAATCAAGACTAGGGTATGTGCAGGATCATCATGGAAAAAATAGACCCTTCAGTGGCAATGAAAATTTAGAAAAATCAGAGTTAGGAAACTTGACATAAAAATTTGAATAATTTATCTATATTATTTGAAAACTATGTAAGAATAGAATCTATGGCAAATTGAATGTAGTTTCTAAACTACTAAGTTTATTAATTTTTTTTAAAGTCTATTTGGTGAAAATTAGAAATTTCAATGCAATAGTACTAAAATTTCAGGGAAAAAATAAGAAGTAGGTGTCTGTCTAACCACCCTAACCACAATAAAATGATAATATATTTTTTTATAATATTTTATATATAAGTAGAGGACTCATGTCCAGATGTGACACATATTTTTTTGTAATTTTTTTCGAAGTAAATAATTAATTATGAATATTTTATTACAAATTTTAAAAAATATAAAAAAATCGTATGTCTGACCATCATAACTTGGTCAAAACTTTATGAAATTCATTTTTTTTTAATCCTATAGTATGTGAAGCATAGAATGTGACACATATTTTGGATTCAAAAAATATGATACCGTTTGCAAGTTATAGATATTTTTCAATCAGCCTATCAATCAGGACTTTAGTCGTAATTCTAATAGAAAAGGAATAATAAGTATTTATTAAATTCAAATTAAAGAATAATTTATATTGGTGGAAAGATGAGAGTCTCCTCTACAAACCCTTTTTGTTTCATCAATTTTGGCCCAAACTAAAGTCATTAGCCACATGGAGGAAGTCTAGAAAAACAAGGTGAGTTGTCAAACACATTTTTTGTGTTGACTTCTTAGGATTGGAATGTCCAAGCGAAATACCGAAGCAAGCCTGAGGATAATCCCTAGGCAATAAATTATTTGTCAGAAATATCAGATATCTGTTTCAAATCGAATATTCGATTTGGTTTATATATGATTTTAAAAACTATTTTATACTTTATAATATATGATTTAGAAAATACAATAAATATTTTATAGTTTATTTTAATATATCTAGTTTAGAATATCTAATATAGTTTATAATTTAATATATAATATATTATATTATTATGTATAATATTTGTAGACATGCAAAATTAACATTATGCATTCAATCAGATTCAGTCAAATTAGATGTCGCATTAGGACCATTCATCAATTAATCAGGTGCACTTTCATCCATTCATTAGGTAATTTCATCTCCTAGGATCATTTATTTAAAATCAAATAAACATTATCATCAACCTTTTAATAAATCAAAAATCCATTTAAATCAAATCCTAAATCATATTCCATCATTTTCTAATTCAAATAAATCAATTATCAAAGTCTTAAAAGTCAACTCACCTAATCAGCATTAAATCAGCATAATCATCATCTATTTAATCTAACCCTCATTAAATGTTAATCCCATCCCACTTGCATTCTCTAGATATCTCCACTTGCACAATAAATCAATTTTATTGATTTATTAAAACCCTTATTTTCCCTCAACATGACAAGTCAAACATGGCATTTATTGTTGTTTTTCTTGTCCCCCTCTCAAAATTTATTGCAAATTTGAATTCAAATTCTCCCTCTCATGGGCACTCTTCCCAAATCTTGCACAACCATTGACCACTCACTATTTGACAAGTGTCATCTTCTCATTAGAGGATCTTTAGTCCCACATTCACCATCTTGGCCAGTCTATTATCAAGAAAATCTATAAAATAGGGTCTTCATTCTCATTCATAGATCCAGAATTTTATGCAAGGTTACTCTCTTGGTTTGAGAAATAATCTTGTTCTTCATCTCCATTGCAATACATCATCATTTAGCTATTGATCAAGGGTTGGGAAAGGGTCACTAGCACATGTGACACCAATCCAACATGAAATAGGTGAAGATTGATATCAAAGTCAAAGATTGGAATCAAACGAACAACAAAGGCACAAAGGTACAAAGTGAAGGAGAAGGCTAGCAAATGAAAACAAAAGGAGGGGGATTTCTTTTCTTTTTTTGAAAACTCAAAGTGTTTTTTAACGCTTTAAGTGTTTGTTCAACACTTATTTATGAAATTGTTTTTCTTTTCGCTTTTGGATACTAATTTTCATTTGGGTCTAAAACGAACAATTTGATTTTCATTGCAAAGGGTTTAAAATGAATCTTAGGAAAAACTCACTAGATTTTGTTTGAGGTTAAAAATTGAACAATCAAAACTCACACTTCATTTTGGTGCTTAAAATGAATCACACAATTGCTTTGAAGGCTATAAAATGAACAAGTGCTTGAATTGTGATTTTTTCTTGGGTGCATTTTGAATGCGTATCCTCTCCCCTTGTGCTTCGTGTGATCTATGGTGCAAGAGAAACACTCAAAATGTATTTCATTGCTTTGAAACACTTTGATTTGGGCTTAAAAATTGAACATCTTGTGCGAGTGTGAGTAGGGGCACTTTCGCGTACATTCTCTTTCTTTGTGCCATCAAAGATTGATCAAGTTACGGATTGTGTCTTTGCTTGCTTTTGTTTATCTTAGAGGGCCCGCCTTGTGGGAAAAAGTAATCACCCAAGGGAACGGCTCAACCGGTAACACTCTAAAGCCAAGAGTATTTCCAGCTGGGATATAAATGTGGATATTGAAAGAAATGACAATATCACGCGGTTGACTCCAACAAGATGGATCTGAAAGGGGACTCTTGCCATGTTGGGTCAACTCCTATGAATGGAAAGTCCTTACTAGAACCCATGTACTAGAATTTTCCAAAATCCTTAATCTATTTGTTGGTGCAAGAACGGTCGTTTTGAAGCCACCCCACACTCTTACAGTCTTCTAGTAGAGATGGAAAGCATACCATGGGATTTTCATGGGTGTTGATGCTTGGCTGCCCCGATTGATGATAATGAGCTGTGGAGGGGAGCCAATGGGGTCAAGCATCTAACCATCCACTAGAGATAAGCGTATCTGGACTTGTCTAAGTGGGAATCCAACAAATATTGTCTTACACATCCATAGGGCTTGTAATTGTTCTTCATTTGAAAACACAGTGTTGTATTTGAAAACATTTTGCAAACAAACATTCAACATGATTCTCAAAATTTCAAACCCTCTTGAAGACAAATATCATTGACTCAATCCATATGTTACTGCTTTCCCTGGGGATTCACATCATTAGAGGTTCCTAAGCATTGGATTATACCTCAATTTGTCTTCTTGAGTAAACAATAGGAAAACCCTTGCCTTGAGTTCATTGAATTTCCACATAAAATATCTTATGGGGCTTAAAGAAATTAAGACATTGGACATCTTAGTTTGAAACTTTAATCAAAGAGAGTGTTTTTGGTAAAATAAAGACACTAAGCAAAGCTAAGCAAAATGAACTTCCATGTGTGTTGAAGACTCTAGAATCCCAAAAGCACAAATCATTGATTGGAAATCCAAAATGTTCAAATCATTTCTTGGTTACAAAGGTCTTTAGGAAGCATATGCATGCTCTTCAATACCTAGGTCTAGGAAAACACAAAGTGTCTTTTTTAGGTTCACCTAAGGATCAAAACAAATCAAACCTCTTTCATCCATCTTTCAAAACATCAAATTCATCTCACAAAACATCTTTTGAAAAAAACCTTGAAATCATCCTTGAAGTGTTAGGCTTTATGAAAAATCAAGCAAACACCAAAATCATTGAGACCAAGTCCTTGAAAACATTTATCAAAAACACCTTTTGCTAGGAATGTGTAAATGCATCCTTTTGCATATCCTTAGTCAAAATCATCCAAATCATCTTGTCTAGCTTAGTGTATGTAGATGAATCCTTCTCCATATACTTAGTGAAACAATCATCTTGTTTGGGTAAGTGTGGGTAGATGCATCCTTCTCCTCACACATATCCAAATCATCATCCTTTGAACACAACTATCCTTTAGATCATTATCAAACATCTTAGGGTCCTTTTGTTCAAAATCAAAATCAAAATCAAAATCAAGATCAAGGACAAAATCTCAAAATCCAAAAATCAAACCAATCAAAAAATCCAAAGTCCTAACATTTCATTCAAGATTTATCAAAAGCCAAAAACATCCATAACATCCATCTTTAAACATCACCATCTTATCATCATCACATTTGATCCTAAAAGCATCCTAAAAATTTTCACTTTGGGACATAAAATAGAGATTAATCCAAAGAATCAAGAGATTCATCTCCCATATTCTCAAAAAATGATCCTTGTTTTATGGTTCAAATGAGATCTCAATACAAGAAGAGTATGGAAGCCCACAAAGAAACACCCGCTTCAAGTGATCTTAGCCAAACCACTCCTGAAATGAATCCCATTGGGGATGGAAATCTCACAATTAGCCTTCCAACATCATCGCAAAACCCACAAGAGGAAACCCATGGAGAGGATCACACCTTTGGAATGTCTCACGAACAAATAACTGAAATGCTCCAAAATTCGGACAACCATAGAATCATCAACATCATGATGAGACTTAACCCTTCGTTGTACATGCTTGAACTAGCAAAACAAGGGGCCAAGTTGCCTTCTGATTTTGATGTGAGCACTATAGTGGAGACATCTTTCCCACCAATCTCATCCACCATCCCCATTTCATCTACACCTCCATCTCAAAACATCCCACAAAACATCCTGCAACTCACAACATCATTTGCTCCAACCCAACCCAACGTTAACAAGGGAAACACATTCCTCAATGAACTTCAATCACATCCCCTTGTGAATAACCAAAACTTGGACGCAAACAACACCTTGGAACAAAACATCCCCCATAATCCATTACACCAAAATGTTCCTCTCACTTTACATTATGACCCATCATCAACATCTTTTCACGGAGCACCACAAACACCTCTTCTCACAAATCCACAAGAAGAAGGGGATATGTTCGGACAAGGAGGCATATTTGATACCACAACAATCTCGCAAATATTCACTCCCCTTACATTTCCACCTATCCCACCACTACCATTATCATCCACATCACTCCTTGGCTTGGGGTTGCCTCCCCTACCAAGTATCAATCAAACCGCTATCCCAACCATGAATCAAAACATTTTTCCAAATGCTCAAAACTTATTGTTGACATCACAACAACAAATGACAAACACACAAGCAATGGAAACATCATCAAACACCCCCATAACATTGCAAAGCATGGTCTCTCAAGGGCCAATCACATCAACGATGCCACTTACCACATCAACAACACCATCCACCAATCACACAATCAACATGAAAACACCATCCACCAACCAAATAATCAACACAACATCACCATTGACCACATCAAACCAATTCAACGCAACATTGCAAGCTGCTTTCCAAAGAGGCTATCAACAAGTGCAAAAACAAAAAGCTGTGCAACAAGCCGCTCAAGCTGCCAAAGCTGCCAAAGTTGCACAAGCTACAATACAAGCGCAACAAGCTCAAGCATTATTACAACAACAACAACATCAACAACAAGCCACTCAAGCTGCCCACGTCGCGCAAGCATTGCAAGCACAAAGGGTTGCTCAAGCACAACTATTATTTCAGCAACAAGCCACACAAACGCAATCCCAAGCACAAGCTCAAGTGCAAGCACAACAAGCACAAGCACAAGCACAACTTCTTGCACAAGCAGCACAATTGCAAGCATACCAACAAGCACTAAAGCAATACCAAGATCAGCAAGAAGCAGCAGAATTGGTAGCCCAACAACAAGCATTGTGGGAACAACAACAAGCAGAACAACAAGCATTGTTAGATCAACAACAAGCGCAACAGCAAGCAGAACAACAAGCGTTGTTAGAACAACAATAAGTACAACAACAAGCAAAAATCCTAGCACAACAACAACAAGAGCAACAACAAGCATTGTTCATTCAAAAGCAAGTAGAAGCCTACTTCGCCTGCCACAACTTACCGATACCATTCAACAATACACCAACTAACCCATCCATCCAAACCATGATTGCAACACCCCAAAACACATTCATCCCACCCCCTGATCCTCAGAATGATATGATGACACAACTCAAGTTGCTCTCACAACAAGTACTCGATCTCCAATTAGGGTGAACAACCAAAACACAAAGCAATTTGTCTCCCTATCCATTTGATAGGAGCTTAGAAATGAAACCATTCCCTAAGGGATTTGAAATCCCCAAATTTGACAAATATCGAGGAACAGGAAATCCTGAAGATCACATCAGGGAATTTTAGGTTCATTGCATGGAAGTCACATATGACGATACGTATCTGATGCGGCTATTTCCTAGAAGCTTGGCGGCTCCCACTATAGAATGGTTCTCTTGCTTACCTACATGCATTAGAACATTCCAAGAGATTACAAGTGCATTCATTAAGAACTACGCAGGTAACATTGCAATGGATGTTAGTCTCGAAGAACTATACGCTCTGAAATAAGGAAAGAATGAATCTTTCACTTCATTCCTTCCACGATGGCGATCCAAGGCCAATCAGAGCAAATGGACCACGCCAGAAGAACAACAAGTCTGCACAATCATAGCCAACCTTGAAAGTAGCCTATCATTCCATCTCAAAGTTTAGGGTATCACCACATATGATCAATTGATCTCCAAGGTGCTTAGCATCGAAAGAGCCCTTATGACTCAACCCATCGAATCAACATCATATCACGAACTACAAAACAACCGCCCATCATCAAACTACAATGATAAACCTAGCACATGGGTGAGAAACAAAAACGTCACTAATGATGGTGTCGTAGACGCCAAGGTGGTCATTAGTGGTCCACGCCAAAATACACCCACACCGCAAATCCAACCACAATGCCAAAACACTCATCACACAACTTATCAACCAAACAATAATCCCACCATCAATAACGTCAACGACCAAAGAGGACCACCTCAATGCAAAACATACCCCAAACAAAAATACACTACTTTGGGGGAACAACTTGAGAACATCATGAAAAAGCTAATCGATGAAAAACTCATTCAATCTCCTACATTTGAGAATTACCAAGAACCCGATGTCAAACCTCCTTGGTACAATGAGAATCAACTATGTGAATTCCACAAAATAAAAGGCCACACCGCAAATAATTGTATGAGACTCAAGAACATCATCCAAGATCTCATCGACAAATGAATCATAAATGTGGAAGCACCTACTGGGAATCAAGATCTTAAAATCTACACGAATCCCATGTCGAATCGTGGCAACAAATGGAATAACAAGGATAAAGGAAAAGGCAGTGTAAATCATGTATACGAAATGGTTGTTGCCAACCTCAATGAAAACTACATGGTCATCACCATCAAAGGCGCCCATGCTGAAGACTGTGGAGTCACCACAAGAGGCAGAAAAGTCACCATCGTAGGATCATCCCAACCCAATAGAATCCCTACATCAAGAGTCATTTCGTATAGCTACAATGTTGTAGACCAACTCAAAAGAACGCCAGCACACATCTCCATCATGGAGTTGTTAAAAATCTCATCAGAAAATAAAAATATCCTTGAGGAAACATTAGCCTCAACTACCGTCCCTGTAGACCTTGATGCGGAACAATTCCAAGCTATGGTCGGAAACATCATAACACCTAATCTCCTTACGTTTTCTGACCAAGATTTTCCAACCCAACCATCTCACAATCATGCACTTCACTTAGAGGTCATTGTGAACAAAAGAAAAATAAAAAGGGTCTTGGTGGATGGAGGTGCAGGTTTGAACATCTATTCTTTTAGCCTAATCAAGCAGTTGAAAATATTAGAAGATTCCATCGACAAAGGAAAGGGCATCACAATAAGAGCATATGATGACCAAGAAAGAGTTTCTCAGGGCACAATTAAGCTCCCTATCCAAGTAGGGCCAACGCTCATGGAAACCACCTATCAGGTCTTGGACCTCGACTTACCATACAACATCCTCCTGGGATGCCCATGGATCCATGCAATGAAAGTCGTAGCATCAACCTTCCACCAATGTGTGAAATTCACACATAATGGACAAGAGGTTACCATCCATTGATATCTTGAGCCGTTTTCATATTGCAAGAACCTTGAAGCCAAATATTACAAAATCCCCCAAGTGCCAAAAAATGATGAGGGCCCATCCACATCATACATTGATCCCGTCACTCTCACGTCCACTTCTACAACAGAGACACCTGCCATTCCCACCATATCCGATATCAAGCTCATCATCTAGGAGGACGGTTGTGGAAGTTATAGGATCCCTAACAATGCTTTTGTGATAGGAGAGTTACCACAATCTCCAAGATCACGAGGACGCCCACAAGAAAATCAAGCTCCCACATCACAAACCTATCCTCAAAATTATCCTGAATTCACAAGGTGGGGAGACCTTGGCCATGAGGTAATTGAAGCAGATCCATCAAACATGTTGTATCGAGATGAAAGACCAACATCTGAATTACCAATGGATGAAAGAAGCAGAGGCCTACACATGATGCTTGTGATGGGCTATGATCAAAATCAAAGACTGGGACAAAATGACAATGGGCTCTTAATACCAATCATGCCTGAGACGCAACCTATAACAAATCTTGGTCTTGGATGTACCCCTCTGAGAATAACCATACATGGTCGAAGTCCTCTGGTTAGAGCTGCTAATGTTTCTCCTCAGCCAGTAATAGTACAACTACACTCACCGATAGTCACAGGTAGGGACACACATAATTTTGTCACTTAGCCCTATATTAGTAGCGATGACGAAGATATCATATCCAATCTCCCTAGGTTATTTAAAGATACCACTCTGTGTATGATTAGTACCATACCCTTTGAACGAGATAGTCAAAATCATGAGATCCGCTTAGTCTACCCCCAACTGATCGACTATGACCAACGAGGACCACCAGTTCTCGATACATTCGAAAATGATGAAGTGCTCTTAGAATTCATGGGGTTGAGGGATAACATTCCAGATGGAGATCATAAGGCAGGATTCATAATGGAGTTAGACACACATGCCTACTACAGGGAAATGATTGAATCCTTCAGTTGCAAAAGTGAGAAACTAAGAATCATATCCAAGTCCTTGAGTGAAAACCACACCATGGCACTCTCGACAACAAAATAGTAAAATAAAGGGCCGTGTCGAGATAGAATTTGAGAAGCCTCTGCGAGGCACAGGGATGGGATTCAATCTTCCCCTAGAGATATTCATAAGAGAAGTCGTGATCTTGGCCAAAAAATGTAACCAGTCCAACCTAGGAGCGGAGAATACATATCACATTCTATCGCGAGATCCCACTATTATTAGAAGAGCAAGAACTCCTAGTAGCATTCCTAAGGGAAAGACAAATAAACTTTGCATGGAGTTATGCGGATATGCTAGGACTTGATCCAAATACTGTGGTCCACCACCTAGCAGTGTATCCAGATGCAAAACCTGTCAGACATAAGCTTCGCAAAATGCATCCTCAAATTGCTTTGTTAGTCAAAATGGAGCTCAAAAGCTATTAGATGCAGGATTCATCTGACCAATTGATTATCCAGAATGGGTATCGAACTTGGTACCTATTTCAAAACCTGACGGAGCTATCAGAATCTGCACAGATTTTAGAGATTTGAACAAAGCATGTCCCAAGGATGATTTCCTGCTCCCCAACATCGATATGATAGTGGACATGATAGCAGGGCATGAGATGCTATCACTAATGGACGGATTTTCAGGATACAACCAGATTATGATAGCAAAAGAAGATCAACACAAGACAACTTTCACTTGTCTGTGGGGGACCTACTACTGGAACATGATGCCATTCGGCCTCAAGAATGCAGGAGCAACATATCAATGAGCCATGACATTGATCTTCCACGATATGATTCACAAAACAGTCGAAGACTATGTCAATGACATCCTAGCAAAGTCAAGAAAAAGACAAGATCATATAGCAACCCTAAGTGCTATCTTTGACAGATTAGAGGAATACAAGGTCAGACTAAATCCCAAGAAGTGCGTCTTCGGTGTACAATCAGGAAAATTACTAGGATACATAGTGTCTATGAGGGGTATTGAGGTGGATCCGGAAAAATTCAAAGCAATCCTCAAGATGGAAGCACCAAGGAACTTAAAACAATTGAGAGGCCTCCAGGGCTGACTTCAATCTATTTGACGGTTCATAGCACAATTGGCAGACAAGAAAAACCCATATTCGCACCTTCTCCACAAGGGGGTATCATACAAATGGGATACAAAATGTGAAGAGGCATTCAACAAAATAAAGGACTACTGACACCTCCAGTGTTAATGCCACCTATCCCGAGAAAGCCATTTATTTTATATGTGTCAGCAACAGCAGAAGCCCTAGGAGCTCTTCTTGCTCATCATGATGAAAACGGAACAGAAAGGGCCATCTACTATATCAGCAGGACAATGGTCGGTCATGAGCTAAATTACTCCTTCATTGAAAAAGCTTGCCTCGCAGTAGTATTTGCATCCCAAAAATTCAGACATTATATGTTGGCACACAAGATAAAGCTTATTGCCAAAATTGACCCCCTTAAATATCTCTTATCAAAGGCAATGTTAACTGGTAGAATGGCAAAATGGGTCATGATATTATTAGAATATGACATCGAGTATGTTGAGAGAAAAGCCATCAAGGGTCAAGTTATTGCAGATCAATTAGCAGAAGCACCTATGTATTCTGAGAATCCTCTTGTATCTGAATTTCTAGACAAATCCATCTTTAACCTCAACGTTGCTGATCACTGGAAACTATACTTCGATGGGTCATATACACAACATGGATCAGGAGCTGGTGTCTTTTTCATCACCCCACAGGGGGACTGCATACCAAGATCATACAAACTAGCATTTTCTTGCACTAACAACATAGCGAAATATGAGGCTTTGACTATATGTCTCAGGATAGCAGTGCAGTGGAATATCATAGCTCTCAAGGTATATGGAGACACTCAGTTGATCATAAATCAGGTCAATAATGAATAGCAAAGGATGACAAGCTAACCCCATACAAAAAATTGGTGGAGACTCTAAAAGAATCCTTCATCGACATAACATTTGAGCAGATTCCAAGAACCAACAACAGAGCAGTTGACGCCATGGCTACAATTGGGTCTCTATTAGACATCCCTCATAACGTACCAAAATATGAATTTCTGATCAAGCAGATTCTCATTCCCACATTCGAGGTACCAGAATCAGAATATGTGTGTGAAATCGTTGGTCCTAGCGATCCTTGGTATCATGACATATATACATATCTTCGAATAGGAGTCTTACCCGCTAACCTACCATCAAGCCTAAAATGAACCTTTATTAACAAGGCATCCAGATTTGTCATCCTAGGTGATAACTTATACCGTAGAAGCATAGAAGGTACTTTACTTCGCTGTCTAAATGCTGAGGAGGCATTAACTACTCTAACCAAGGTTCATAACGGTATTTGTGGCTCACACTCGAGTGGAATAACCATTGCCAAGAAACTGCTGAGGCTGGGGCATTACTGGCCCATAATGGAGTGAGAAGCACATGATCATGTGCTAAAAGGTGTTTACAATGTCAGCAGCATGGGGACCTCATCCATGCTCCAACTCAAGAGCTTCACCCGATTATCACACCATGGCCCTTTTCACAATGGGGACTTGACCTCATTGGGAAAATCTCACCCACCTCATCCAATGGCCACAAATTCATTATCACTGCAACTGAGTACTTCACAAAGTGGGTGGAAGCCATACCTATGACCTATATCACTAGAAAGCAGATCTCAAAATTCATTCTGAACTATCTCATCTGTTGTTATGGTGTCCCACAAGCCATTATCTCAGATAATGGGACACCCTTCAAGAAATAGGAGGTTCGCGACTTGTGTGAGAAATTCAAAATCCAGCATCACTTCTCCACCCCGTACTATCCCCAAGGCAATGGCCAAGCAGAAGCCACGAACAAAACCATCCTCAAAATCCTCAAGAAAATAGTCAATGACGCAGGTCGTGACTGGCATTTACAGCTTAATCCCACCCTCTGGGCTTATCAAACCAGCATCTGAACACCCACTGGCACCACCCCATTCTCCTTGGTCTACGGATCAGAAGTCGTACTCCCCATTGAGATCGAGCTCCCATCCCTCAGAATATCACTGCAAAATCTCATCACTGATGAAGAATATTGGGTCTCAAGACTAAACGAGCTGGAGTTACTAGATGAGAGAAGGATTGATGCTTTGAATCATCTGCAAGTCTATCAAAATAGACTCAAACGAAGCTACAACAAGAGGATCAGAAGCAGGAATTTCCAAGTCAGAGAATTGGTCTTGAAAGAAAATCAGAAGAATGTCCCAAATCCCACCAGCAAAGGCAAGTTCAAACCCAATTGGTTAGGACCTTTCATTGTCACAGCAAGCTATAAATCAGGGGCATATCAGCCATCAACACCCAAAGGGGAACCTCTCTGAGGAGCCCATGAATAGCTCCCCATCTCAAAAAAGTTTATGCCTGAATCTTCCGGTGCATAGAACCAAAAATCAAAATCAAAAGTCAGCAAAATGGATTTACTCACAGTGAAAACACAGCGAAGCGGTACGTCATTAACAACAAAAAAATAAAAAAATAAAAAAATCCAAAAAAATCAGAAAAAGGATCAAAAATAGTAAAGAGAAAAATCCTCCTCTAGTGAAAACCACTTCGGTGGCACTTTGGGCAAGTACCTTGGTGAAAACCTAGCAAACAGGCACCTTGTGTAAATAAGCACTTTCCATCCATCAGGACCTTTACAACTTGTTCATCATTATCCCTCCATTTCACTTCCATCATCCATCTCATCCACATCTCCATTCATCACTCATCCACTCGCTTCCACACCATAGCTTGGTCCTGTGTTCGTATCATGATCCCTCCAAGTACTACTCCGCCCATCCTCAAGGTCAGTTTGTCCTACCTGTATCGGGGTAGTCTATTGCATCACGCTGGGGGCACGTTCTCATTGGATCAGATTTTTGTATGGTCTTAAGGTTCTCAAAACATCAGAAAATCCAAAAACATCAGAAAATCC
>VDFB02058242.1:451134745-451239696 GCA_007258455.2 Sequoia sempervirens
TAATCTAATGTTAATCCCATCCTACTTGCATTATCTAGATCTAGCCACTTGCACAATAAATCAATTTTATTGATTTATTAAAACCTCATTTTCCCTCAACATGACAAGTCAAACATTGCATTTATTGCTGTTTTTCTTGTCCCCCTCTCTAAATTTATTGCAAATTCAAATTCAAATTCTCCCTCTCATGGGAACTCTTCCCAAATCTTGCACAACCATTGACCTATCATCATTTGACAAGTGTCCTTTCATTGGTCCAATCTTAGTCCCACATTTGTCCCTCTTCAACACTTAGCATTTTGAAAAATCTATAAAATAGGGCCTTCATTCTCATTCATGGAGCCACAATTTTATGCAAGGTTACTCTCTTGGTTTGAGAAATAATCTTGTTCTTCATCTCCATTGCACATCATCATCTAAGCTTATCAATCAAGGATTGGGAAAGGGTCACTAGCACATGTGACACCAATCCAATATGAGATAGTTTGCATCATGTTTTCTTATGCTTTTGCTTTAGATCTTTTGTCATTTGTTTGCATTTTGAACATGATGTATTATTTCATAAGGATGTTAAATATTTTGATTTGTTGTTGAAATACTAACGATTTTGCAGATTTTATTATTAGATTTCTAACCACATTTTGCAGATTTTAGCATCCACAGTTTCTAATGTTTTAGAACATTGTTTGGAAAAATCAATGAAAAGAGAATAATTTTCACTATAATTATTCTTTAGTATTCAATTCAGTAAATATGTTTGAAAGGAATAGATCAATTTCTATTCCATTGATGTAAACATGGATTCCTAGACTTGGAGTATTGAAAAATATGGTTGGATCTACTCATGATAAAAAAAAGTCATTGCAAATTGCCCCAACTTACAAAGCAATGAAAGAAATTATTGAATTTCAAGGATTAGTGAATCCATTGGAAAAAAGGATAAGAGCATTGCTCAGGAAATTTGATGAGAGTGAACTTGGGCTCCTGCCATACATTCTTAATAATGATGGAGTTTTCAAGACTTATGAGTAATGGAAGGCTCATATGGATGTTGCTATCATTGCAAAAGCCACGCTGATTTGTGAAGAGGGAGATGTCAAAATAACTATGTTGAAAGATAGCATGAACAAGTTGTCAGTCACCAATGCATTCTTAGAGGGGTTTGATAAGGATGCACATCAGATAATGACAAAGTATGGTCCCTATAGAATGAATTTGGATGAATTCATGACCTTCAATCGACCTAGAAAAGAGGACTATGAAACTTGGGATAAGTAATACAATGAAATTCCCGATTTGTGAACCTTCCAGTGATGATGTGGATACTTCTTTTGGTCTTTTGCATAGTCAACATTTCTAAAAGTCTTCAATAGTGCCAGAAGTAGCAGTTTTTTCCTTTTGTATACTTGGAATTTTGTCCATGTATATGCCAACTCAACTTTCTTGGGCACACTTCAAGGAAAAATGAAGAGAAGAGGTGACAAAGTAACTTTAAGGGACAAAGGTTGAAAATGCAAATATAATGGTCTTGTCTTGGGTATATTCCTGTATTTTGAAATGTAATTGAAAATTGTCAAATGAATATGTGACAAGTTTTAGTTTTCCTGAGGCTTGTTTTGCTCCCTTGTGTTTATAAAAGGGAATTTAGGGCCAATTGCATGGGGTTGTTGATTGATCTCTAATGGAATTTGTAATGCAAGAACAAAGAGTTAATTTTGAGTCTTGTTTTAGGTTGTATAGTCTATAATTTTCTAAAAGCTTTAATGTTGTATGAGAGTATTGACATAATTTGAATAGAATGGAATTTTTTTGAAGCCACTTCTCTCCATTTTATTGTTTGCATGGATTTTCAATGAAAATGATCAAAGATTCTTCATTTGGTCTCCATTTATTTCAGTGGTGTGTGTTCTTTATTAAGGTTCTAATTCACAGAATTGGTTAAATCACCTTAATAGAAGCACATGAGATAAGGCGTTGGCCTTGAGTTTGTATCTAAATTTATAAGTTTTAGGATCATTCATAGTGAAATGACAATCATCAAATTTCTATTTCGATTGAGGTTTTCTTTGTATAAGTTTCATGTTGAAACTTCCATTCCCTTGCTTTGAATGTTAATGCTTAAAGATCTGCCAAGTCTTTAAAATTCTTATCTATCAGGTAGCAATTATGGGAATGAATCTGTTATTTATAACTATATGAGATTAATTGGCATAGAGGATCTTAAATGCATTATGTGGGATCACCCTCTCGAGTCTTGCAGAGCCCAAAGTGTAGGATGAAATTTGTTGTAACTTTCACTCATTCATTAGTCAATCCCTCCAAATAGCTAACCATTCGAAGATGGCACTTTCATAGGTTATTTATGAGATCAAATTTGTATTTTAGAAAACCAACATGTTGGAAGCTTGTAAATGCAAGCTTCAATAGTTGTATATGAATAGGATGGCCTATTTATAATTTATAATAAGAGTCTTTCGTTCAATGTATTTTTGGATGTTCTAGGAAGTAGAGAAATTGGTTTGTTTTCTAAAATTTATCTATGATTGATAGCTTTTTCTTGATCGTGTAGATAAATTTTTCAGCTAGATAGGTGTCATTGAATCATTGTTTTAGCATGGTGCTAGGTCTTACTCTATGTCACAAAGTGCGTAGTACTAACATGTGTATGTTGCAAAGTGCATGTCACTGGACGATATATGAAGACCAATGGGAAAACATTTAACTATGGATTAAAATTTATCTATGATCAATAGATTTTTGCTAATGGTGCAAATTAATTTATCACATTTATAACCAGTGATATTGGAAATCAATGAAGACAATGACAAGGAAGAGTTTCATCTACAAAGAAGAAAAGGAAGAGGAATTTGTTCTAGGATCAATTCATTTTCAGCTTTTCCATTTGCAGAGTCATGTTTAGCTGGTGAGACTTGTTTTTGTGCAAATGATGTTTGCAAACAATTTTGTATTATTTTTTGGAATTTTGCATTGTTGTTGGATTTTTCTTTTATGAAATTGTGTCTATTGTTCTTTGCATTGTAGATGAGGTTGGTACCTCTAAAGATCATGAGCAAGAACAAAGTCACGTAGAAAAGGAAACAATTCTTGACAAAAAAGTCTTCTAGAACAGAATATAGACTTTGTAGCACAAATGCAAGAATAGTAATAGATACAATAGATGATGAGGGTTTAGAGGTTTCAGGTACCAAGACAATATTCCCTGCCACTTCACGTTAATTATTCTACCCAAACATTTCTCTACTCACCTAGTCGCACACTCTCTCCATCATGTTAGGCATTGACTTCCTTATCAATTTGTATGTTGCACAACTTTCATGCATTCTCTTGTTGCGTATCCTTTTCTCCTAACCTTTCACTCACCTGCCCATGCGAGATATTCTTGGGTGTTGGTCCTTATAAACCATATTTTCTCCATTTGAGAAGCATGAATTTCCCCTCTTTGACTTGTCAAATAAACTTTTGATTGCTGGAATTTCTCACCCTTCAATTTATTTTCTATATTCCATCTCTTGGCCTCCTTTAATCCAATGCAGTCCCACAATATGTTGTGATCTACATAGAATACTATGATCTTGGCATCAATAATACATTCCCCTATATCCTATCTGATTTTGCACCCCTCTAATTTTCTCCCTTTGGTTGGGTAGGACCTTGGTGTGGCTTTTCATTGCCTCCTATGTAGCCTCCATTCTTCCCTTTGTGGCACCCCTCTCTCCTATTTTATCACTCTATTTAATTCATAGGCTTCCAATCTCTTTAGCTTCCCATGCCTATTCATTTCTTTTTCTCTATATTATTATTTTTTAAACCACAACTTTATTTTTTCTCCACTATTATTTTTCAATGATCATGAAGTAAGAAAGATAACATATGATGGAATCTAAACCACTTAAATTTGGAGGATTTATCAAAATAATATTAAAGGAACCTTAAGAACATTTCCAGTGCCAATGAAAACCAATAACATTATTTTGTCACCAATAAAATGGATGTATGAAACAAAATTGAGTTTTGATGCAATTTCTTACCAGGAGCTCAGATTCTTCCAAAAATTTGGAGAGGCGAACACATCAACATTATAGAACTTCCCACCAAGCCACTCTATCCCAAACTTCACTGTTTGTAAAATTTTAAAACTTGACCAAGTCACTAGCCGAAGTTGGGAAAGACTTAGTTCTTCATAACCATTAACAATTTGACTTTGAAATGTTTTCCATTAAATTCATAATAGGGTCTAAATTATGCCTTTAAGAAGGTTCTCCATGAAATATTACCAATCTTCTGAAACAAATATTTTATTGGTGATGTTGATTGCGCATTCGCCTAGATGCTCCTACATTAGACATGCCAGATAAGATATTGTTGATGCAATTGCAACTTCGAGCTTCATACTTATTTATATGTGATTATTCAATGTAAAGAGGCGCTTCACATGGAAACTTTGTAATTATCTTCTTGGCTGACCTTCCTCGTAAATTGTATTTATTAAATTGAAATTATATTTTTATGATGGCTGACCTTGCATGTAAAGGTGTGACCTCTCTCCTTCAAGTTGTATAAATACAAGATCATTCCACTCCATTTGGGCATCAATTAAGTTCGAGTATTTCTTCTCTTCCATGTGTGAATTCTTCAAGGGAAAATCAATCATTTGCAGATTGCAAATTATCAAAAGCAGATAGCGAATTTCTTAAGGGCAGATCTGAGTTACAAGGAAGTGTTGATTACTTGTTATCATTGAATCTTGTGAAGGTTCTGCATAGTGGCCTTGATATTGGTCATTGTAAAGAGACTTGTTGCCATTATTGATATATTATAGAGAGATATTTGTTGCTAGGTTTTTCCCCTCAAGAGGAGGGTTTTCCTAGGGTATCTGCTATGTTATTGTGTCTTATTTTTGAATTAATTTTCTATGCATTACATCTGATCTTAAAAATAACATGGTATCAAAGTGGGTTTGAAGAAGATCTTGATCAAATTTCTAGTACAACGATACTCTTTATTCTCTTTCTCATCGTTGTTTACTTCTATCTCTTTGTCAAAGATGGTAATTGGTCTTAAGCTTGAGGATATACTTGAGGGAGCATCTAATTTCACATCTTGGAGATTCAAAATTATGCTCACCTTGGAAGAAAGTGAATTGGTCAAATTTGTGGAGAGAAAAGTCCTCGAGCCTACTGATGAGGAAGAGAAGGTACAGTGGAAGAAGAAAGATATCAAGGCGAAGAAGATGTTAGTTGATTCCATGAAGGATCATATTGTTCCTATTGTCTCCAAGTTGAAGACAACAAGAGAGATGTTTAAAAATTTGGAGGAGTTGTACGAAATCAAAAACACAAGCCGAGCACTTGCATTAAACCAACAACTTCATCACATGAAGATGGTGGAAAGAGAATCTGTCATCACTTACTTCATGAAGATTTCTGAATAGAGAGATTAGCTCTCTACTATTGGTCATTTTGTTGATGTCAAATATTTGACCATGCTTTCCCTTAATGGTCTTCCTTCATCTTGGGAATCTTGCATTCAAGGAATCAGTGCAAGATCGAAACTTCCCAAGTTTGATCATTTGAGGGCAGATTGTATTCAAGAAGAATCTAGGTTGGTTGTGAGAGGTATTGATCGAAGCACTACAAATGAAGACATTCATGTTATTTCAACTCAATCCTCCAAGAAGAAAGGGAAAGGTGGAAAGAAAGGATATTTCAAGAGGAATAGAGATAAAGGAGCTGATGGTGATCCCGCATTCAAGAAGAAGTGGAACCTCTCCAAAGTCCAATGTTTTTGTTGTGACAAGTTTGGTCACTATGCAAAATATTTCCCAACCAAGCCTAATCAACATGCTTCATTTGTGTCCTTAGAAGGATTCTAGGGAATTTCTATTCTAATCCATGGACCTGTGTTCAAGCTGTGAAGGTTGTGTGCTGATCCATGCACAAGAGCAGTGTATCTTACTGTGTCCAGTATTTGCATCCATCAAAATATTTAAAGAGATAAGTATTCTTTGTTTGCTAAGTTATATCATTTAGTTGGATCTTGTAATTAGTAAAGAGAGATAGTGGTTTCTCTTGAATTGTGTTCACTAACATAAGATCCTTTGAAGATTTCATTTATTTCAAGTTATTTCATGTTGGTTATGAAGATTTCTAAGTGTGACTCTAAAATAAAAAGAGAATTGCAATTTCAATGGTGATTAGTTGGTCACATAGATATCATTCTCTAATGCATGAACTGGGATAGAGCCTTGAACTCTTGAAGTGAGTTGGTTCTACATGCTAACTGCATAATGCATTCAAGAAATCTATAGTTGTGTAGATTATTTTTTTGTTGTGCTAAGTTTGGCACTCTCTAGAGGAGTAAAAGATGGAAGAAAGAGTTATATAAAAATTAAATAAAAATAAGTTTCTTTATCCCTTCATTTTGATCTTTTGATATATTTCTCTTTAGGTTGATTTATTTATTTATGTTTTAATATTGTTCATAAATTCTTATGTATTCATGCTATAACCTGAGATAGTAAACCTTGTATGATTCTAGCATTGATATTTCCTTGGATAGTTATAAACTGTTAGTAATCTCTCTCTAAAATGTTTTCAGGACAGTTCTAGGAGCAAGAAGGTGATGAGATATTTCTTAGTGATGAAAAACTTGAGGCATCTTGTGAGGAAGTCATGTTGACCAAAGAAATAATCAAGCATGAAGTCATGACTTTCAGCCATTGGACTGAGTTGGTGGCTAGAGGGAGTTCACTTCCAAAAGTCTTCTTTGCGATCTCTGAGGCAGGGATCAAGAGGGAGTTCTATGACTCAATGAGAAGAAGTGAAGGTTGCAGTGTTGCAAGACCAAGTTTTAAATCCTTCAGCTGCTAAGATCATAATTGCACAAGACAATCATCTGGATTTGATATTGGTAGCTCCACAAACCTATTTAGAATAGAGTGATTTGTAATGAGGTCGAGGAGGTCAACCCTGAACTCTCTTCGGTACCAGAGGTGTGCATTGGAAAACATTTATCTAAGGCAAGTGTTGCAGGAAATCTTGGATGATGAGGTCAGAAGGTCGATGCATGTGCTTAAAGATTTAGAGGGAGCCTACTGAACCTAAAGAAGATGGTAATCTAGTTGATCTTGGTTCTTTATGTTAGATTTTGGAAACCAATTTTTAGAAGCTTAAGGAGGCTGCAACTAGTTCAGATCTAGTGGATCCTACTATGTACAATCAGTTGATTGGATCATTGATGTATCTATACTAGACCAAATTGCAGTCAATGCATTTTATCAAGTTTATGTGTAAACCGAGACAAATACATCCTATTGCAGCAAAACATATCATGAGATACTTGTGTGGCATAGTTGGATATGGGCTGAGATATTCTTCATATGTGGACTTGGAGCTACATGGTTATACTGATTCTGATTGGGTAGGGCGTGTTACTGATTGGAAGAGAACCTTTGGATGTTGCTTCAATTTGGGATCTGCTATGATTTCCTGGTGTAGTAGGAAACAATCATCTGTAGCATTGAGTACAACAGAGGCAAAGTATATTGCAACTTGTATGGCAGCTCAGGAAGCAGTGTGGCTTCGTAAGCTCCTTGCAGGATTGTTTGGACAATCAATGGAGCCTACTATCATTCATTGCAATAACCAGAGTTGTGTGAAGCTTTCTATCAATCTTGTGTTTCATGGTAGAACCAAGCATGTTGAGATCAAATACCATTACATCAGAGATATGGTATTGAGGAAAGCTATACAGTTGATGTATATCAGCACTAATGAGTGGACGGTAGACATTCTCACCAAGTGTCTCTCTAGGATAAAGTTTGTGTACTTTCAAGATAAGCTTGGTATGGTGGAGAATACATCCTTAACTAAGGAGTCTTAGTATTAGTGATCCTCTTTAATGATTTCTTCTCAGTGAGAGAAGTTCGAGGTGAAATCCCTTGATTAATGAGTTTTTCTCAGTGAGAGAAGTTTGAGGTGAAATCCCTTGATTAATGAGTTCTTCTCAGTGAGAGAAGTTTGAGGTGAAATCCCTTGATTAATGAGTTCTTCTCTATAAGAGAAGTTCATGGTGAAATCCCTTGATTCTACCCTTTGGGAGAGCCATGGTGGATGTCATGTGTGTGACTCTAGGACAACATCATGTGAGAGAGTCTGTGATGATTTTTTGTACTTGTGTTTCACCCTCTGGGAGAGCCATGGTGAAATTCATGTTTAGGTGACAACATCACACAGGTGATGAACACTTGTACATACCATACATGGTTGTAGCCATTATGGTTGATATCACGATGAGGTGATATCTGATATCACAATGAGGTGACATCATTCTTTTCCACATATGGATGTAGCCATTGTGGTAGATATCACAATGAGGTGATATCTGATATCACGATGAGGTGATATCTGATATCACGATGAGGTGATATATGATATCACGATGAGGTGATATCTGATATCACGATGAGTGATATTTGATATCACAATGAGTGATATTTGATATCACAATGAGGTGATATCTTTCCCTTCCACATATGGTTGTAGGCATTGTGGTTGACATCACGATGAGGTGATGTGTCTTGTGCAGCAGGAAGTATTCCTCCCTAGCTAAGAGGGAGTGTTGATGTAAGTGCATCTTCATGCTTCATACTTATTTATATGTGATTATTCAATGTAAAGAGGCACTTCACATGACAACTTTGTAATTATCTTCTTGGCTGACCTTCCTTGTAAATTGTATTTATTAAATTAAAATTATATTTTTATGATGGCCGACCTTGCATGAAAAGGTGTGACCTCTCTCCTTCACGTTGTATAAATACAAGATCACTCCACTCCATTTGGGAATCAATTAAGTTCAAGTATTTCTTCTCTTCCAAGTACGAATTCTTCAAGGGAAAAACAATCAACTGTAGATTGAGAATTATCAAAAGCAGATAGAAAATTTCTTAAGGGCAGATCTGAGTTACAAGGAAGTGTTGATTACTTGTTATCATCGCATCTTGTGAAGGTGTTGCATATCGGCCTTGAGATTGGCCTCATTGTAAAGAGACTTGTTGCCATTATTGATATAATATAGAGAGATATTTGTTGCTAGGTTTTTCCCCTCAAGAGGAGGGTTTTCCTAGGGTATCTGCTATGTTATTGTGTCTAATTTTTGAATTAATTTTATGTGCATTACATCCAATCTTAAAACTAACAGATATTTGTGAGCATTGGATCACAAAGGTGGAGTTGAGTGATAGAAGCACCCTTCAAGATTGTGAACACTCTACAACAAACCCCATCATTGATAGCCCAACCTCCTCTCACAATTACTTCCTCTTCTTCTCTCCATGCATTCTCCACAACATGTCTTCATTGCAACTCAACCCTTGCAACCTCTTCATTTTGCATAACTTGCAATCTGTCTCACTTCCATACCTTGATCCTCATGAAGATCCCACTTTGTCTATTTTAATCTGTCACTACCACAACAATTTCCTTATGCTTTCCAACTCTCAACTGCTCAGGACTTCACACACCTGCAATGATTATTTTGAGCTCCTCAATCACACTTCCTCAATAAGTAAGTTTTGTCATAAGATGCCTCATGTTCAAGGATCTACTTATGCACACAAAACCTCTTCTCAAGTCCCTCTCCACCTACAAGTCCTGGTGCAAACTGCCTCATATTGGTACTCGATCCACACACTTAGAACCTTTGTCTTAGATACCATTTGATGAAGAGAGATCTTCACCCTTCTGAATTCTCACCCAATTTAACAAAACATAGATTACAAAAGACTTCAAAAATGATTAACTCTAAAATCAACAATTACATGTGTTGATTTAAATTGATCCTTGACTACACAATTTTATACTCAATTTGAAAGCAAATCAAATATATTTTTTTCATCTAGATTTCATGAAACATACATTTCAAGTTTCAAACAACTTCGCTGCTCTTCTATGCTACCCATTTTTTTTTCATTTTTACATCTCTACCTCATGCCCACAGCTCTTCACCAAACTCTCTCCTTCTTCCTTCGCAATACCCTCTTATTTTTATTCCTCTTATGCATCCATTAGTTCCATTTTCCTTTTCTTTTTGTACCTATATTTTTTATTCCTTGGCACTCCATATTAATTATTCTGCCCAAATATTTCTCTACTCACCTAGTCATTCACACTCTCCATCATGCTAGGCATTGACTTCCTTATCAATTTGTATGTTTCACAACTTTCATGTATTCTCTTGCTATGTAGGATTTTCTCCTAACCTTCCACTCACCTTCCCACGTGAGATCTTCTTGGGCGTTGGTCCTTATAAACCATATTTGCTACATTCAAGAAGCATGAAATTCCTCTCTTTCAATTGCTAGATAAATTTTTGCTTATTGGTGTTTCTCACCCTTTAGTTTATTTGCATTATTCCCTCTCTCATGCTTCTTTAATCCTCACAGTCCCACAATAGGCTACATTCTGCATAGAATACTATGATCTTAGCATCGATAATGCATTCCTCTTTATCCTATCTGATGTCACACCCCTCCAATTTTCTCCCTTTGGCTGCATAGGGACCTTGGTACATATTTTCATTACCTCCTATGCAACCTCCAATCTTCCCTTCATGGTGCCCCTCTCTCCTATCTAATCACTCTATTTAATTCACAAGCCTCTGGTCTCTATAGCTTCCAATTCCTATTCATTTCTTTTTCTCTATGTTATTAGTTTTTAAACCACAACTCTTTATTTTTTCTCCACCATTATCTTTCAGTGATCATGAAGTAAGCAAGATAATGTATGATGGAATCTAAACCACTTCAATTTGGAGGAAATAAAAATAATATTCAAGGAACCTTAAGAACATTTCTAGTGCCAATGAAAACCAATAACATCATCTTGTCGCCAGTAAAACAGATGTATGGAACAAAACCAAGTTTTGATGCAGTTTCTTATTTGGAGATCAAATTCTTCCAAAAATTTGTAGAGGCAAACATATCAGCATTATAAAACTTCCCACCAAGCCAATCTATCCCAAACTTCATGGTTTGTGAAATTCAAAAACTTCACCAAGTCACTAGCCGAAGTCGAGAAACACTTAGTTTTTCATAACCATTAACAATTTGACTTCAAAATGTTTTCCATTAAATTCAAAATAGAGTCTAAATTCTTTTTGTAAGAAGGTTCTCATGAAATATTACCAATCTTCTAAAACAAATTTTTTTTTTGGTGATGTTGATTGTACGTTTGTCTGAACACTCCTGCATCATTTCATCTTCAATATAATTCTAGGAGAGGTAAAAATAAGTGATGCATTTACAAACATGAAAACTAGAAAAACCATGGTAATTTATATGCAATGTGTGGATGCTAAAGGATGAATATATGGAGTACATAAACAACATGGAGAAGATAGAAATTAACATGTAGATTGCTCGATGTATGTGTCCATTATTACCTCATAAAAGTGACATATGTTGCAATATTTTTCTTTTAATCTACTAAACAAAAGAAAATATGTTTAATATATGATTATAAGAGCATTTCATAATTTTATTTGGTAAATAATATGAACAATCACCTAAAGAAGCTCAAATCTCCTATCAAGCATTTGTATGGGATAGTGTAATGCACTTCAAGCTCCCTTAAATGTATTCCAAGCCCATTGGAATGAATTTGCACCTTACACATCCATTAATTTGAGTTGCTTTAATAAATATCATAATCAAGTTTTGGCCAACATGTATGCCAATATTGAATAATTTAGTTGATATAAATTAATATCATATAATTGGTTATTGTATGTACACCTAAAATCGGTCTGGATAATTAATTAATTAAATACAAGTTATTTAATTAATAAACCTTTTATTTCATCTACTTATAAATAAATTCTAAATTTATTTATATGGTTCATTTTCTAATTCTTCTATATTAAATCACATTTTGCTAATCTTAATTAAATAAAAAAATTTGAATAGTTTGTCTTATTTAATTATCTTTTCTCTTACTAAATTTGAATAATTCTAGAATTTAAATTTAGTCACATGTCTACAACTTTTTCCTCCTTCCACCTCATCATGTCATGTGTCTCAAAAAATTGAATATTTCAATTTGTTTAATTTGGGATTTTTCCTCAACAAATTCTGAAACAACTTTGGGACACTTGGCTCTCTTCCTCCATTTATTCTTCTAAAATCTTGGCAGATTGTTTTATTAAAGGGAACAATCTCCTTTATTCTCTCCAACTTCTTCATCCTCCACCCTTGATCTCTCCATCTAAAATCCTGACCATTGGTTGTTGCCACATCAAAATATGCTTTGGAAAATCTATAAATACAACCTCATTTTACAACAAAGGATCCCAACTTTGAGCAATCTTACTCTACAGAATTTTCATTAGAGCGTTTGCGAGCATTTAGCATTTAAGAATTTAGCAATTAGCATTTAGAAGCACTTAATTTAGAATCATGGCTTTACCATTAGCTACATCTTAGTTTGCAATAGATAATTCCATCATTTCCATCACTTTCATTAATAGCATCACAACATCATTATCATATAATTCAATCAATCATGTAGGAATAAATTTACTGCATTTTCTAGCATTCCATTCTTTAGGTTGTCATTCTAAAGGTCATAGTGCACAAACAATCTGAGAGCCATTATGATTTAACGAATCCTTGTAGATAGGAAACAATGGGACGACTTTAGAGAATTTGTTTGTTTCAATTTGATTAGATTTGTTATCTGAATTTTCTAATATAAGATTTCATTGATTGTGTGGTTTTGTTACTCATTCACATATTTTACTCACAATTATTATTGGAATTTATAAATTTAGACTAAATTAAGCATAGAGAACTTGATTATGATTTATTAATTCTAATCAAAATAAATGATATGCAAAGTTATGTATAGTAGCTATCTTTAATATACAATTGTATGTGTCTAGTGAGAAATAAATAATCCCAAGGCCCAATGTGGTTTAATCCATGCTAATCATATAAATGCATATAAATATGCAAAATTAACATGAACTAAATCTAAATCTCTTAAAATAGTAACACATTATCTTAAAACATTTTGAATTTTAAGTACAATATTGTAATAATAATTATCATATATTAATGCCTTACAATATTGCAAATCTAAATCTCTTAAAATAGTAATGCATAACTTATATTGTAATATTATAATATATCAATAGTAATATTACAATATTTTGAATTTTAAAATATATCATTATTAAAAAAAAAATTATATTAAACAAAGCAATTAAATTATTTTACAAGAATGAAGCTAAAAAGTAGTTTTCTTTTAATAAAAACAAGGTAAAATTTTATTGAATCAAATAAGCAATACAAAGCCAAAAAGAACAACCAGTTCCCTAGGACCCAACACCTACAAAAGAGCCATCAAGTAACACCCAAGAAACATCTCATTTCCTTCATAACTAGCTCCTCTAGCTCCTGAGACAGATTCTTAGGAAGGCCACCCCAATCTTCCACATTCCAATCTCCCCTCCACTCAGTCACCCATTTAGCCAAGCAATCAGCCACCTTATTCCACTCTCGTGGGATATGGCTGAAGGTGATAAAATCCAACAATCCTCCTGAAGAGATAATTTGATGGATCACTACAGCCAATTGCCAATTCACCTCCTCCAATTGGCACATATTCAACAAGTCAATGACAATCTGAGAATCCAACTCACAAATTATCCTTCTCCAACCAAGGGCACAAGCCCTTTTCAAATCCAAGAGAATAGCCAAATCCTCCATGAAATTGTTGGAATGTTGGGTCCTCTATATTCCGAGAAGAACTCAACAACTCTAGAACTATCTCTACCAATTCCCCCCACCTCAGCATGACTAGGATTACCTCTAGAGGACCCATTAGTTTTAATCTTCAACACCCCAAGAGGAGGCCTCTAATGACCCTCCCTCAGGACCTTTCCTCTAACACTTTGGCCCTAACCAAATCCAGCCCCCCCTATCACAAATAGGAAGCCCCAAACTCCTAATCACCCCCATCTCACCAGGAATCATGGGGCCAAAAGATCACACTTGGCTGCTAAAGTCTCTTGAATAACCCCCATAATTCTCATCCAAACCTTCCTTCCCTGAAGTTTCTTATCCAAAAAGATCATGTGATTATGCTCCAAATAGATGTGCCAAATAATCAAGTTGGTACCAATTGTCTAGGAAATGTGAAGGAAAGGCGTCTTAGCAGGAGAGTTCCCCAACCTTATCCAAAAATCATCTAAAGAAGAGGCATGCCTGCAGGGTTGATTCTAGGCATCCCACCAAAGATTCCAAATCTCTCTAACAAAAGAGCACTTTATAAAGAGGTGAGAAGTGTTATCATCACTATTAGTAGATAAAACACACATAGAGGGGCCTTGAAAACCAAGTTTCCAAAGATTCTCCCAGGTCATGCATCTACCATGCAACACAAGCCAAGAGAAGAAATTGCACTTGGGCCAAGGGAATTTATTCTAGATCAGCTTCCACCAGGGGACCCCCATTCCCCCAAACATTTGTTTATCTAGCACTTGATAACTAGAGGCAACTGAGAATTTACCTTTCTAGTCATGACCCCAAGCCAATTTTCCCCTCTCCAAAAGAGAGTTGCAAACTCTACCAACCAAAATGTGAGCAAGCTCTTGATGATCCTCCATCAAGCCCCCAGGAGGCCATTCCTACAGGTCCTTCCATTGATACATAGTAGCCTGGGTTAGAATATGAGGGGTTTTGAATTCTACCGCATGACTCTAGCCAACCTCCAAAAAAATCCTACATAACTCCTACAAGTGAGGGCGGGTTGATATAATAAGAGGATGCCCGTCCTAAGAATCGTATCAAAAGCAACCATTTGAACCTTTGTTGCAAATCCAAAACAAGCCTTGCTTAATCAATTTAGCTCCCCTTTTAAGGGTACTGCAAACCATAGAACCTCTACCAAAAAGGTTGTATCTAGGCACATCCACACACTCCACGTCCCCAAGATATTTTGAGGTGAGGATCTTAGCCCAAGTTTGTTGTTGTTGAGAACACCAATGCCAATAAAGTTTAGTCATTTTTATCTTTGCCATTAAAATCAACCCATTGTAGACCAATACCACCTTCCTACTTTGGCTAACACACATCATCCCATTTAGCCATACTCCACTTCCTTGAGAGAATATTATTGGACCAAAGAAATTTACGACAAAGATGCTCAAAGTCTTTGAAAAAGCTAGCAAGGGAAGATAACACAAATCACTTGTACAACGGGAGAGCTTGGACCATAGACTTCAAGAGAGTGACTCTACTAGTAGTAGAGAGCCATCTACAATTCTAGTGACTAACCCTCTTACAAAATTTCTCAATAACATCTTGCCAAAACAACCTAGGAAGAATGCACATGACTATAGGAATACTGAGATAAACAAAGGAAAGCAAACCAATCTGGAACTTAAGAATCTTGGCAATTCTCTGTTGAATAAGCTTAGAAGTGTTAAAGAAATAAATTGAGGACATGCCCTCATTGATGCTCTATCCCGAAGCAACAAAATAACAATACAAGGCCTTCCTTAAATTGATCGCTTCATCCACTCTATCTAAACCCATCAAAGTTGTGTCATCCACAAACTATAGGTGAGATTGGCAAGGAAAATTATTACCCCAACACCAACCCTAAATGAGACCAAGCTACACATGGGATCTCATAAATCTCCCAATCCCATCAATCAACAAAATGAATAAATATGGGGATAAAGGATCCCCCTGTCGCACACGCCAGGAAGCCCCAAAAAGATCTGAAGGGTCCCCATTGACCAACATAGAGAAGGAATAGGAAGTGACACAACTCATAACCCACTTAATCCAAGTACTGCCAAACCAAAGAACCCTCAAAATCTTAGAAAGAAAATCCCATTTGACACGATCATAAGCTTTGGCCATGTCCAACTTAATAAATATAGCCTTCTCCCTAGAGAAAGCCATGGAATACAAAGTCTCAACCGCAATAACCACACCATCAAGAATATGCCTGCCAACCACAAATTCATCCCGCTCCTTAGAAATCAACCTGCCCAACCACAACTTCAGACATTCAACAATCAACTTAGTAATTATTTTATACACCACATTGCATAGAGAAATAGGTCTAAAAAGATCCAAAGATTTATCCCCCTCCCACTTAGGGATAAGATCTAGAAAAGTGGCATTCATAGCTCTTAGCATTTGCTTGTTCTTTTGAGACTCCTAGAAAACCTTGAGAAGGTCAAGCTTAATAACCCCCCAAAACTCTTGAAAGAATTCAATCAAAAACTGATCAGGGCTGGGAGCTTTGCTTTTCTTCATTTTAAACACTATATCCTCCAGCTCAGTCAAAGAGATCAGTTTGAGAAGATATTCATTCATTTCACCAATCACCACAGAAGGGATGCAAGATAAAATTGAAGCCTCCTCTTTGGCAGGGGGGAATCCTCAGAAGAAAAAAAAATTAGAGAAAAACTAGATAGCCTCTTTTGAAATCTCGACAATGGAGTAAAGATGCTTCCCCTCTTGAGATTTAAGAGAAGAAATGATGTTATCATGCCTTCAATCCTTGATCGAATTATGAAAGAAAGTCCTGCCACCTTCTTGAAGCCAATTTATATGAGACTTATGTTTCTAGAATATTCCTCTTGAAGTTCCCATTCCTCCACATCCTTCACCACCAAAGCTTCCTCCCCACTCAAATCCTTAGTGAGTCTTTGATACCGGATCTGACGAGTAATAGAGTCCAAATGCTCCTGAACAACCCTTTTAGCTTGGAACACATTGCCAAAGTGGTATCTATTCCAATGTTTTAGCTTATACTTGATGAACTAAAGCCTCTTGGAAAAGGAATACATAGTAGTGTCAAAAGTTGGCTTCCCTGCATTCCACCAACCTAGAACTAGATTATGAAGAGACACATCCCAAAGCCACATGAGTTGAAATTGAAAGGACTTCTTTTTAGAGTATCTAGACAAGCAAGTGGAGAATTTGATCGGCCAATGATCAGAGCCCCACCAACACCAATCTAAAATCTTAGAACTATCCATCCATCTATCACCAACCCCAAAGTTGGACACTAGAAACTTGTCCAACCTTTCTGAAATGGAAACATCCCTAGTCCTTCTATTGTTCCAAGTAAACATCCCATTCATGGGTTTGATATCCACCAATTTCAAATGCACCACATTATCCCTAAGGAGATCTAAGGAGGGGTCCAAATGGAACATACCACCCCTTTTTTCCTCCAAAGAGGAGATAGCATTAAAATCACCTACTAGAATCTAAGGAAGAAAAAGCTCCAAAGAATAAAGATATCTAACTTGCGACTACAAATTCATCTTATCAAGGATGTTAGTAGGAGCATATATTAGAGAAAAGGATTCTCTCACCTAATTCCATATTAGAAGCAACCAAAGAAATAGAGTACTTGAAAGAGAGTCACTAAGTAGGAATAACCTTACATGGATCCCATAAACAAGCAAGTCACCCAGAGCTACCCAACGCTCCCACACACTGGCACATACCTCTACTCCAAATTTTGGAAGCCAAGTTCAATATAATTTCAAAAGACAACTTAGTCTCCTGGAGGAAAACCATATCAGGAAAGTGAACATGAATTAATTCTCGAATAGCCTTTTGTCTAGGAATGCTATGCATACCCCTCACATTCCATGATAACACAATCCTCGCTGAGGTTGAGAGAAGTGAGAATCAATAGTCCTCACCTAATCAGACTCCACCAATGTTTCACCAATTAACTTTACTTTTTCTTGATCTTTCTTCCTACCTACTTTAAGGGGCTTCTTAGGAATCCCCTTTTTTAATGTTTTTTTCTGTAGGCCCAAAGAAGGAGAGGATGACATACTTTTACTAGAATCTTATGCACCCTTCTCAATTATTTATCCAAAACTAGGAATCCCAAACCTCATAATAATCTCTAGCACCAGACTATTCTCCCCAAGCACATAAATTGAGGGAGGAATGCCTGTATCCATCTAAACTAATAAACCCTCCATCAAAGTGGGGTTGCAGAGAGAAATTGGTTGATTCTCAATGAGTTTCTCAACTATGGAGCTATCCACTACTTGCATATCAAGAGGAACTCCCTCCACCTGAATCAAGTCCTCTAAGGCATCAAACCTATTAAAGGTCTCCTCTTCCTATCTTTCCTCGAGTGTCCTCTTTTGACATCTACTTTTGTTACAAGGTTTAATAGGAATAAAACCATCCTTGTCTGCCACCACCCCATACATGGGAGCTTTTCCTTTTTCCAACTTCTGAGAACACTGAGATGAAGCATTACTCATACTCATAGAATTAACAACTTTGGGGCACTTTTGCTAAAGGTCACCATATTCATGACATAAACAACATCGGAAGGGAAGTGCCTCATAATCCAACTGCTGAGTCCAAGAGACTATCCCAATACTCATGTCAATTGAATCCGACAATGGTTTGTTCAAATAAATTTCAATGCATACACAAGCAAAGGAAAGGACCCATTTAGATAGTGGTTTTTGTGAAGGCCCAATGCCTTTACCAAGCATGAGAGCAATCATCTGCAATGTCACTTCGCTAACATTCTAAAGACAAATGTGGGATACACACCCAAATTAGAACCCTTGAAGGGAGTTCCTTAGTACAGTTTGAATCCCACATGCCAGGGTTTAATAAAGAGGCCCACCTAATTGTAAAAGTATGGCCCACCTTCAAAAGCTTGATTTCTATTAGCAACACAAGAAAAATCCACCATGAAGAAATTTTTGGCTGCCAACATTAAATCAAAATCCCCTTTTAGGTTCCAAGTCTTGCACACCCAAGAATCCATTAAAGGGAGCAACACCCACATCCCCATGAACTTGCAAATAAACACATGGTTGTTGTAATACTTGTGACCAACGACATAGTATAGGCTAACTACACTTGATCCATGAGGATTCAAAGCATATTTAAGCCACTATACATCAATCCCAATAAGATCATTCAATGTAAACTAAACTAAAAATCAATTAAAGTTAACATATTGAAATATGAAAGCTTCATAAAATGTCTATTCTAATGCATTGAAACTTATCCAATTGGGGGAGTGGTGTCGCATTGATGTGGAATGGTGACTCTTTCCCAATCCCTTGGATAATGAGCTTGTTTCGATCGATTCTATTGAAGAGAATCGATGAAACCAATGAAATATGTGTGATAAAACATGATTAAAAAGCTAAATTAACATGATGAAAGCTAAACATGATATGTGCTAAGATGATTGATATGGGTGTATGCAAAGCTATTCTAAATGTATGCAAGATGCGAAAGATTAAAACCCTAGTTTCAAAATATGCTAAATGGATGCAACTAATTTACCATGGAAGCCATTAATGGGTGTACTAAGCTAATATGCATGTAAAATGACCTAAACTGCTTTTAAAACATGAAATGTGAGTGCAAGATTAGAGTGATTTTAACAACATAAGTTTACTATTAAAATATGGATCCCTATTCAATAGAGGCAAGCTCTATTTATAGAATAGGCAAAATGAAATTGATGGTCAAGATCAAAAGGATCAATCAACAGTCAAAATGGAAGGAAGATGGAGGCATGGATCATGGATTCCCATCAAAGGTTGGGGATGCAAGATGATATTTAATCAAGGGCTCACATTCACCCAAACAAGCACACTTTAAAAACTTGCACAAGAAGCTTTGTTGAGAGTTTGTTATAAAAAGGAATATTCCCTTTTTCAAATGAGTGAAGGAAGAGAATATTCTCATGGGTGAGGAAAATTAGATATTTAGTTAATTAAAACCAAATTTAATTGTGCAAAGGAGAATGAATATTCCATAAGAATATTTCCTTTTTGGAGGAATGTGCAAAGGAGGAATACTCCCTTGCAAGTGGGAGGATTAGATTTAATTAGTAATTTGATAATTAAATAAAGTTTCAATTATGAAAATTAGGGGAATTATATGATATTCATTAAATAAATGATTTAATGAAAAAGGGGAAAGTGTTATGATATTTAATTAAATAACTTAGGGTTATTTAGTTAAATAAGAGGACTAGGGGATTAAATTAGATATTTTGATTTATCCAATTTAACAAGATGAAATGTTAGCATGAAAAGGGATGAATTCACCTAATTAGGTTAATCAAGTTAATAGATGAAAATGATGCTATTAATTAAATAGCTAGGCTAATTAATCAATTACGCAAAAAGAGGATGGGTTTCAAGATGAAGCAATGTTAGTATACAGATTAGGCTATTGATTTTTTAGCAGCACACTTACTATTTACTAGTGCACCTCCATTTTATTCTTTGGTGATGCTTTTGATTAGGGCGTCGCGAGTTTGATATAGCGACACATAGGCTTTTTAGGTTTAGCATTGCTCACTGGTTGTGGGTGACACACTTTCCAAATAGCAACACACCCATGTTTTTAGATATAGTGATGCATAAGAATGACAATTCACTACTGAGCATAGCGATGCATGTCGCTAAATTGGCAATACACTGCCGAAATGTATACAATGACACACCCTTAAAAAAGTGATGTTATTGATTTCAACGACACAATTGAGGTTTTAGGGTGCAAAGTTTCAAATTTTGATCACTTTTTTGAATTTTTGGAAAAATGATGCTATATGTGCAATGCGTACAGGAGGATCCTTCGTCATTGATGTCACAAGAGCACCGTTCTCACATTTTGGCAGTAGCAAGAGATTTTGATGATGATGACATGGAGCGTGATGAGCCTAGTTTTTGGTCTAATTTTGGGTAAAATCTATAGTCTATTTGCTAATAGATGTCATGGACTTTGATGCTTAAGTGTTGGTATTGGTATAATGTTTCCCTCAAACCATTAACATTTGACAATATCCTATCTCTGCAAGCTTTACTGACATTTGGCATAATATGTGGGTTATCTATATTGATTTTGCATGTGATTAATGGATGTTTCTTAGAGTCATTATAGATCTTTTGTTATTATGCGTAATAACTCTTTCATGTAGATTTAATGAGCTAAGTTGAGGAAGACACCGCCAGCTAGGCATGCACCATAACATCCAGCTGAGGAATCGCTCCAAGTCAAAGGCAATCGACAACAAAGATTATTCATGCAACTGAGTGTAACCACCTTGTAGTGGACCTTAATGATCAAGCATGCATGGGCGTTACTGTTGTGTTGAATCTGTGCTTGACTTGCATGTCTGGCCAGATTCCTTGCATGTGTAACCGCCATCGCTCCACTTTCCCCTGTTTTCCCTAAATGGCGTCCTCCCAGTCGTGGAGTTGACTGCCCTGTTTAGCTATAGTATAAATAATAATTTGATGCTCCCTAGTTGTATGATTTGGTATTGTACTTGCATTCTCCAATTTCAGCAATATAGATACATTACTCTTTGTATGCATGATTTACAGTGAATGTAATAAAATTTTTGAGTTCAAGCATATGAGTTCTTGTTAATTTAGATGATACTTATCCAAGGGGGCCCACTTGGTAAGTAATCCATCTTTTTAGTTTAGCATTAGCTTAGTATTGCTTACTATTTAGTGTTTAGTTAGACATCTGGCATCGACTATTCCTATAACCACTAGAATTCCATTCTCTGACTATTCCTATAGCTAAAGCAGACAGAGTAGTTTCTTGTTTGTTGTTCAGATTTCCATTCTTGTTCTGCATTTCAGCTTTGCATAGTTGTCGATTGATGTTCATCATTTGTTTCATTTCTTTCCAGCAATTTACTTTTAGTATTGAGTTTCTTAGTCGTAGAATGCAATGGCTAGTTGAGCTCCTAGTGCACATACTGTGCTGACCCATTTCAAGTTCACGTCCTTGTGTTGACAAGTTAACTGTACCTTCATGATGATTGAATAACTATTCAGGTTAGATGTCTAGTCTATGAATCACGACTGTAAAGGCTTAGTTATTAAATCATTGTAGGAGGCCAACATCTTTGGCACTATTGTCGGGATGGTGTCAAGCTAGGAAGTCTTTTGGAGTCATTGGTATTTTTTTTATAGGTTTTTGGAAGTTGTTCTTAGCATATCCTCATTTATGAAGTAATGACCCCCCCTTATTCTTTACCAATTCTTTGTGTGAGCTGACTGATTGTGGGTGATAATGTATGCATAAAGGAAGGAGAAGGGATTCTTATGGGATATTTCTTCCTAACAATCCACGTCCATTCTAGCTAGTTGAGTACCAACACCTATCAGAAGAAGAATAAGATCCACACCCCTTTGTTGATGCATATCTTGATTTGACTAGCTCTAAAGTCTCTTCTAAGTATCAAAACCAGCTTGAGAATCTCTTTGTTTTGGAACCACATCAAGCAAGCATGGGGGATGCAAATAGGAATAGATAGAACCAACCGACTTTTCCTTTCCCCATTTCCCATCAAAATGAATTTGACAACATCAGGAACATTCCTGCCTCAACACTCCCCAAGTTTTATGGACTTGTGACAGAAGATCCTGATACATTCTTATTTGAGTTTGAGATACTCTACAAGAGTTATGATTATATCACTGATGCCCATAGGCTTAAGTTATTTCCCACCACTTTGAAAGAGGCTGCATTAAGATGGTTCATGAGCCTAGGTAGAGATACTATGGAAACTTGGGAAGACATGAAGAAAAAATTCCTTGAGAAATACAAGAATATTGCAGGGGTAGTGACATGAGAGGAGGTGACATTTTCAAGATGCAACAGAAGGAATATGAGAGCTTGGAAGACTACATTAGGTTTTTGTTTGGCTTGCAAAAATCTCCACACCATGCATTTAATGAGGACTCACAAATTTTTTTTTCCTAAGAGGAATTAATGACAACTGCACTGATGCTTTGGACCTCATGGCAGGAGGAGATATCTCTCAAGTCCCTTGGGTGGATATCAAGAAAATATGCCAGAATTACTCTAGGGCAGCTTCAAAGAAAGGGAGAGCTTATCAATCTCCCATAGGTAAGTCAACTACCAGTGGAGTTTCGAGAATGTAGATCACTCATTTGCTGGCTGACTTCAAGCAAGATATTATCAACAATCTAACTACTCAGCTAGATACACTTCAAGCCCAAAAGAAGCACGAGGAGGCAGAGACAATGTTGGAAGAATATTGCCCTCACTATAGACAAAAGAAGGACTGTAGATGCAAGATGGTAGCTAATCTTGAAAGAAAGAAGATCCCACCTGAGTCCAAGCCAATTTAGATTAAGGAAGACCAAGTCTACTATGTTGCACAAAGGAAGCCTTGGGATCCTAGACAAGGTATGCCACCAGATCCACTATCCTATGTTGGGCCATATTTTAACTCTTATTCATCTGGTAATGAATGACAACCCCCATATCCACATAGTTATGGAGGATATCCACCACAACATTGGAGTAACACTCTAAATTCTTGGCCCAGTCATCAAAATTCTCCACTCGAGTGGTAGCAACCTTAGGGAAATTGGCAGCAATTTCAAGGGCACTAGCAACCCCCTCCAAGAAATTGCCAGCAAACAAATCAATGGAGAGGAGGACAACAATGGCCTACTTAGAAAATTGGGTACATGCAACCACCTTCTCAGCCCCAACAACCTGCTATAATGCCTCCACCTACTAATCCAAGCTCAAATGCACCTAAACTCACTTAGCTACCAGCCTAGCCCACACCCAATCCAGATAACAAACCATAGCAGCAACCTGCATACTCTGCTAATTCAAATCAGTTCTTTGCATATGTTGTGAGTGTAAGTGACATCCACTTGCATTTAAGAACTACTCTATTAGCCCCTTCCAAGCCCATTATCATTGAACTTCTTGTGGAAGAGGAAGAGGAGCCTCTGAATGATCCCATTCAGCCAAATGCACCTAAAAATATTGAACCAATTCAAGTCAAGCAGAATGAACAATAACCACAATTGCCTCAGAGGCTGGAAATTTCCAAGAGGAAAGAAGAAAAGGACAATACCACTTTTGACATCTTGGATCAGCTAAAGCATATATGTGTTCAGATACCCCTATTTTAGGCCATAAAGGATGTTGCAATCTACGACAAATCTATCAAGGAAGCTTGTCTCAAGAAGCTAGGAAGAAAGAAGAAAGACCCAACTACAGTCCATGTGGTGGGTTAATTAGTTGACATCATGTTGGGAAAAGTGACTATTCCCAAGTATAATGACCCAGGTAGTCCTATGGTAGTAGTTTTCATAAACGATATTCAGGTAAAGAATGCTCTGATTGATTTAGGGGCAACAATAAATGTAATGACCAAAGACATCCTGCAACAACTAAATATTGCAAGCATGGGATGTACTCCTATTGTCCTATAGCTTGCTAATAGATCCACTGTTAAGCCCGATGGTATAGTGGAGGATCTTGTAGTAGTTCTAGACTCCTGGGAGTACCCAACAGATTTTGTGATTCTTTCTCCCAAGGCTACACTAGGTGAGTATCCCATTATTTATGGAAGGCCTTGGTTGGAAATTGTAGATGCATACATTGGATGTCGGTCAAGTGACATGACCATTTTAGATGGCAAGAGTACTAATTTTTTTTTTCTTTAGCCGCTTGCTCAGCCATCTCATAATGAAGATGATTCTGTTTGGCCACAAGTTGGTGAAGAGGATGAGGAAGTTCATTCTATGGTGCAACTTATGATGCTAGGAAGAAGCTCTTTCATGTAGCTCCAAGATGAGGATGAAGTATTAGCTAGCATCATTCAAAATCATTGTGAAGTGGAGGAAAAATCATCCTCTCATCCTGCTACTTCGATCAAGACACTTCTACATGCTCTTCTTGTAGCCATTGTTCTTGCAGCCACTGTCTCTGCAAATAGATTTCTTGTAGCAACAGGTATGTCCCATACATTTCTGCCATATGAACTAAAGGTACCATGTGTTAATGAAGTAGCCATGATAGAATTAACTACACAAGTACAAGTGTCAAAAGGAAGATATCTGAATGTTAATAGAAAATTGAATGAAGAGCAACAATTATTATTGGAAAATCTATTAAGAACTCACCAACATACATTCACATGGGATTATCATGATAAGAAGGGATTGGATCCTAAAGTTTGTACCCATAGAATTTATATCAGAGATGATTGCACTCCAGTAAGACAGCCACAAAGAAGGATTAACCCTACACTAAAAGAATTTGTGAAAGGAGAACTATAGAAATTACTAGATGTAGGATTTATTTACCCCATTTCAAATAGTCAGTGGGTATCTCCATTAGTGATTGTTCCCAAGAAAGGATGGAAATTACGAGTTTGTGTTGATTATAGGGAACTCGACGCTTCCACTAAGAAAGATCACTTTCCTTTACCCTTCATTGATCAAGTTCTAGATACACTTGCAGGGAAGCAATACTTCTCTTTTCTAGATGGATTTAGTGGCTACAACTAGGTCCAAATTGCACTAAAAGACCAAGCAAAGACCACTTTTACTTGTCCCTAGGGGACTTGTGCTTATTCAGTGCTCCCATTTAGCTTGTGCAATGCACCTACAACTTTCCAGAGGGTAGTCATTAGAATATTCTTAGACATTTCTCATGACTTCACCACTTATGGTGTTGATTTTAATCAAGCACTGGAGAATCTCAAGAGAGTCCTACAAAGATGTGGAGACCAAAACCTGTCCTTAAATAGTGAAAAGTGCTTCATGATGATGCAAGAGGGTGTAGTTCTTTGCCACTACATCTCCCACAAGGGAATCCAAGTTGATCCTGCAAAGATTGAGGTAATCACAAATCTCCCTACACCTACAAAAGAAAAAGATGTTAGAAGTTTCTTGGGTCATGCAGGATATTATAGGCGATCCATTAGGGATTTCAACAAGGTAGCAACACCATTGTATACCCTTCTCACTAAAGATGTTGAATTTCAGTGGACTAAAGTTTGTGACAAAGCCTTTTCTAACTTGAAGGAAACTTTAACTCACGCTCCTGTACTCAAGGGACCTAATTGGGAACTCCCTTTCCACATCCACAATAATGCCTCAGATTATGCCATAGGAGCAGTCTTAGGATAGAATGAGGGAGTTGTTGAACATGCTATTTACTTTGTTAGCAAAAATTTGCAAGGAGCTGAATTCAATTATACAGTGACAGAGAAAGAGATGATGGCAGTAATCTATGCACTGAACAAATTCATACATTGCGTAATGGGTTACCAAATCTTTGTTCACACTGATCATGCAACCATTAGGTACATTATGAATAAACCTTTGATCGTAGGTAGATTGGAAAGATGGTTATTGCTGATGCAGGAGTTTGATATAACCATTGTGGATAAGCCAGGAAAAACTAATGTTGTTGCAAATTTTCTTTCAAGGCTAACTACATCAGAAGACAATTAGCCCATAGATGACTCTTTCCCTGATGAGCATCAATTCTCTCTCAGTGTACAAACACCCTGGTATGCTAATATAGCCAATTACTTGGTCACAGGTAGAATTCCTTGTCACTTCTCCCCAAAAGAGAAAAGGGTACTTATTGAAAAATCTTTTCCTTTCTCTTGGATTGCTAGATGTTTATTTTATATTGGACCAGACCATGTCATGAGAAGATGTGTAAGAGGAGATGAGACATATGACATTTTTCATGCATGTCACAACAAACCATGTGGAGGACACTTTGCAGCCAAGAGGACAACAATGAAGGTTTTGAACACAAGGTATTACTGGCCAACACTCCACAAGGATGCAGGAAGGTATACTAGAAAATGTGATAGGTGTCAAAGAATGGGCAGACCAACCAGATTTGATGAGATGCCACTGTGCCCTTAGGTAGTAATCACTCCCTTTGACAAGTGGGGATTGGATTTTGTAGGACCAATTGACCCTCCATCAAATAGTAAGTCTTACATATTAGTATGCACTGATTATGTAACAAAATGGGTAGAGGTTAAGGCCATGAAGCACGCAAGAGTTAACAAGGTTGCAGAGTTTCTTTATGAAGAGATTTTCACAAGATATAGAGTCCCTAGAGAGATAGTAACTAATCAAGGATCTCAATTCACATCAACTCTTGTTCTAACACTATTTAATGAGTACAACATAAGGCACAAGAAGTCTACCCCTTATCACCCCTAGGCTAATGGCCAAGTTGAAGTGACAAACAGAGAAATTGAAGCCATTATGACCAAAACATTAGTCATCCATAGGAGATTGGGAAAAAAAATTACCAAAAGCTATTTGGGCCTATAGGACAACATGGAAAACAACTACAGGCTTCACTCCATTTGATTTGTTATCTGGAAATATAGCTATGATGCCCATTGAATTTGAATATAAGACTCTACGAACTGTAGTGGATTTGGGGATGGATATTTCTAAAGCACAAAAAGAAAGAATCATGCAGCTAAATGCTTTGGATGAAATAAGAAGAGTAACCTTGCAACATACATAAGTAGTGCAGAATCAAAGAATCAAATGGCATGACAAGATTATCAAGGACAAGAAATTCAAACTAGGAGATTGGGCCTTGCTCTATGATTCCATATACTAGGACAATGTAGGAAAATTACAGATAAGGTGGCTAGGACCATATGAAGTTGATGAGGTCTTTCCCAATTGGAGTTTTCTAGCTCACCACCATTGACCTTGTCAGGTTCAAATTACTTGTCAATGGTCATCACCTTAGATTATACCACAAACTAGCCTCTAAAGAAGAGTTCTTGCAACAATTCACTCAACACTTAGCACCCAAGCTTCCTGTAGCTGAAGGTAGTGGACCTAGTGTCCCTCCTTCTGCCTAACTGAGGTACGCACTTTTCATAATAAAGACTTTCACTTACGTGGAAGTCCATTTCTTCATCATCCGCCCATCCACCCATTCATCACCACCTTTCTCTCTCTTCCATCACTTCATTCCACCTCACTTCATTTCACTTCATCTTCATTTATTGCTTAATTTATTCTCCAACAAGGCGAGTGTTACTTTATCCATGATCTTTGCAACAAATCTTCCATACATTCAGGTATGTGTGCATTAATTGCTATCTTTAATCATCTTTTAGGAGTGTTCATTTAATCACTATACGTTAGTATAGATATTCACATAGATGCCATCATTACCTATCAATCACCACTCCCATCTCACATGTGCGGACACATGTCCAAATTTAGGTTGGGGGGAGGGGAATGAAAAAGATGCAAATATTTTGTGAATTTATTGCCCACGTGTCAATTCATACTAGGCTACGTTAGAAATTTGAAATGAGTTGATTTGAAATCCGAGTGAGAGGAAGACTTGCATGTGAAGTGATAGTAACTACAATTTCCATTTCTTCCTATCATGATTCTCTGTTATTACCCCTTTTTCTTGCCATTATTAACCCTGTTGAAATCTTGAGTTGAAGAGCCATAGTTGCAAAACAAAACACAAGAAAGTCAGTTGGCAGTAGTGCTAGAAATTTAGTAGGGTCGTACTGGGAAAAGGGGAATTACAAGAAAAGAAGTTGCAAAGCATTTGTTTGATTGCAGACAATGGGAGGTGGGTTAATTCGAAACAAACCCACGGTGCATGGTATTTTACTGCAGGATGCACAATGCCTGACCGAATTTCAAAACTATGGATGGATAGATTACTTTTTGAAGTTGGATGGTTTTGATGAAGGCATTGCCCTTGAATTTTCTCAGAAGTTTTCATAGGGAAAAGCCACAGTAAAAGGGTTTGAAGTTGTGGCAACATAGGAAAGAATTGTAGAGGTTATAGGGTTAGTTGCTGATGGTGAAAATTACCCTACTTCCAAAGACGCCAGGTTAGCTAGGGTTGAATTTAAAGAGCCAAATGATCCCCCATTGAGCATAGACAAACATGGCACAAAGAGAATGTTTCTATCCGAGCCATGGAGGTAGATAGCCATGTATGTCATAAAATACATCACCTGTGAGGGTTGCCAATCAAATTTGCACTCTATCCACTTCAAGCTTTTAAATCATATGAGGCATGACAAAAGGATGAATGTGCCTAATGTGTTGTACAATCTTCTCTCAATCATGGCAGCTGAAACTCAAAAAGGTGGGGATAATTCTATTTCCCACCATTGCCTAATTAAGTTGCTAGTTGAAAAATCTCTACGTGAGGTATCTAGAATGACTTGGGAAGAGTTTATCAAAGTTGATCATTTGCCACCTAGGGCTATACTTCAATCCTGTAGGTCTAGCAGGAGGGTAAGCATGGCTGAAGCCATTCATAGTGCTTCAACCTTTGGTGCTAGCTCTAGTGTGAATCTTCTTGTAGCAGAAGAAGCTATAGAAATTAGTTCTTCTAAATCAAAGCATACAGAAAAAGAAAGCCCTTCTTCAGGTTCTGACAATGAAATTCTGTTTGAAACCCTCATGAAAACTAGGGCACAACAGAGAGAATTAGAAATGAGAAAAGGGAAGGCTAAAATGTATCCTTTAAAAAGAGTGGTGCCAAGTCCTAAGAAGAGGAAGGCTGATACTGTTCATCCTACAGGAAAAGGAAAATGTGAGAGATCTCCGAGGAAATCAAGACCAGCTGGGCCTATGTTTGGTACGCCTCCACAGGAAAGCCCTAAACCTAGTGAGACCTCAAACGAGGACCTTGAAGCTCCAATGGAGTAGGAGAATGTTGAAGGAGAAGGAGACATATTTAAGAGAGCAGATAATATAACATTGGTTGATCTTGCTAACATTGCAGAAGAATTGGAGGAAATCAGGACTCCCTGCAGCATGAGCAAGAGGTCCTACAACAAGAAGTTTTGTAGCAACAACTATAACTAGAGCAAGAGTTGCTATAGCCACTGCAAGAGCAAGAACAATAGTCCTTGCAACAAAAGGGAGAAGAAATAGTACCTTTGCAGCCTAAGATAACTGGACAACCTGAGTCCATGTAGATAGTGCCATATGAGGAACCACGACTGAAAATAATGGTAGGAATCCTCAAGCCCCCTAATTTTACAACATATGCAATTATTTTGAATTTATGGCAAGAAATAAAAAGAGAGAGGAAGAATGGAAAAAGGAAAAACAAAAATTAAAGGAGGAAATTCAAAAGAGGGATGAAGAAATTGAGGATAAAAATGTAGAAATTGCCTCCTTGAAGCAAAGGGTAGATGATATGGCAGCCTTGGTGCCAAAGATTTTGGAATGTAGAGATCCTCCAAAAGTCTATGCTCTAAACTTGAAGGAGGGGTATCTCTCTTTTAAGATGTCAAAAATTGCCTCAGGTTTGAATCCTTCTATTGACACCCCCATGGAATTCTTCAATTCTTATAGGATTGCCTCCCTTGAAATGAAAATTTTCTATGTGAGTTTTATTTACATAATTATGCTGTCACAAAAGACCATGATTGGAATCCGCTATTGTATGCTAGAGGTATTCAATTGAGAGCATTCATGTCTTGGGTACAAAATGAGATTAGTTGGGGATAACAACATAGTGCTTATAAACAATTGGAATATGATATTCCCTTGCATGTTAGGGCTGAATCAAGCAACCCAAGGGACATTTACAAAGAATGGCACAGAATGCTACTCAGACCAAGTTATGCCAATAGAATTATGCCTTGGATTGAGGTAGTTTAGAGTGAGTATGAGGTAAAGACAACAACAAAGGAAGAGTCCATGAGGAGATATTTATCCCAGAGATGGAATAGTTTGACTGATGAGCTGAAATAGGTTGAGCCTCATTCCATCCACAATTATGCTGTAGCCTTAAAAAGAATTGAGAGGTATATTGAGATTGGGAGAGCACGGGGGCGAGATTGGCTTCCCTTGACTTTCCAACCACCCATGCTCATGTGGCCTGTGCCAAATTTTAGATTTTACCAATTTGATGTTGCTGCAGAAAGGTAGAGATGGAACAAGTTTGGCAGATTGGGAGGATTCTATTGGGACCCAGACTCACGCACTACAACCACTAATGTTAGACACCTCTCTATTGTAAATTTCAAAGCTTTGACCATGAAGAAGAGAAAGCCTTCCCCTACTGGAGGACTAGCAAAACATTAGGTTGGGGGGAGTGATGAGCCTAGTTTTTGGTTTAATTTTGGGTAAAATCTATAGTCTATTTGCTAATAGATGTCACAAACTTTGATGCTTAAGTGTTGGTATTGGCATAATGTTTCCCTCAAACCACTAACATTTGACAATATCCTATCTCTACAAGCTTTAATGACATTTGGCATAATATGTGGGTTATCTATATTGATTTTGCATGTGATTAATGGATGTTTCTTAGAGTCGTTATAGATGTGCGGTTATTATGCGTACTGACTCTGTCATGCAGATTTAATGAGCTAAGTTGATGAAGACACCACCAGCTAGGCCTACATTATAATGTCCAGCTAAGGAATCACTCCAAGTCAAAGTCAACTGACAACAAAGATTCTTCATGCAACTGAGAATAACCACCTTGTAGTGGACCTTAATGATCGAGCATGCATGGGCATTACTAATGTGTTGAATTTGCGCTTGACTTGCATGTCTAGCTAGATTCCTTGCATGCGTAATCACCATCGCTCCACTTTCCCCTGTTTTCCCTAAATGGTGTCCTCCCAATCATGGAGTTGACTGCCCTGTTTAGCTATAGTATAAATAACAATTTGATGCTCCTTCCTTAGGAGTTGTATGATTTGGTATTGTACTTGCATTCTCTAGTTTCAACAATACAGATACATTACTCTTTGTATGCATGATTTATAGTGAATGAAATAAAATTTTTGAGTTCAAGCATCTGAGTTCTTGTTAGTTTAGAGGATACTTATCCAAGGGGGCCCACTTGGTAAGTAATTTGTCTTCTTAGTTTAGCATTAGCTTAGTATTGCTTACTGTTTAGTGTTTAGTTAGACATTTGGCATTGACTATTCATGCAACCACTAGAATTTCATTTTGTGACTGTTCCTGTAGCTGAAGCAAACAAATTAGTTTCCTGTTTGTTGTTCAGATTTCCATTCTTGTTCTGCATTTCAACTTAGCATAGTTGTTGGTTGATGTTCATCATTTGTTTCATTTCTTTCTAGCAATTTACTTTCAGTATTGTGTTTCTTAGCTGTAGAATTCAATGGCTACTTGAGCCCCTAGTGCACATACTATGTTGACCCATTTCAAGTTCACATCCTTGGGTTGACAAGTTAAATGCACCTTCATGATGATTGAATAGCTATTCAGGTTAGATGTCCAGTCTCTTAATCACAACTGTAAAGGCTTAGTTATTAAATCATTGTAGGAGGCCAACAAAGCGGTTGGGTATGTTGGGGTTAGGCTTCATCACTTTCTTGCTTAAGGTCTAAACCCACCTTGCCATGATGACGATGCTGATTGAGAGGTGGCATAGCGAGACCTCTTCATTTCACCTACCTATTGGTAAGGCCACTGTTACACTAGAGGATGTGTGGCGTATATTGCGATTTTTGATCCATGGAGAGCATATCATATATGACACAAATGTTTAGAGAGATGCATGTTCCTCCCTTTTACACAGATAGAAGATTATCCCGGTGAGCTCCCAAATAGACCTTGGTCTATACCACGGGTGGGTGCCGATCTTCAAATTTTTCATTGCGGAATTTATTTTTGGCATTTTTTCCCCTAACTAATAGGGTAGAGGCTTCAATCCTAGCTGGGTTGTGGCATGGGAGGGGATGATTAGGACCGTGATGTATGCATGGGGTCTAGTTCTTCTTGCTTCCTTGTAGCACAACATGCATCAGGCAGTGTGTTATGAGGGCAGGAGTATAGGGGCAGGTGTTACATTTCTCCATATATAGGCTTATGAGCATATTGTAATTTTGAGGCCCTTGGTGGTTTTGGTGTACATTCATGAGGATGAGCCCATCGTTTTCAAGTACAGGGTGTTGATGACTCTTCAGAACATGAGCCCTACAAGTTTACCATATTGGCGATCTGTCATTGATGACATGAACATTTTTTTAAGGAGCCCATGTTTGTAGGCTCCACCTTGGTATGACGATCAACAATAGGTATATTTCACTTGACAAAATCGCTATATGTAGGGGAGAGAGCACACAATGATACAGTGGTATCTCCCATACCATGTTGCTTTGTAGTTTGAGGATGTATAGGATATACCTCAGGATTATACAATAGTTTTTGTGAGGTCTCATAGGGAGGTCCAATGGGGAGCACTGATTGACCCCATAGCTACGATCAATGATTTTAAATAGCTTATTGCCCAGCCATGGGCTTATAATTAGGGCATTCTAGATGTAGGGACTACCCAAGGTTATGATGCATGGTTCAGGCCACCTACTTGCTTGATAGATCCTATGGGGGGATACCTTGGAGGTAGAGGGAGAGGTAGAGGTAGAGGCCGAGATGGGGGCCAGGATGAAGGTACAAATGGGGGGCCGAGGCCGAGGGCAGGACAGTGCATAGGTACCAAGGGATGGGTACCAACAACAATAGCTAGATCAGGGTCATTAGGACCTAGGGTATCAAGATGGCCATGATGGACATGTTTTGGGGGCACCACCACCTCCTCCACCCCTACAACCAGATGCATAGGCACAAGCTTGGATATAGGCCCTCACAATTGAGAGAGATCAACTACAGGAATAGAGGGATCAACTACAACAACAACTATAGGACATGACAACACAAAGAGACCATGAGGTTTAGTCGCAATAGCAATTGGACTTACAACTAGCCCAGGAGATTGGGTAGAGGCAACAACTTGAGGCGGTGACAGCTACCTTGCAGGGATAGATAGTTTTTGCATGATTGCATAGAGAGATAGTTATTGAGGCTACTTATTATTGCATGCATTATCATCGCGATGTTCCTCAAGCGATAAGGTAGACTAATTTTTCACAGTGGAGCGGAGCACCACCTAGAGTTGAGGATCAACCATCAGTTAGGGGTGAGTCGAATAGCCACCAAGGCTGACCGTTTTGTAGACAATTTTTGATTGTTTTCTTGATTATTTATACAGATATACATTCACGGGCTCATTTTTGATAGCCTCATGGATATTGTACTTTTGATCAAGATATACATACATTGATTCAGATATTGTACCATGACAGTCATTTTTGATATATATATATATGTATGAGATGATCCAAATTTGATATGTGATGTCCTTTATTCCGCGCTTTATGAATGTATGGATGCATATGATATGATATGATGTTATAATTATGTATGGATGCATTTATTTTATTTATGTTTATGTTATATGTGATGATGACCTATGATGTAATGTGTATGATATGTGATGTTGATGAGATGGATGCAATATAATGCAATGGATGTGTAACCTTGTTTTTCGGTATCTTTTTATGATATGTTATGGGATGGATGTTATGATATGCAGATGATATGCTTATGAAGGATGTATGGATGGATGCATTTATTTTTGTGTACACTTTCATGCAATTTATGATGTCATGATGATGCATGTATAGATGTTTATGAATGATCATAATATGGATGCAATGAATGATAATTCAATGTACGAAGATGCATAGAATAACAAATCTATTTTACTCAAAACAATTTAAATGATGATGATGATGTAGTGGATTATGCTTGCCATTATTATGATATGTTGTGATAATGTGAGATGTATGCATGCTAATGATTTTGTGGATACAAGATGGATGCATGATGACATTTTTGTTGACTTTCATGATACCAGGTTAGCGTGGAAAGAAGATAAAAGAAATAAGATAATGTGATCATCAATTTTGAAGATTGATTCAATAATTCTAACAAGTCCATGATCTGCCAAGACTTTATTAGATATGGTGATGAGAGAGATTATGATGATTTTTCTCATATTCAGGATTGGGACTTTTCGTCATTCCTTATGTTTGATATAACACATAGACACGATACATCTTGATATTGATAACTGGGATAGTGTTGTATCTAGTGATAATGGACTTTGACTCTACAAACAGATAGGATAGTTCTTGTTCACACCTTGACATACAAAAACCGCATTGGAATGTAGCTTAGAAGTTTAGAATATATTAGACCAAAGAATATACAATAGTCAACAACCTACTCCAAACAACCTCCCTACACATAACTAAGCAAGTACATGCACCAAAATTATGTTTACAAGAATACCCACAAGCATAGAAAATGAAAGATAATGATTGATGCCCCATTCCTTTCTCTCTAAATCGTTTAGACATCATCGAGAGGTCCTCATAATGGGTCATTAAGATAAATCATAAGAAATGATCAAAGACAAACAGTCGGTGTTATCTATATCCCTTACCAGTTTAATATAGCTAAGGTGATTTCTGATGTTGATGTCCATTGAAGAAGGATGCATCCTAGGACATGCTATCAGATGTTTTGATATGGATGAGGTGTGTGATAAGTCATTGATACAAACTCTATTGACTCACTTACCTATGATCCAGACTTTAGATTTTGACACTTAGGTTCTCACTTTATGACTTGCGATACTTTTTTTCTACTTGTTTTACCAAGTTTAAAGATGACACTTGATTTATTATGGATGAAGGTTTATTGTGGCTGAAAGAAAAATGGGATGCATGGTTTTGGGTTTTCCAAATATTGCTATGTTTTTGTATTTTGAAAATGTCTTGAGGCTATTTTTGGTTGTTTTGAATGCTTATATGAATGTTTTGGTTTTTGGTTATTTGAGGTTGTTTAGGGTTTTCTCCAAGGTTTTCCAATGTTTTGGAGGTTTTCAAAATTTTCAAATGTTTTTGGTTTTTTCTGAGTTTTCAAATATTTAGGATTTGGGCATGTGCAGGATCATGATGGGCCAAAAAGTGGCGATATGATGGGTATGTGTAAGGTATGTAGCTAATGACTTTTTTTAGCCCAAAATTGATGAAACGAAAAGGGTTTTAAAGGATATTCTCAACTTTCCACCAATATAAATTATGCTTTACTTTGAATTTAATAAATAATTATTATTCATTTTCTATTTGAATTATGACTAAAGTCTTGATTGATAGGCTAATTGAAAAGCATCTATAGCTTTCAAATGGTATTACATTTTTGAATCCAAACATGTGTCACATTCTATGATTTGCATACTATAGGATTAATAAAAAAATGAATTTCATGAAGTTTTGACCAAGTTAAGGTGGTCAAACATACAATTTTTTATATTTTTAAAAGTTATAATAAAAATTCATAATTAATTATTTACTTGGAAAAATTAAAAAATATGTATCACATCGACATGCGCCCTCTAATTATATCTAAAATATTATAAAAAAGTTTATCATTTTATTGTGGTTAGGTGGTCAATGGACACCTACTTATTTTTTCCCTGAAATTTAAGTACTGCATTGAAATTTCAAATTTTCACCAAATAGATTTTTTTTTAAATAAACCTAGTAGTTTAGAAACTACATTCAATTTGCTACAAATTCTATTCTTACATATTTATGAAATAATATAGATAACTTATTCAATTTTTTATGACAAGTTGCTTAACTTTAATTTTTCTAAATTTTTCGCCACTTAAGGGCTAGTTTTTTCCATAATGATCCTGCACATACCCATTTTTCTAAGTTTTCCAAATGTTTAGGGATTTTTTAAGATTTCTAACCAAGAACCTAACCTGAAAGACTATCCTAGGCACCTAGAGGGTTGATCAAAGATTAGCCTTGCCTGTGTTATACACGTAGAGACCACGTAGTTTGACATGGTACTATTTTTGGATTTTCAATGTTTTAACCTTTTTAGGGATTTTGATGTGTTTTGGATGTTTTAGATTTTTCCTTTACAATTTTTTGAATATTTTTGGATTTTAGCTATACAAAATTTTGAATGTTTTTGTATTTTTTATTTCACAAGTGTTTTTAGATTTTGATGAGATTTTATGATTTATTTTGGATTTTTGTTAGATTTCCAATAACCTTAAGATATACAAGAATCTAATCTAATCCATAGAGGATTTCCCCCAACATGATGTAATAGACTACCTTGTTATAGGTAGGACAAGCTAACCTTAGGAATATTCCAAGTAGTACAAAAGGGGATATGATACTTCACAATATCAAGCTATGATACAAACACAGATGGATGGTGGAATAAATAGGATGAATGATGTGATGGATGAGTGCGATGCAAAGAATGATAGGTTTAAGAGCCAAAGATAGATGGAGGTTCTTTATTTATGCAAGGCACCTATTTTCTATGTTTTCACCTAGGTACTTGCTCAAAGCACCACCGAAGTAATTTTCACTAGAGGATATTTTTTTTACCGTTTTCAATCATTTTTCTCATTTTTTTTGGATTTCGATCATTTTTTGATTTTTTTGTGTTTTTAGATTTACACCCTTTAAGTCTAGGCATAAAAATTTTTAAGATGCAAACTATTGGTTGGTTCCTACAAGGGTTCACCTTTAGGCATTGATAATTGATATACTCCTGATCCATAGCTTGTTGTGAAGATAAAGTGACCTAGCCAGTTAGGCTCAAACTTTCCTTTACTATCTTGATTTGGAAGATTTTTCTAATTCTATTTTAGGATGAGATCCTCTACCTGGAAAGACTGACTCTTGATATTCTTGTTATAGCTCTATTTTAGTTAGTTTTGGTATACTTGCAAGCGATTAAGGGAGTCAAGGTGACACTCATCCAAAAATTATAGCTCATTTAGCCAAGATACTCTATATTCTTCATCAATGATTATATTTTGTACTCTAGATAGGAAAGATGGCTTTTGATCCATAGACCAAGGAGAATGAGTTGTACCTTTAGGCATGCAAATACTAGTTTGATAGGCCCAGAGCATTCGAGTTAATTGCATATGCTAATCACGACCAGCTTCTTTGACCATTTTCTTTAGGTTTTTAGAATGGTTTTATTTGTAGCCTCAACTTGACTGTTGCCTTGTGGGAAATATGTGGTAGAGAATTGATGTTGGATGTTGGATGTTGAATATTTGACATAGCTCTTTCACATCTTGATTCTTGAAGGGTGTTCCATTATTGGAAATAAGGGCTTGCAAAACACCATAATGATAGATAAGGTAATTCAAGATAAATTTGGAAATTTGCTTCCTCATTATGTAGGTCATTTGAATGGCTTCGACCCACTTGGTAAAGTACTCAGTGGTTGTGATGATGAACTTGTGGCCATTAGCTAAGGTGGGAGTAATTTTTCTTCTGAAGTCAAGTTCCCACTACAAGAAAGGCCAAGGTGTGACCATTGGTTGAAAATCTTGACCTGGAGCATGAATAAGATCTCCATGCTACTGACACTGGACACACTTATACACATACTGATGGGCTTCTTTTTCCATGGTTGGCCAATAGTACCCTATCCTCAACAGTTTCTTAGCTAAATTCATACCACTATAATGGGAACCACATATGCCATCGTGTACTTTAGTTAAAGCGGTCAAGGCTTCCTCTTGGTTAAGACATCATAGTAATGTCCCCTTGATGCTTTAGCGATATAAAGTATAACCTAGGATCACGAATTGAGATTCCTTTTTAACAAAGGTCTTTTAAAGATTGGAGGTGATATCGAGTGGGAGTGTTCCTTTGCTAAGGTAGGTGAATATATCATGATACCACATGGAACTAGGACCAATAATGACACATGCAAATTTAGATTCATGGATTTCGAAAGTTGGTATGAGAAGTTTTTCTACCAAGAATTCACATTGAAGGATGTTGTGTGGCATGTATAACAATGATCCAATTGTTTCCATGGTATCTGTTGCTCGATTGTTCATGCAAGGAATCTACTCAAAAATTATTTCTATGAAAAAGTCTTTGAGACTTTCTACCATATTCTTGTAAGGAGTGATTTTATCATCCTTGGTTTAGTAGTCGTTATTGACTTGGTTGATAACTAGCTGTGAATCTCCATAGACCTTCATCTCTTGTATCTGCCATTGAACCGTTATCCTTAGACTTGTTATTAGGGATTCATACTCTACAATGTTGTTAGTACATGTAAATGATAGCCTATATGAATCTAGAATGTAATCACCTTGAGGGGTGATAAAAAGAATACCCACCCCTGATCCATGTTGGGTAAATGATCCATCAAAATACATTTTCCACTGATTTGTTGTATTGACAAGGAATATTGATTCATCCAAAAACTCAGCTATCAAAGGGTTTTCTACATAGAAAGGTGCTTCTACTAGTTGTTTTGCGATCACTTGTCCTTTGATTTCCTTGCACTCTATGTACTCTATGTCAAATTCAGTCAAGATCATCACCAATTTGGCCATTCATCTAGTGAGAGTTGCTTTGGATAATAGGTATTTTAATAGGTCGATCTTTGCAATTGATGCAAGAGCATGTAATGTCTGAATTTTGTGAAGCAAAAACCACTACTAAGCATGCTTTCTCAATGGACGAATAATTCATTTCATAGCCCACCAAGGTCCTATTGATGTAATAGATAGCTCTTTCCTTTCTGTTTTCATCATGTTGTGCTAAAAGAGCACCTAGTGCTACTGATGTTGCTGAGATATATAAGATTAATGGCATGTTTAGTATTGGTGGAATAAGCACTGGAGGTGTCAATAGGTAGTCCTTGATTTGCTAGAAATCTTTTTCACAATTCTCATCCCACTTGTAAGTTATTCCTTTATGGAGAAGATGTGAGAAAGGGTGAATTTTGTCTGATAATTGCGCTATGAACCTTTTGATGGACTGCAACCATCCTTGTAGCCCTCTCATTTGTTACAGTGCTTGTGGAGATTCCATGTCTAGGATGACTTTCACTTTTGATGGATCAGTTTCTATCCCTCTTTGTGAGATGATGTAGCCAAGAAGTTTCCTTGATGTAACCCTAAAGACACATTTTCTAGGATTTAGTCATACTTTATACTCTTCAAGCCCATCAAAGATGGGTCCTAATACTTCTATGTGTTCACTCCTTTTCTTTGACTTGGCCAAAATATCATCCACATAGTCTTCGACTGTTTTGTGGATGATGTCGTGAAATATGAGGGTCATTTCTCTTTGATATGTTGCTCCTACATTCTTCAGCCCAAATGGCATCATGTTCCAACATATGTTCCCCATAGGCAAGTGAATGTAGTTTTGTGTTGATCCTCCTTATCGATCATGATTTGATTATAGCCTGAAAAACCATCCATGAGTGGCAACATTTTATGCCTAGCTATTAAATTCATGATGGTATCGATGTTAGAAAGAGAGAAACCATCATTCAGGCATGCCTTGTTCAAGTCTTTGAATTTTATGCATATTTTGATACCCCCTGTGGGTTTTGAGACTAGTACCAAGTTTAAAACCCACTCAGGATAATCTATTTGTTGGAGGATTCCAACATCAAGAAGCTTTTGTAACTCAAGTTTCACTAAGAGTGCGATTTGAGGGTGGATCTTTGTCAACTTCTGCTTCATTGGTTTGGCTTCGAGATATATTGCTAAGTGATGCACAACCACTTTCGGATCGAGCCCTGGAATATCTGTGTATGAACATGCAAAGTTATCTCTTTACTCTTTCAGGAATGCTTCTAGTTTTTTTTGTTCTTCATCCAACAAGGATTCAACATAAAAGGTTATCTTGGGTGCTTCATCCGTTTTTCCATTTGTTGGAGCCGCCTTTTCATCTAACACTACTGACTTCTCTAGATACATTGCACTAAGGGGGAGATTGAATCCATCATCCTTGGGCACCTCAAAGATGTTTTCACCTTTGTATGTGTCCTTTATTTTTACCATTTTAGGATCACAAAGTTCCACAGTGTGGTTTTCACTCAAAGATATGCATGTTATTTTTATGTTGTCCATTTTGCAACTAAAGGATTTAATTGTCTCCTTGTAGTATGCCACTGTGTCTAGTTCTATATCAAATCTAGTTTTGTGATTTTCCCATGGTAATTTGTCACAGAGTCCCATGAATTATGAGATTGCTTCATCGTTTTTGAATAAATCTAGAATCGGTGGTCCTTGTTAGTCCCAATCAATGAGTTGGGGTTATACTAGGCTTATTTCAATGGTTTGGTCATTTGGGGTGAAAGATGTTGTGGATATCATGAAGAAAGAGTTATTCTCAAATAGGTTAGCAACATCAAGGGGGAATTCATCGAGGGTAGTCTCACGTGATGTTGGTAACCAAGAGGAAGCCTCAACCCATTTTACAAAAGTGTCTTTTCCAAGAAGGGTAACCTTGCTAGTAGTACATCCTAGGCCAAGATTCTTTGGATGTTTATCAGGAATGATGGGCTCTAAAAAACCATTTTCATTTTGTCCTAGTTTCTCATTTTTGTTGTATCCCCATCCCTTCATTAGCTGAAAACCTTTGTTGTCATCTTCGATGGGAAGAATAGGGACAATTCAATCATTTTGATAGAGCAGTTTGGAGACATCCTCCTCATTGACATCTTTGTTCATTCCCCACTTGGTGAAGGTAGTAGCTACCATCTTTATTGTTGCAAGGAATTTGTTGCTAGGTGTGGGTTTCCCATGAAATTTGGGAGAAAGAGGTAGCTCCCCCAACACAAAAGTATCCTTCGTTAGTTTATAGCTTCCACAACCATCATCCTAGATCATTGCTTTGATATTGAGAATGTTTTGCATAATAGGTGTTTTTATTTATGAGGTAGATGCAAGGGATGATGGTTCAATAAATGAGGAGGATGGTGTAGTCCCTTCATCATTTTTAGGGATTTGAGGTATTTTGTACAACTTGGCCTCAAGATTCTTGCAGTAGTAAAAAGGCTCAGGATCCCATTGGATGGTTACTTCTCTCTCCTCAAAAGGGAACTTGACACATTGGTGGTAGGTTGAAGCTACAAATTTTAGGGAATGGATCCATGGTTGACCAAGCAGGATTTTTTAGGGAATATCAAGGTCTTATAGTTGGCATGTAGTTTTTGAAATGACAGGTTCCACTTGTATGGGTAGTGTGATGATGCCCTACGATACCTGTTCTTGATCATCATATGCTTTGATGGTTGTACTCTTTCCTTTCTCAATAACATCTTCTGAATAGCCTGAGTTTTTGATCAACTAAAGGGTGCAAATGTTCAGACCAACACCTCCATCTACTAAGACTCTTTTAACCTTGTTTTTATGAACAATGACCTCAAGGTGTAAAGCACGGTTATGAGATGGTTGTGATGGTAGGTCTTGTTCCAATAAGGCAAGAAGATGATTGGTGATATGTCCTACCATGGCTTGAAACTGTTTTGTATCAATATCCTTGGGGATAGATGATGAAGATAAAGCCTTCTCCAAGATTTCCCTATGTGCGAGGGATATCCTCAATAGTTCCAAGATATAAATCTGTTTGGGGGTCTTCTTAAACTAATCCAGGAGACTGTACTTGTTAGGACTTGATGTTGGAAAAGTAGTTTGTGCCCTAGATTGAGATGGGACTCCTTAGATGGTGAATTTTCCTTGTCCTGTGGTGACTCCACACTCTGCACTAGGCCCTTGATGGTGAGGATGGTGATGACACTATCACAAGAAGCAACTACATTGGAATAGGTATGTTGCACGTTTGTGTAATCCTTACCTTTTCCATTGTTGTTTCCTTTGCTATGATCTAACATGGGTTTCTTGTATATCTTAAGATATTGGTTGTTGGTCAGTAACTTAACGGATATGTCTCCATTCTCAATAAAATCTTGGATAAAAATTTTTAGCCTCATGTAGTTCAATTTTTTGTGCCCTTTGATTTTGTGAAAGTCACAAAGATCTTTTTCATTGTACCAGGGTGGTTTATCCTAGGGTTATTGGTAGTTTTCAAAATTGGGAAGTGTTATCAAGTTTGAATCTACCAATTTCTTTATGATGGTTTCAATAGGTTCCGACAAATATGTGTATTTACGTTTCAGATAGTTGTTCTTGTTAGGGGTTCATTGTTGTGTTTCGGTGTTATTGACCTAATTGTTTTGTGATGGTGTAGTTTGTTGCATAGTTGGTTGAACGTTAGCTATTTGATTGTTGTTTGGACTAGGACCACTTAGGACTACCTTAGCATCTACCACACCATCATTCATCGTGTTCTTGTTCTTATCCTAGACACGAGGCTTATCGTTTGAACTAGTTGATGGGAGGTTGTCCTTGTAGGCTTGAGTATTTCCCTATGATATTAAAGCTCTCTTGATGTTAAGGGCTCTAGGGACAAGCTCATTGTAAGAGGTAACACATTGCATATTCAAGTGGAAGGATAGATTTGGATGTACATTCACTATAATAATCCCTACTTGTTCATCGGGAATGGGCCACTTGCTATTGCTAGCTCTTTTCCTCCATCGTTGCAAGAAATTGGATTCTCCTTTGTTTTGTTTGAGAGTATACAAATATTCTAAGCTTGCATCCACATCAAGGTTAAAGGAGAAGTGATCTATGAATTTGTTGGTGATTTATTGGAAGGTTTTGATACTTGATGCAACTAAGAAAACCAGGTGATTGTTGGGCCTGTCAAGCTTCGTAGAAAGAGGCACATCAAATAGTATTCATTGTAGGTGACCTCCATACACATGACGTTAAACTCTTTGATATGGTCCACAATACTTCCTCTCCCTTTGTATTTATCAAATTTGGGGACCTCAAAATCGGGAGCGAATGGTACCATTGTGATGTTTTGGTTGAAGGAATATGGGCATAGGTTTTGTTGTGCATGGGGCTTCTTCATTTTTCCCATCCAGATATCCTACATTTCTTGTGTTAATGCCTTAAGTTGCGATGCTACATCATCTTGGGGATTTGGTGGAGGAACATATGTTGCATATTGTGGGATAGTAGATGGATTGTACGTGGGATTCTGATATGATGGAGTGTTGTATGGTGTGTATGGTGGTGTAGGATATTATGATGGTGATTGTGGTGGAGGTGTAGATATCCCTAACATATTTGGGTTGATGATATTTTGTTGAGGGTTATAGTATAAACCCTACTGTTGTAGTTGTTGTGCGAGCAATTGTTGCTATCAAGCATACTGTTGAGCTTGTTGTTGCTATTGGGCCACTAGGGTTGTTTGTTGTGCTTGCTATTATTGTTGGGCTACTAAGGATGCTTGATGTTGTTGTTGGGTTGTGAGGACTTATTGTTGTTGTTGCAATGCTACTAAGGCTACTTGGTGTTGTTGTTGTTGTGCTACTAAGGTTGCTTGTTGTTGTTGTTGTTATTGTTGTGCTACTAGAGCTACTTGTTGTTGTTGTTGTTGTGCTACTAAGGTTGCTTCATGTTGTTGTTGTTGTTGATGTTGTGCTACTAGGGCTACTTGTTGTTGTTGTTGTTGTTGTGCTACTAGGGTTGCTTGTTGTTGTTGCTAATGTTGGATTGCTTGCTGATAAGCCTATTGTGCTTGTTGTAAAGCTAATGCATGTGCTTGCAATGTAGGATCAATTGGTTGTTGGGACATCTATGATGGGTTTTGGGCGTTGATGTTTTGTGTGGGTTACGGATTGTTGATGAGAGGTTGGAGGTTCCCTTGGTTTAACATTCCTTGCAAGATGGTGGATTAGGAGGGAGGAATGTAAGTTTGAGGTCCTATTTGATTTTTCATGACATGGGGGACCAAGGTGAAAGATGATGATGGTGCCATTAGATATTGCAATGGCAATGGCATGCTCAACCCTTGTAATTGATCGAAAGGGTTCCCTTGACCAAAGAGTAGGGGGTTCCCTTGTACTTGAGGTGAGATCAAGGTAGTACCTTGGTTGATGGGGTTTGTGACCAAGGGGTTTATTTGATTTGGGTTGGTGATAGTTGTGATGGATGTGTTTTGTGAAATAAATGATGAAGATGAACCAATTGGGGGATTGGATAAAGATGTCCCAATTTGCATTAAGGGTTGATTTTTTGTTAGGGTGTTGGCATGCCCTTATTGGTCTATTTGAGACACTTGGCCTATAATACCTTGGGTGATGTTGGGAACACTTATGGTACTTGTGGGGATGGATGGGTTCCCTTGATATGTTGAGGTTGTTGCGGATTCATGAAGTGTAAGTGGGTTATTTTGATGTAAGGGGTGTTCGAAAATGGTAGGAGTGCCAAATGTTCGTGTCTAAGTGGTGTTTTGAGATGGATTGGTGTTTGGGGTACCCTCAAGTGTGTTTCTTTCCAATGGAAGAGTGTGGCCAAAGTCCTTAGCAAGATTAGTTGCAATATTAGGAATGGATGTTTGATTTATCCCTAGCAATGGAGTTGTGTGAATGGTGGATGAAGGTAAGCGTTGCGTCAAAGGTTGTGCAACAAAAGATGGGGAAATTAGAGCCATGCTTTCTAAGGCTCGATCTATTCTTGTTTGTACTCCATGATTTCTTCCTTAGTAAGACCAAATGGGTTGTTTGTGATGTCTTCTATCTCATATGTCCTGATGGAGATGAGGGTTGTTGCGATGGGGTAACATGACTTCTTGGATCAAATTCTTGGGGATTGGGATCACTTGAGGTGAATGTGACATTGGTTATTTGCATGATTCTCTTGTGTTGTGATATTGTCTTTACCATAAATTGGGGGTCACCTATGGGAGAGTTGTATTGAGATTTGTAATGTTTAAACTCTCTAGTTGACTCAAATCTAGGTAAAAGGGATGCTCTGAGTCTTTTTGGAGCAATAATGATAATGGGAGATGGAAAAGGTGAATTATGTGGAGAGTGATCTTTTCAAACGTTTTGGGACAACACTTTTGACTTAGAGGTTTGATTGTTTGATGTTTGGATAGAAGATGTTTTATGAACTTGCGAATCTTTAGAGTAGACTTGTGACCTTCAAGATAAACTAGTCCAAAAGTGATAACTAACTTAACTAAGTGCATGGAAAAGGATTCATTTCACATACAAAGTAGCTAAGTTATATGTTTGGATTGATAGATGTCTAAGTCCAGAGTGTTGGTGTGTTCAAAAGCTTGCAAAGTTTGGTGAAGTAAAGGATGAAATTTGATAAGGGGTGGATGAAATGTTTGACCCAAATCCTAAGGACTAAATGATTAAGGAGAAGTTCTCTTGAAATGTGTAGATCTAGTTCATCCATGAGATAGAGTAGAAAATGTCTCCTTATTGGTATATCTCGGTTGTGGTAATTCCTTAACATACATCTCCAAATATACTTTGCACTATGATGTCTAAGTTTGAAGTAGTGGCATGTAGATATTCTCTTGGGAATTTTTATTTTGTGAGAGATCATTTAGAGAAGCACAAGATTGTGAAGAAAGAAGATATTTATTGCCACGTGGGAGGTGGTAATTATATTGGCCTTCAGGGCACAATATCATCTTGTTCCTCTTGTTCGTCTAAGATGTATGTTGCATTTCTCCACTGGATGGGTGTTTCCTTTGTTTCCAAAATGAAGCTGCTCAAACTACTAATTATATCCATTTGTTCTCCTTTAATTAGTTCAAAGTTTGGTTGAATGATAGCGGGTGTAAGGTTTGGTTGTTCAATCAGAGCGATTGGATGCCAAATGGTCATGTGTGGGGTTCAATTTGTCAATTTATCTTGATTGATGAGTTTTTTTTTACCACAAACACTTGTATTTCTTAAGTTTCACACTAAATTTCTATGTAAAAAAATCATTCATCTCACAAGGTCCATTTTGTGAAAAGGATGAAGACATAGTTACCTAGGTTTACTTTGGAAAGTATGGAATGAGATATAAACCAAAATATTTAGAAGTCTCTAAGAATAAATCCTTAGGACAATCATTAACATCAAGGTTCTTTCAAAGGGTATCCATACTTAGACCAAGGTTTTGAAATTTTGAAAAGATTTGTTAATGTTTGTTTGTAATTGTTTTGGAACCAAGAAAGTGTTAAACTGACTCACAAGCATTTACAATCCTAGATAGAGCAAGTACGTATTTCTTAGTAGGCTTACCATCATCCCTTAAGAGATGATTAATTTGTGAAGGTTGAATGGGAAAATAGGCTATGCCAAAGAAATTTAACATCTTAACACGCCAAGCAAAAGAGTCCCTTCCCAATTTGCTTGATTGCCTCAATCAAAAACTAGACATGGTAAGTAACTTCTTGGAATGATGCTATTCCAATGCACTACCTTAAAATACGTTTCAGATTTGGACTTGGTTAGCCACTACAAACAAGGATTTTAATGACCGTATTCAGGATAAACTGGTGCTATACATGTGGTGATTCACTCAATTAAGAGGCCTCCCAGCCCTTAGAAATATCTAAGGGTTTTAATGCATCACAAGGATACTAAGGGAGACAATATTTAGTATAGGACAACCACAACTAGCTGGTTAATAACTTTAGTCACCGCCAATTATTTATATAGTGGATCAAAATGAAAGCACCACTTGGGTCATTCCCTCTCACAAGTTGGGAGGTAGGCCCTTCTAAAGGTAACACATATTTGAAGTGTAAAATTTTTGTTGTCACCCAAGATTGCCAAAAGGTGCAAGGGGAGAGGATAAGTGCTTCCAAGAAGAAAAGGTATACTTGCATGTTTCTCTTCACCCAAGATCACATGAAGTGTAAGGGGAGAGGATACACACAACAAGCATACACAAGCAAATATGACATGTTCATTTTAACCTTAACAAGCATAATGAATTCGTTTTAACCACCAAACAAAGTGTGGAGATTGATTTGTTCAATTTTAAACCAACAAGCATAATGATGTGAGGGTTCAATTTTAACCAATTTTGAACGTTCATTTTAAACCCAAAAGAAATATAGTTTGGTCCTAAAACATGAATTAAAGCATTATAAATGAGTTATAATTGCCCCATAAGTGTCAAAACACTTGCCTTGTTACAATTATAAAATGAAATGATGATATGCTCCTTCACTTCAAATTTTACTATCCAAACTTGCAAAACCAGTTAATCTAAAAAACCAGAACGAGAAGCCAGTGACATGTTAGTGATTAGATGAAGTTAAAAAATTAAAACGCATGTCAAAATTTAAGTTCAGTTTTTGTTTATAGTAATTCATGATGCTCAAATCAATTGCATCACTGAATTTCATCAATAGCATCGCCATATAGAGAGTGCGTAGGTGTATTAAAAAATCAAAGGAATCACTTTGCAATAAACAATGACGTCTATCACATCACCACATCAAATTCATTGCTAAATAAGCATTTATGGCGCGATGAAAAATAATTTTAGCATCGCTATTTAAATGTGTGTTGATAAAATTTAATGTGTTGTTGAATTAAACATGTGTCATTTTTAAAATAAAATGTGTTGTTGTATAGCAACACATCCAAGATGCATCGGTGAATCTTCAATAACGTCGTTGTTCCTGCAAACACAAGGAAAATGAAAACCTAAAGAGAAATTCATTAAATTCATTTCAAGCCCTCCTTTTAGTGCCAAAATTTGACTGACAACGTAGTATAGGCTAACAACACTTAATCCATGAATATTTGAAGCGTATTTAAGCCACTATGCATCAATCCCAATAAGATCATTCAATGTAAACTAAACTAAGAACCCATTAAAACTAATATATTAAAATACAAAAGCTTCATAAAACATCTATTCTAAACCATTGAAACTTATCCTATTTGGGGAGTGGTGTCACATTGATGTGGAATGGTGACCCTTTCCAAATCCCTTGGATAATGAGCTTGTTTCGATCGATTCTATTGAAGAGAATCAACGAAACCAATGAAAGATGTGTGATAAAACATGATTAAAAAGCTAAATTAACATGATGAAAGCTATTTTAACATGATATATGCTAAGATGATCAATATGGGTGTATGCAAAGCTATTCTAAATGTATGCAAGATGCAAAAGATTAAAACCCTAGTTTCAAAATATGCTAAATGGAAGCAATTAAGTTACCATGGAAGCCATTAAAGGGTGTCCTAAGCTAATATGCATGTAAAATGACCTAAAATGTTTTTAAAATATGAAATATGAGTGCAAGATGAGAGTGATTTTAACAACATAAGTTTACTATTAAAAGATGGATCCCTATTCAATAGAGGCAAGCTCTATTTATAGAATAGGCAAAATGAAATTGATGGTCAAGATCAAAAGGATCAATCAATGGTGAGAATGGAAGGAAGATGGATGCATGGATCATGGATTCCCATCAAGGGTTGAGGATGCAAGATGATATTTAATCAAGGGCTCACATTCATCCAAAAAAACACACTTTCAAAACTTGCACAAAAAGCTTTGTTGAGATTTTGTTACAAAAAGGAATATTCCATTGTTCAAATGAGTGAAGAAAGAGAATATTCTCATGGGTGAGGAAAATTTGATATTTAGTTAATTAAAACCAAATTTAATTGTGCAAAGGAGAAGGAATATTCTATAAGAATATTCTTTTTTGGAAGAATGTACAAAGGAGGAATATTCCCTTGCAAGTGAGAAGATTAGATTTAATTAGTAATTTGATAATTAAATAAAGTTTCAATTATGCAAATTAGGGGAATTATATGATATTCATTAAATAAATGATTCAATGAAAAAGTGGAAAGTATTATGATATTTAATTTAAATAACTTAGGGTTATTTAATTAAATAAGAGGACTTAGGGATTAAATTAGATATTTTAATTTATGTAATTTAAGAGGATGAAATGTTAGCATGGAAAGGGATGAATTCACCTAATTAGGTTAATCATGTTAATAGATGAAAATGATGTGATTAATTAAATGCCTAGGCTAATTTAATCAATTAAGCGAAATAAGGATGAATTTCAGGACGAAGGGATGTTAGTACATATCAAATTCGAGTGCATGATATCATTTAGGACATTTTTAGTGTCTATAATACTCTATGTCTTCAGCCATGGAGTCAAGTTGAATTATCAAAACTGGGCAATTCTGCGATCTTTCCAAGCACTTATTGACCTTGCACAGACAAAAACCATTATCTCTCGATGAACCCTTACTGGGGTTATCCATGCTAAAGAAAATAAAAAAACCCTTCTCCAAACATAATTGAGGAAAAAACCAACTTGAGAAATATAAAAGATAGACCTCATACAAGAGGGCCGAAGTCCCACCCTAGTAGCCTGAGTAGCAAGAAATGGCTATAGATTAAGTCACACACAACAAGAAAAGGAAGAAAAAATGTAAGAAAATATAAAACATCCCCCGTAATCAACAAAGACCCCCCCACACCACAACGCCACCATACAACCCGATCCACCTACTAGAACACAAATGCAAAGGAAAAAATGGCATGCAGCCATGGCCTTAGAGGCTGTGGCCATCCATGCCTACACAACCCTACACACAACTTACTATACTTAATATCAAAATAGAATAATGTCACAATTGTTTTTACAATGTTGCAAAACAAATTCTAATTATTAGAATGTTCAAATATACTCTATAACATTTGTTATTATTAATTATTAAACCATAATAATTAACTTCCCCAACCATAGGTTTGATAGCTACCTTTCATATGCCAAGGAAACTATAATATAGCATTTACTCCCTTTGAATTAAATTGGCACACCAAATATTTTTATTTTAAAATTATTATTTATTAAGTTTATTTTCTATTTCATTTAATAAATATATAATTATTTTGTTAAAATTATTTTCAATTGAATAATTATGTCAATATATATTTTATTTATTTTTTATGTTGATTCTTTAATATATTTTATTAACATGTCATATCAAATTATACACCACTCTTTAACATCTCTATAATTCTGCTTCTATGTAATAAAATTAATTTATTTTCCTATATTTATAAGTGTAATATATCTTTTAAAATAACACTATATATTTTGAATAAAAATAACATTTTTGATATTTAAACATAATTAAAAAATGTATTAAAACTATTTTAATTTTTCAAAACTTCAAAAAGTATTGCAAATTAAGAAAATTATGAAATCAAGGAAAATATTGTTTCTTAAGAATAAAATACGTTGAAAAGAAAATTATACTCCTTAATTTGGAAACCTTTTATAGGGATTGAAAGGACATTATGATATGTAAGAGTTTAGATTAAATGATCGATCAAACAATATAATTGAACTTTAGATGAATAAATTAATAATGATAAATAGTTAGGGGTTAGTTTTATTTGTCAATTATAGTAGTTAGTGATAGATAAATTTTGTTATAGTTAATGCTCAATGAATTATTTTTATCTTTTGATAGTGGATCAATGTTGAGTGGTATTATTTTGTCTTCTTGACTATATTTTTGTCCCTTGTTAATATATACTATTGAAATTTGCTTGATTAGGGATACATTTTATTTGAAAATTGGACAATGTAAAGAAACACCTTTAGGAGCTTAATGTTAATCAATGGAGATCATATTAGTTTCCTCAATGTTAATCAAGCACCATCAATTAATTGTATGAGCTTAAGCCACATAAGCACCATCGACCAATTAATTGTTGGTAATTGTGTTTGTATTAATAATTCATTAGCCACAATGCAAAGATGGTTTTGATAGCAACAAACAAGACATATAAACCTCCAAAAATAAAGATACACACCCAAGCTAGAGATTTCAAATGTTGGTTAGTGAGATTGCTTAGTGAGTGACATATATCCAACACAACTTCTGAAATCCACTTTTGCACAACAGTTGTAAGCAAAGCCTTCTATCTAACATTTTAAAAGACAAGCTTTGTCCCAATTACCCAACTAACCATTATATGCTTGATTAACTCCCTATCTATTGAGTTTGGTGGCTCCTTTCAAATATTTTAAATTTCAACACTGTATTCATTTTACTAGAAAAAAGTATAAAGAGTTATATAATCACCTTTCTACTTGAGCTTCCCCTAAAACTACATATATATAATGAATACGTCTATCTAACATAGGGGATGTTTGATGGGGTAGTGTGAATGTATGGATGAATCCAACTTGAAAGAGGCATCACATCAAAATATGTATGCAAGGCAAGTGATATGTTGTAAATTATAATCAAAATCACAATGTCGAACATGAGTCAATGCATTACAAACCTCAAAAAGCCTTTCAAATATATATAGCGTTATTATCACGTGATGTTTTGAACGAACCAAGATAACTTACAACTTAATTGACAAATTCTAAAAAAGATAGATTGTAATTGCATCCAATATAGAGATAATTACATTAATTAATAATTTTTAAGGTCATAACAATATGTATACTGAAAAATTAAATTTTCTCCAAATTTTACATGAAGTTTGGAATAAAAAACAAAAAGTATTAACTAATTATATTGAGGGGGCAAAAAAAAATTAACCTATTAAATTAATAATATATATTTTTTAAAAATTAATTTAAAAATATTAAAAATTAACTTTACAAACGATAAATATTTACTTACTATCAAAAATTCCAACTTCGAATAAGAGATTCATTCCAAACTATTAGGAACAAATTTGCACTGTTCGATACTCAGTTTTGTTCTTTGCAGTAGGTATTAAATGGCGTACAGAAAGGTATTTGCGAACAAGAGGGTGTGTTCGAAACAAGGGGTCCCACTTTCCTGTTACAGTTTAGTCCAATAAAACAGAATATGGTTTGTTTTAACAATTGAACAAGAAATTGCACAGGTTGTTACACGAATGCCAATTACTGATATAGCCCAAAACAAGTTACTTTTTCTTCTTTTAACTCATTTTTGCCTGTTATAAGCCGTGGATTGATAACCTACAGATATTTATGGAATAACTTAATGCCTATCCCAGGCTCGAGAATCTTTTCCATTTCTGTGTGTTTATGAGAGATCACCTCATTCCATTTTTAGAGTCCTGTGCACGTTTGCTTCATCTTCATCCTTGGGCATGCTCATAGGAGGAATTCTGAGTGGTAGGAGTACAAGTGTACTTTCTGTAATCGCTCCACAAGGTTAACACATTAGGATTACAGATTTTCGTTTTGTTTGTTGTATGTCATGTCAAGAAGATTCTTTGCCTATTTCAAACATACCCAACTGTGTATGCCACGTTCAGAAGCTAGCTTTACTATGTCAAGCATAAGGATGTACCCAACATCAACATATGGCCAAATATAGCCACGTATCCAGTATAGATGTATGATTTCAAAGAAACTCACAATGAAACATACATTTATTTAAGTATTAAAGAGTTTGGATGATTGCATACAATGTACCCACATACAGGTGCATGCACATGTGTAAATGTTTGCTTGAATTTAGTCGTGTGTGATGGGTCTGTGGTGTGTGAGACATACAGGCACACGTTTAGATGCAGTATGGATGAGAGAGTGCGACGAGGTCAGCGGAGAATCCTGGGGCCATTAGGGGCCTGTATATGACCACTTCTTGCAAACTATGACAAGAAAGTGTTTGGTTACAAGTGTAGTGCATTGTAGACGGTCTGTGGGAACTTGTAAAGTGAGTGGACATGAATTTGTGCCTTTGGGGTTCACTTACACTTTGTAAGGTATTCATTGTTTCATCCATGGGGTCGTAAAATTGCAGGTCTTTTTTCTTGCTTTTGACTGATGGGCTTTATCTGTAGCAGCTTTTACTGTTGCAAGTTGATCCGATGATAGAGTTATGTATAACAGTATATGACTGCTAATACTAAAGCATATGTTTTGAATTCACCTTGAACTGAAGATAAAGGACAGTTAATGTCAATGCTGATCTGGGCTTATTTCTTGATGATATTGCTGCTGCAGGTCGAGTCATTTAATCTCTCCTATTGCTGCTTACTGATAAACACGGACTCAGATTATCTGTGAACTTGGTTTTCATCAGACAGACAGGTTTCTTTTGGGTTCTCAGAGTTCAATCTGAACATTACAAGGGCATGCTGATGTACAAACAACAGAAGCCAGTATATTCGTTTATTCATCTTTGACATTTGTTCTTGCAATCTCACGCCATATCCAGAAAAGAAAAATGGCATTCGAATTGAATTCAGAAAAGGTGAATCTATATCCATCAAGACATAAGAACCGCTGGAACCCACTTAGAATTTTCTTTCAGGATTGCAGGTGAGTAATTTCTGAAACATTCAATGTTTTCCTCCACTTACATAGTTGTTATTGTGTCAAATACAAGTTTAATACATCTGGACAGTAGAGCATATATTTCTAACCAAGTTTTGAGAAGTTCCCTTTGGAATCTGAATGTCATTTGTAGAACATCATTTACAGATACTAGATTGTATTGTGACTTTAAATTCTAGTCGTTTCTATATTTAAAATCTTAGAGACTTGCTTTAAGAGATACTCTGTTTTTTCAGGAGTGTTTTGAAACCGGATAATCTTGGCCGGCGGATTGCACAAATTGCATTTCCAGCAGCATTGGCATTAGCAGCCGATCATGTCGCTTCCCTCATAGTCACATCATTCATTGGAAGGATAGGTAAAATCTGAAATTTTTACGCTGGAATGTAATCTTTTCAGTTATAGTACACTGGTTAAATCCTCTATCGAGGGAAGTTTTCATTGTACAATGGCTTATCTAGCATTTTGATTTGTCTATTGAAGATACTTTAAATGGTACTGTCATTTGGAAAAAAACAGTTTGATCTTAAACAATACTCGAATGGGCTCCGAGTTTGCTGTAAATGGTCCTTCCCTCTCTGCATTTTTTCAGCAAACAATTTAGTTCTTCAGTCTTTGTTTTAAGGAACTTGATGCTAAAAAAGTGGTCAGGCACCACTGGAGGACCTCTTGAGAGAGGGTAACACTCACCAAATACTTTAATGTCAACGGAAGGCAGTTTGGGTGGCTTTGAGTTGAAAGGTTGGCTCTCAGGTATAAAAGTTACTATTCAGACGGGTTGCTCATGTAGATCTTGCGAAGATGTGTATCTATTAGTTAGTCGGTAAAATAGGTACAATCATCAAAAGAAATGGAAGCAGAAATTTTGAGTTTCCCATTTCCCATTGAGATATAGCAACTGAAAATAGTTTGGCCTATCACAAGGAAGCTTAATTAGAAAGATGGCAATCAAAATGTTGATAATCAGTTAGAAAATCATTCAGAATTCAGCCTTGTATTGAAAGCCAAAATATAGGAAATATATTTTTTTTTTCAATCCTTTTCAGGAGAATGAAGCATTTATTTCCGTATGAGTAAGATTGCCAGTATGAGTAAATCTTTTAAAGTGTTGAATGGGATTGTTCTGTTTAATGGTTCTTCTTTGTTTCACAACTTAATTTTGCAATTGTTAGTTCTTTTGGATGTGTACAAGTGGCTTGCTTAAGGCATTGCCAGGGTAAGTAGAAAAACACAAATGTTAGAAAAAAACGAGAGAAACATGTACTGTACAATGCAAAATGACATGGCATCATCTCATATATTAATATCAAGTCAATCAAGGATGCTCAAACAGGAGTTTTTTCTAAGGGTTTGGTTATGTCCAATCTCAATTGGAAAAATATACACCACTTTTACATATTTGTGAAGTTTTTTCACATGGAAGTTATTGTCTCATTTATTGTTTTTGTGGTAATGACATTCTACCTAAAGGGATTGCTGAAGGCATTGCCAAGGTAAATAAGAAAACATAAATGTTAGAAGAAAAAGAGAGAAATATGTACTGTACAATGCAAAATGATGTACAATTGTAAATGAATTAAAAAAAACATCATCTTATCATTTAATATCGAGTTAATCTAAAGATGTTTGAAGAAAAGTTTTTGCTATGGGGTTGGTTATGTCCAATCTCAATTGGAAGTGTGGCAGCTTCTACAGAACATGTATCTCATTTGTCACACTTTCCTATCATATAAGGGCAACACTTTGTAGAAGCACAAAAGCTAGTATAATACCCTCACATAGAAATCCTATTACATGTCCAGGTGATCATCGATGTTAATCAAGGGACCCTCATATGCCAAGTCTATGGGCTTTACAAACTTTTTCACCCTGAGGGTAGAGAAGGCAAAGACGTTCATATGTTTATAGGAAATGCAGTTTATGAACAAATTGTTTGCTGATAAAATGCTTATATGTAAAGAAATTGGATATTGAAATGCTAATTCCTTCGGAAGGCTATTTTACCGACCTAATTATAACAAACTGTTCATTGGAAGAAAGAATTAATCTCAATGAGCAGAGAGCAAAGCCTATCATACATGTATACTAGGTAATGCAATCTTCCACCCCAATCTATGTTGATGCTGAGGGGAATATAGAGTCAAGATTGCATCTAGGAGATGGATAAAGTAGTTATGGGTGTCAAAAGGTTTAGGAGGCATTGCCATTATAACATAGTTTCCTTTGAATAGGTGTAAATTCCAACAGTCTCACTATTTTCTTCTCTAGTTGGTGAATGTTTCAAGGAACTCCAAACGAGAATTACAGACATGATCAACAGACATTAATCAAACAAAAACATTATTAATTGTCAGTAACAACCAAGATAGGCTAATGGGACTGGTTAACAACTTAACACTGAACAGGCATAATAGCTTGCAACAGCAACAAGATAGTAGCCTGCAGGCCATCTGAGAATTACATTCAAATAAATATATTCAACATCAATATATGCTGGTAAATCACATAAAGCAGACAATAAAGAGAAGAAAGAAATAATCTCTCTCATTGTACAAGATTGGATTTGTAAAATTAATAGCATGTGCATCCCAAAGAATGTTCTCTAGAGAACAGTTTAGGCTAACATTGGGGAATAATCCTTTTAATATCAGAATATTTCCTCAAGGAGCCAAGGTGGGTAAAGGGGAACTGCTCTTAACATCCAATGCCATAGCACTCGTGGTAGTACTAGAAAAGGCGGTAATACGTCTGTTAATTGGAACCTTGTCTTGATGGTCAACTATAGCAGATCCAGACACAATATGTGTTTGTTGTTGGGAAGTGCTGGTTTATGGCCAATGCCATGTATCTTTAACTGTCGATGAAGGTAGAATCTTTTAGGTGCTTTCCCTACCAATTCTTGTAATAGGATGGAAGAAGATTATTCAAGTTTATGTCACTAGAGAACTCTAAACCAAGCACACCTTAGAGTAGTAGAAGTTTGATCATTCAACTCATTCAATGCCGATAATTTGTGTTAGGAGAAATGATATGGATAAATAGCCCTTACTGCTAAAATTGTAAGGAGCAATGATATGGATAAATAGCCCTTATTCCTAAATTTTCTGTCATGGATTAAATATTGTGCAAGTCAAATATAAGAGGAAAGTCACCACTAGAAAAGTTTACACAATAAACTCTATTTGAAAGACCTTAATTATAACATATTATCCAACATATGAACTCCTTATCATCCTCCATAACTCTCCTAAGACCTTTTAGCATACTCTCCTCCCGAGGAAGGCCCCTCTTCTAAAATTTACTTCTAGGGCTTCATTTCCCATGCTTGTTCTTTTATGATATTTCTGGTCAACTAGCTGTTCAGGTCTCCTCTCCTACAAATTCCTATCATATTTCTTTTAGGGGACTTTAGAGGGGCTATTTCAAAGCTACACAATAGCAAATTAGAATTTTGTGAAGGCCATCAGATCGGGTTTCTAAAATATGGTATCGAATCACTTGTTTTACCCATTGTAAAGTTATTTAATGGGATTGTTCTCTTAGTCTTTCCTCCCTCTCTGCCACTACACATGGTTCACCCCATTTGCAAATCAAGGTACAGCTTAGATATGCATAACTCCAAAGCTATCATGGTTGAGAACATATTTACTAAACTTTTTTACAATCTTGAACATGCAATATTTTGAGAAGTTCGGGCATTGTAATTTTGGAATGCGGGGAGAAAAAGGTTCTTGAGAGATTTCCATACTATTGACCACATTTCTACTCTTTGAGCTATCATTGAGGAGGCTCATTAACAATCTTCTAAAGTCCATTGTTGCTTTGTAGATGTAATTTTCTTTTTTTTTGACTTTAGTACCCAAGCACCTATTTTTTCATAGGTTACATGCTATTGGTTTCTCAAAGTTATATAATTGCTACTATCATGAGGCTCTATGAGACATTTGTGACTGCCAATGGACTTGTCAAAGTAGTATTGGAGGTAAACAAGAATACCTGCTGCCAAAGACACTCTTTGTGATCTACATAGGCGAGCTTGAGAACTTTCTTTTAACACTCATATTTAAGATGATTGAATCTTACATCGTGACTTTATTGCATAATTGCTTTTTAGTCAATGATGTTGTTTTCCACATTCATTCTCTTGAGGGTTTGTAGAAACATAAAAGCTTAATTACTTGAATTATCTATATGGTGCTAAAAGCCTAAAACCCAATGCCAAACGTCCAACCTAGAGAGATTCCCCTAAGAAGGTTGCATTCTAAATGGTCCATGGAATGATAAACCTGAGAAAAATTTTGATCTGTTAAAGTGAGAAGACCTTAAAGAAGTTTCAAGCAATATTCAACTTGAGATTCGAGAAACTTTTGAAGTGGTGTGAGTTATAAGCTCTTGTGAAGTTGCAAATGGTGTGTCATGTTTCTTTGAAAAGAAATATGGAAAATATGTACATCCATAAAGCTTCCGTTATATCTGAACATATCCGTAGGTGTTGTCTTTGAGTTGAACTGGCATGATATAAAAAGTGTAAGAGTTTTGGTTGAGCATGTCGATGGGAAAATTGGAATTTTTATTGCTTAATGCTATTTCATTTGTCCAAACAGCAAGTACATGGTGAATTGAACTTTGTAAATAGTGATCTGGGCACTTGACAGTTGAATGGCTATAAATTGATCCAACGTCTCATAAACTTCTTAAGACTGCTATATTGAAAGAGGCTTCAGAAATAAAGTCCATTCGGGAGTATAAAAGGACTACCATTTGCATTGTTTCCTTTGTTTTTGCAGGCAGTTAGGAATTTCATGTAACTTCCAATTTGCTTGATTTCAGGACCTGTGGAGCTTGCTGCTGTGGGTGTTTCTATTGCAATTTTCAATCAAGTTTCAAAAGTATTCAATTTTCCCTTTGTAAGTGTCACAACATCTCTAGTGGCCAAAGAAGATGCTACTATTGAGATGTTTGCTCTGGGATCTCTGTCGGACATTGAGAAGCCTATAAAGGAATCTCTAACTACCGATGAGAAAGAAGTACAAATTTCTACTACTTGTAAGTATTTCCTATGTAAGCATATCTAAAGTTACATTTTAATTGCAATCACTAAATTTAGATTAAAATTTTTCTGTATCTTTGTTGGTGTATCTAAATTTTTTGAATTTTGTTTAAAATTAGCGGATCAAATATTTTCAAATTGATTCCTCCTCTATTTTTCACTGTCTCAGATAGCTTAAAATCAAGAGCAAATGCTCCAAAGGTGAACACAACCTTGGGTTCAACAGTAACTGAATCAAGTATTGAAAAGAGAGTTCTCCCATCAGTTTCCTCAGCCTTGGTAATTGGTGCAGCTCTTGGCATTCTGCAGGCTTTTATTCTGATTCTTGGAGCAAATCCCATCTTGAACATTATGGGTGTAAGCGCAGTAAGTGTGCTAGAGATAACTACCTTTCAACTGCATGCTTAATTAGTTTAATTGTTGGGATATATCTTGGCTTGACCATGTTTTCTTTTGTGTGTATAATTTTGAATTCAAACTAGACTTTTAATCTGGTGAATGGTTCTGTAAGAAAGCGAGAAGGGTACACATGTGAAAGAATGAAATAAACTAACGCACTGTTTGTTATCAATAACAAAAAGTGGCTCACTTCCACAGAATTGACATCAGCAATCAAAAATAGGATTTATGCTTGATGTGTATTAGCTCTAGGCTGTCTTTGTACTGCCAATACTACATTCTACAAATTATTTATGGTCATGGAATACTAGCTCATGTACTCCACACATAGTTATGAATCCTGCACATTAGATTGTCTCATTGCATGAGAGTTGCTAATCAAGGCAATCTTGTTAGCTCTAATGCTTTAATTAAATTGTTTATAATTTAAGAGTTGGAAAAATAAGGATCTAGGTCCATTATAATGCTTCTCAATTCAATTCCCTTGTTTGTGGTCTAAGGCTGTGACTTAAGGATTAAGGACATATAATAGGCATAAAGGCTGTTTTATGGTATTAATCAAGGTGTAAGTCTTAATCAAAGTCAAACTGACAAATATCAGTTATGGGTATAAGAAGTTGCAACTATCCCATGACAGCATCTGTACAACCCTTACATAAGAAAAGGAAGGCAGTGAATGTTGATAGCACAACTACATATTGATTACTTTTGAATTTGGGACCTTATGTAGTGATAATTTCTTGCAGCTACGTTTGGGAGATAATGTCTATAAGAAGAATGTGCAGCAATATGCTTACGATTGAAGTCAAATTTTTGGGCAGATAAGTTTAGTAGGATAATATGAAATGGAAGCAAGACCAGTTAAGTGGAATATACCAAACCCCAAACATGACAATTACTTGTCAAGGGTGTATTTTATTGACAACTTGAGATTTCATATCAGATGCTTTCTAAGTCCCAACCATTAGAGCTGGTCATAAATCTTGCTCTAGAAAATGGAAGTCTTTGAGGAGGGAACTAATATAACCATAGATCTTTCTAGAAAAAATTGAGGAAACTAATGACAAACATGCTAAATTAACCTTAAAGTGAAAATAGGATTTCTTCAAATACATCTGTCCCTCAAAATAAATCATCATTGAAAAAAACTAGGGAACAAAGCTGTAACTGAGGAAAACAGATTGTGGTGGATCAACTAAATTTTACAAGGCAGCAAGACTTACCTTACCAAAAAGGACACATATTGGAACTAACAAGTTCTTATAAAATAATGGAATAAGCAGGAGAAAAGAAGGTAAGGAAAAAAAGATCATGGATGATAAAAGAGGTATGAAAGATAGAAAAAGTGTTGGAGTTACCCCATAACAATCATCGCTAAGTATTTGAAAATTTTGAGCTCATAGAGATTTTCTTTATGTAGAATTTAGTTACTCCCACAACTCTTGATTACAAGATTTGAGAAGGAAGAAGGTTCAAGAACATACAATTGAAGGAAGTTCTATTTTTTGTCCAAGTATATCATGTCATGAAGGAATAACCAGACAAAAACAGTTTCTCATTTTGATGTTTGTTTGCAAGATATAAGGAGGTTGTCTCTCAAGTTTGTCAAAAATAATTGGAAATAGTTGATAATAGCAGTTTAGTTTCTTTAAAGCCCCAATAAAGGAGTTGCTAAGAAGAATGTGAGTAAGATTAGGTGGTGTCCCCGTGATATGCTTTAAAGCCCCAATGAGGCCTGCAGTGGAAACTGGTGCTGCATGGGCTAGAGGTGTGTGGTGGGACACAGATGGCAATCTCATTGATTGTTTTTGATGGGGTCTTGTTGAAACTACTAACAACATGGCTGAGGTACTAGCCATTTTGTGAGGGGTAGTATTAGTCATGTCCCATAATCCATGAAAGGTAATGTTTAAAACAGACTTTCAAATCTTAGCTGCTTCCCATCTCTCTGGTGAGAATCAGAGAATCTGGAAGGTAAAAGAGGTGATTGTTGATATCCTTTGCCTTCCATAAAAAGTTCAGGAGTGTCACATTTGATATACCCCCTCATGAAGCTAACATGGTAGCATACTTTATAGTGAAGAAAGATGCCACTCTCATTGAGGGTCAAGAATGGGTTGGCAAATTGGAGGATGTTCCTTATCCTAAGCTTAGACTGGGCCTTATGCCAATTACTTTTGATGATCGGAACTAATTATGAAAATCGTTTAGAGGATAGCCCTTTCTTTCTAAGGACTTAATGGTTATTCCTAGTGTGGGCTCTTTGGATGTTTGGTTCATGACATTTTAGGATCACATCATTGGGCTTTCACTTCTATTGTTAACTGGAGGCATGCCACCCATCCATCCATTTCTATTTTTGCTTCTAGTCTTTTCTGATGGGGAGATCGCTGTGCTGAATACACACATATGGAAAGTGCAGTATTTGGCAAAGATTTCCATTGAATCTCTTCTATCATCTTTGCAAGGTTTCAGTAGTGATTGTTCTTGCTAGTCTTGGACACCCAGCTTTGTTTCAGATTGATTTTTGCCTCACTCTCATTTTGTTTTGTTCTTGTTGGGTTTTCGGACCTGCATATCTTTTTGGGACAGCTCCAGCTGCATTAGCTCCTCCAGCCTTTTCTATATTTCAATGGTGGGAAAGGCTACTACCTGAGATTCCAAGGGATATAAGTCTTTTTAGGCTAAGCCCCTAGACTTCTGCTAGGTGCCTAGCTAAAGCCCTTGTTTCTAAACCAGGTAAAAAGCTCAAACTTGATACCAATCATCGATTTCATGTTGGGTAGCAACCCATCATTTCTCTCCTTTAACTAGCAGCAAGGTTACAAAAGCATAAAAGTTCTTGGTTTTATTAAGGATTCTTGAAGCTCTGTTGTGCTTCTCCCCGAGGTTACCATCCCGATATCTTCTGACCCCATGGACACCTTGGGCAGACATAATTGATTTGAAGAATACTATTGCCATTACTTAGTTTAAGTAAGCCTGGATAACAGGGACTTTATGGGCAAATTGGCTGAATGTCAAGGGTTCCATTCATGAGGAACTTAAACTGGTTGTTGAGGTCCTCTCTGTCCTGAAGGAGCACATTGTTTCTGCTATGTTTAAATCGCATTCTCTCCTGGATCTTCCTCTGCTGCCCTTATGGGTGATGGCCAGGCTGCCAGAATGGCCTTTCAGTTTTTTTTTTCAGTCTGAAGAAAGAAGTGGAGAAACTCAAAGAAATGGTCTTTTAACAGAAAGAACAAATTTGAAATTAGAGCTCTATCTTCTAAGACTACAGGAAATAAGAGAGCTTCTATTTATGAGTTTGAGCCTCATAGATATGTTGCTGACTTTAATGACTTCAGACTGGACATTGCTACAGTGGCACAAAATTATTGCTTTGTTGAGGATGTATGTAGCCATGGTCCTCATGCAGTGGAAACTCTTCATGACCTATTCCTGTGCTTGGTCTCTAATCCTTTTATGGAATAAGGTATGCAATGAAGGCCCTTGACTGCTGGCTGAAGTGGGGGAGAAGCCTATAATGGGATTAACATAGTAGCAAATTTTTTTCTTGGGAATAACTTGGCAAACCAAAAGATAAATACTTTGAATTAATCTGGAAAAAATTGGTTAGGGTTAGGGAAAAAACTACTGCATAAATGAGAAAAAAAATACACAGAAACCTTAGACCCTAAACAAAAAATTGCAATATGCTCTGAAAAACGTCAAAAATCAGTTTGACCAGTTAAATGCAAAAAATTGGCATGGAGGTCAAGTGGAGATTAATTGGAATAAACTGTGATTTTTTAAAGATTTCTGCAACTATGCATTAGAGAACATTAGCATGCAACATGAAGGTTGTTTTGTTCCATTTGATCACCTAGATCAGTTGCTTTATGATTTTCATGTTTTATGTTGTGGTGCAGTCCCATTTTGCAAGGTGGTATGTCTCATATAGTCAGTGTTTAGATATGGATTTCTTAGATAGTTTTGGTAGCAGCAGTTCTGTTTTATACAATAGGAGTAGACTGTCTAATGATTACACTTTACAGTTTAGTAGTTTATTACTTGGTTTTGTTGATGATAATTTCAGGACAAGAACTGTCCCAATTCAGGCCTCTTGGGCATTCCTGAAATCTTGATTATGATTTGACAAACCTTTCGGAATGCTGCTAGACTGAAATGTTGATTGTGTATGTTTATTACTGTTTCTTTGCTTTCTTAAAAAAAATTAGTTGCCATACAGAAACTAGGATTGATACATAATCCAAATGAGTCTGGCAGTCAATGATTGCCGTTGATCAACACTCGGCAATTACTGCCATAATTACTACATATGGCCTAAACAAGTCCAATTGTGAATTCTCCAAATGTGACGTAGTTTATCTGTGATTAAGAAGTTATTGATGTAATGGTGAATTCTAATGATCTTTAAGTGTTCTGCTTTGTGTAATATGAAATTTAGGAAAGGATTTTATTTTACATGGAAATCGAAGGAGAAGTACATATATCGGACATTTATTATATCATCTTTGGCTTTTAAAAATACTGCAGTAATCATGACCACAAAGAATAGCGACCATTCTTATTTTTGTTTATTATAGTACATTACCTATGATACTAATTGTGTTTGTAACACCAAACTTACTTTAGAGAGTTAGATATGTACTGAGGTTGAGGATGAGAAAACTCAAAGACATCTTCTCGGTAATCCATTTAAGGATTGTTTCTACATCATCTTAGCTTACATTTTATGGTTATCAAAATATCTGGCTTATGATATTGTTGTTATCTTATTATCACTCTCATGGGGTGGTTGTGTCATACCTTATCATCTCCACTTGATTAACATGTCTTACTACTTCACTCTATGTGCATCAATTGGAAGACTTGTGAAGAAACAACTTATACCATGGTATAATATATTAATCTTGATGTCTGTTTTCATTTCCTTCTCAATTACTGTAATGCTTTAGACAATCATATTTTACAATACACTGGACATTATTTTTGGTTAAATCAAAATGTTTGCTAGCTGCATTGGATTAAGTATATTTGACATAAAGACTGTTTAAAGCATTGAACATCTGGTATTTCTAAAATGCCAAAAACCCTAAAAAACAAGTGCTTAATAACTTGGGTCAAATAAGAAGACAGCACATGTGATGATAAACAATGATCTCTAATGATAACTACTTCTGCCTTTTAGCCTTACATCATACATCTTTTGATCTTTGGGCATATAGCAGTTAGTTTTAGGTCCAGGTAAAGGAAGGCAGTTTAACTTAGTTGTCTAGATACCATTTTAATGATCATCTCACATTGTAATTTTTATCATTGTTAGGTTTATCCCTGCTGTATAATAACCATGGTGATACAATTCTAAATTTCTCTGTCCTACTATTTAATTAATTCTGTGTTCTCTGGGCCACTTATTTATGTGGGTTAGATTTGTCACATTAGCAGGGAAATATTGTTGTTACAAAGTTGTTTTGGGCATTATGATTTATTGTTTAGCTATACCTTGTGAAAAATGAAGGATATTTTGGTTTCTTTCACTTTCTGCTTAAAAGTTGAAACTGAAAAACTATAGGCTCTACTTTCTGCTCTGTTTTCAGACTCTTTGTAATGTGTTATCATGCTAAATGGCACAACATTGGGGCTGTTTATTATGTGCCCATTTTAGACCAAGTGTTACAATGGCAGTCCAATTCTATGATGATGGCCTCTTTATAATTTATTTAACATTTTGCAGGTTCAAATCATTAATTGTCCAAAGCATCATTTTGACATCACTGCTTTCTCATCCCAGAACTGCATACAGTGTGATTATGTTCATTGCCTTTCCAAAGGAATAAAACCAGGTCTGCAACTTGATTTCCTTTCCTCTATCTGTGATTCATTTCTGTTAACTCTAATTTGTACAGAGCCTCAGTGCATGCTTGATGATCTTGTTTAGTAGTGGGGATTGAATCTTGAAATTGTTTTCATCTTCAGATGCAGCTTAACCATCCATGCCCTCCTGAGTGTGCTTTGTCAGTACCCCTGCCAATAAATCAAGAACTTATTGTATGGAATTTAACTATAATGAGCTTTAGGAACCAAGCATGAGGAGACTTCACCAATAGAAAATATTTCCTTTGCAACCCTTCTTGTTGCAACCAAATCATGAAGAAACTGTTAGAAAGTGACATGACTTAAACTTCATGTTGGGCCTTTGGTGACATAGAGGAAATATATAAAATATCTTCAAATTGAAGAGAAATATACTTTATTAATTTAGAAGGTTAGCACCATAGGTTACCCAGATATGATTGATCTTAAATTTCAATGAAAAAGTCACTACAAGGTGGTCACAAATGATGGCATATCTTTTCGTGATCCTACTACAAAATGATGTACATAAAACTTTTCCACAAAGCAATTATCTTCTTACTCATTTTCTCTAATCGCTTCAACATTGGGTCTAGGAATATTTTTTGATAGCTTTTTGCCCATAGTTTGCAAGCAAACATCCACAAAAACTGCATAGATTCATAGTGGTCCAAACCAGACAAGAGGGTAGGATCACCAAAGGGGCTATCTCTTATCTCAAGTTTATGAAGGCTTTTGCATCCATCAAGCACATGCTTCAGACCTTGATCACTTTCCCCAACAAGTGATACTAATAAGATTTTTAATGTTTTACCATATGCCCCAATATATTCAAAATGCTTTGTTAATGAGTAGACAAAAAAATGGGGCATATGGTAAAATGTTAAAAATCTTAAATCAGTATCATTTGTTGGGGAAAGTAATCAAGGCCTAAAGCATGTGCTTGATGGATACAAAAGCCTTCATAAATTGAGATAAGAGATAGTCCATTTGGTGATCCTACCCTCTTGTCTAGTTTGGATCACTATGAATCTATGCAGTTTTTGTGGATGTTTGCTTGCAAATTTAGTATAGAAGGATGCAAAGAGCTAGCAAAAATATTCCTAGACTCAATGTTGAAGTGATTAGTGAAAATGAGTAAGAAAATAATTGCTTTGTGAAATTTTTTTATGTATATCATTTTGTAGCAGGATCACGAAAAGATATGCCATCATTTGTGACCACATTGTAGTGACTTTTTCATTGAAATATAAGACCTATCATATCTGGGTAACCTATGGTGCTAACCTACTTAATTAATAAAGTAAATTTCTCTTCAATTTGAAGATATTTTATATATTTCCTCTATGTCACCGAAGGCCCAACATGAAGTTTAACAGGGCAAGTTATTTCCACGTCACTTTCAACAGTTTCTTCATGATTTGGTTGCAACTGGAAGGGTTGCAAAAGAAACATTTTTTATCCGTGAAGTCTCCTCATGATTGCTTCCTAAAGCTCATTATAGTTAAATTGCACATAATAAATTTTTGATACAAATCCTAAAATGTGGAGGGTTACCTAACAACTACAAGTCTTCAAGTTCTAACAATGGGGAGACAAAGAGAACAGGCACGTGTACATTTTACTTATTTTAAGCATGTTGTATATTTAGGTTGGTGGATATGATTTAATTGCATAGTTTAAAAATCAAACTCATTAACCTTCTTTTATTGCTATATGTTGTCTAAGTTAACTGTACATTATAGATCATCTATTAATTTGAATTATAGATCATTTTAATACAATGTTACTAATTTGCCTTTAGAGGAGAAACAAAAAATGGCTTTGAGATCTTAAGAAATCTAATGGTTCTGCCAACTTTTAAATTGAGGGTGAGATTGTTGTGTAGGTCATCAAACACTTTGAAATAATTTCTTTGACGTATATTTATTGAAGCCTTCACTAGTAGTCTCTTCAGCCTATCTTATGAAGGTAATAGGAACTTTCTTAGAAGAAAAAGTTTGGTATCTTTCTTTTTGGAACCTTAACATCGGAAACAGCTATATAGCCCCTAGAATGCACCTACAACATGGATGCCCTTCATACATCATAACTATAGTTCATGATTTTGCAGCGACTTAACCCACTGTTCTGTAGAGACAAACTGCGGTTCACTGTAGGATCAATTCAAAGACATAAAACATCAATCAAAGAATACAACTATTGATAATTGTCCTTGTTTCCTGGTTGTTTATGTTTTTCCCTACCTTTGAAAGTCTCAAATGTTACAGATATTTACAGAATGGGTTTATAGCAAAAGCATTAGAAATTTGTAAATAAAAAAGCCAAATGAATTTCGGTTTGCAAATCTGAAATTTATTTATGAAGTGGGTGTGGATGTCCAGCAAGCATAAGAAGGAATTGTTGTGACCTTTGCACACATCGCCCCATTCAAGATGCTTGCTCCATTCTAGTCTTTTGGCTTTGGTTTTTGTCTCTCTCTCTCTCTCTCTCTCTCTTTCTGTTTCCTTTTTGCTATCTGCCTTCTGAACATGCTCGCCATTGAGTTTAAACATGAAATTGGCCAAGTCTGAAAATTAGGGTTTTGAACTTTTCAACCAATTTGTGGTCTAATGGGGTGAATAAATTGAAATATGAGGCTAACATTGGTGTCAGTATGTTTCCAATAGGTTTTCACTGAAATTTCATCAAATTTTGAGTACTTACTATTTTTAGTAAGTGTGCAATTACAGACAATCCTTCAACATTTTTGAAATTCTGACAATCACATTGCATCTAGAGCACATCAAGCTACTCACAGGTTAAATTTGAGCTGAAACAGACAACTTACTATTTTTGGCAGTTCAGCTTCTAGAGCAAATTTTAGGGTTTATATGCAGAGATTTTCAATGTATGTCTGGAGATTCCTTCTGGGTTTTCAGAGACCTTTGCGATGATGTAACATGCAAAGTGAGACGACAACTGTCAGAGTTCAGCCTTCAGAGGCTATTTTTAGGGTTTGCATGTTAGGATTTTCTTTGCATGTCCGCATATTCCTTGTGGGTTTTTCGAGAGCTTCGTGATGATATGACATGCAAACAGAGATAATCACTCCTTCAACAATTTACTATTTTTGGCAGATACATTCGGGCGGCCGCTTCCCAGCAGTTCAGAATCACGAGCTGATCGCAATGCAACAGAAACGAGGACAAACAGAGGTCATTTGATACACATGCAAGACCAATTAGGGTTTCCAGCTTCGAGACCCAAAAAAAGGCATAAAAAGTCAGAATTTTCGAAAACCGATGTATACCACCGCGATCAGCATCTCTCAAGCTATCCACCGGTAAAATTTGAAGGAAATCGGAGCACTTACTATTTATAGTAAGACGTTCCAGAAACAGTCTAAAAATAGAAAATCAGTTGCATGGGCCGATGTCAGCAGGCAGGTCACGTGGTGAGGAGCACGTCATTCAAATTTCAAGTCAAACAGAGTTGTGGAAGTCTCAGAAGCAAACAGTTACTATATATAGTAAGCCACCTCCAGAAACATGCTATAAATAGCAAGCCAGCACAAGGCATCAGCAGGTATAGGTCAAGCAAGTGATGAAGACCCTATGGCGCGAATTTCAGATCAAACGGAGTTGCAAAGGATGGAAAATTGAACACTTACTACTTTTAGCAGGTTGGTATAGAGGAATTAGGGTTTGCTAAATTCAAGGGTAGGACAAGACAATCATGCAAAGGCAGCATCCAGCCACGACCACCACACCTCAGTAATTTAGTACATTAAATTTGAAGGCATTCTGAGCAGTTGCTATTTTTAGCAGGTTGCTAAAAATAGCAGGTACAGGCAAACATCAGACACTAGCAGCTTAACCACGTCCTGGGGTGCGAAACAAAGCAAAATCAAGCTTCCTAGAGTCAGAAGTCAGTTGAAAGCACGGAATTCGAGGAACTTTCTAAAAATAGAAAACTAGGGCGAATTAGGGTTAGTAGGAGAAAATCACCCTAAATTTGGCAAAAGGGCATGAAATTCGAGAAAACTGATAAATTTTCAAGTCCAGCATTAAAGCTTGCTTTAAAAGGCCAAAGACAGATGAAAACTTTCTAAGTGTTTGAAGAATGGAAGTTCACCCTCCTAAATGCGCCCCCAAACTTGGAGAGGACCTTGAAAATATTCTAAGCGTTCAAATTTGAAGCATACCCCTCCAATTGCGCCCTTGAAGTTCTAACTTGGAGAGTGGACTTTAAAAAATTTCTAAGTCATTGAATTTGATGCTCAGGGGGTCAAATGCGCCCTTGGAGGGAAAGTGACATTAAAATTTTTTCTAAGTATACAAAATTTGAAGCAGGACCCTCCAAATGCGCCCAGCTCAAGAGAGGAGATGGAAAAGGTTTCTGAGTGGCAAAAAGTGAAAGTAACACCCATGAAATGCGCCCCAAGTTGGAGGAAAGGGTATAAATTCCACTAAATGCTCTAAATTGGAAGTAGAAAATCCCACATGTGCCTTGACTTAGAGGAAGGTTGGATAATATCCTAAGTACGTCAAAATTCAAAGCATGACCTCTTAAATGCGCCCCAAGTCAAAGATTCTTCTAGGTTTGATATAACAGAAGCTCAGGGCCTCATTTGCACCTTAACTGCAAGATATGGGACTTGAAAATATTCTACGTCTTTGAATTTGAAGAAGACTCTTTTATTTGCGCCCCACTTCAAAACTGAAAGCACAGAGGGTAATATGCGCCTAGACTTGGAAGGAGCATTAAAAATTTCCTAAGGCAAGTAAACTTGAAGTTGCACCTTCAAAATGCGCCCCAAGCTAAGTGGAGAGGAAAAGATTCTTCTAGTGTTGAAAATTGAAAGCTCAAGGTATGATTTGCGCCATCATGGAAGAAGTGATTGAAAATACTCAATATACTTAAAAATGAAAGCTCCACCCTCCATATGCGCCTGGAAAGAGAAGAGGAACTTGAAAATTTTCTAAGTTTCACATTGCACCTTCAAAATGCGCTCAAAGACTTGGAAGATTGGATTTTAACCAGATGTTCAACATTTGATGCTCAGACATGAAATGCGCCCTAGCTTGTGAGATCAATTCGGAATTTTGCTTAACTGAAAGCTCCATGTGTGAATTGCGCCCACCAAGTTGAAGAAAGAGCCTAAAATATTCTAAGTCTTTGAAATTAAAAGCTTGACATGCCATTTGCACCCCACCTTGCCAAGGTAGTATGCTGGCTGAAAGTGTTCTAAAGTGTTGAGAATTGGAAGTGGAAGAGCTGAAATGCGCCCTTGCCAAATGGAATTCAGATGAAAGATGCTAAGGCACTCAAACTGAAAGTAAAGGTGGTCAAATGTGCCTCGTCTTGGAGGAGAAGTTGGAAATTTTCTAAGTGTAAAAATGTTAAAGTTGAGAGGTCTAAATGCGCCCTTGGAAAAGGATGAAGACAAGTTGGTAAATTTGATCAAGTGATGGAAAATGAGACTTCAAGGGGCTAAATACGCCTAAGTCATTAGAGGTGGAGGTGAATTTTCCTAGGGAAGTGAAAGTTGAAGTCTACCATGTTGAATGTGCCTAGCTTAAAGAGGGTATTATCAAAGTTGGAGAATTATTTAAGGCAATTAAAATGGAAGCTCTACCCATGAATTGCGCCCAAGATGAGAAAGAAGTCAAGAGTATTTTCTAAGTGTTTGCAAGCGGCAGGACGAAGCTTAAATGCGCCCAAGCTAGTGATGAAATGATGGAATATTCTTCTAAGTATAAATATTTAAATTCCACCTCTAGAAGAAAATATGCCTAAGTCTGATGGAGGAGATGAAATTTTCAAAGGCATGAATGAATTGGCAGTGGAAAGAGTCAAAATGTGCCAGCTTCGTGAGATTGAAGACAATTGTCGAGGCAGAGCAAAGAAAGTTTGCCCGGATGAAGAAATGAAGATAAATTTCATAAGGAATTATTTTTCTAAGGTTCAAAAATTCAAGAAAATTAAATGAACCCGTTCGTTGTATACCCATGGATTCAACGCGTTCTGAAGAAAATTTTCTTCTGGGTATTGAAGATCTTCGATGAGAAGTTGATTTCCATGTCTTCTACAATTCGCCAAGGCCTTCGGGATGAAGAATTTAACCGGCACTTGAATTGTGAATTTTCCTAAGGGAAAATTTTTAAAATTTTCTAAGGCAGGGAATAAATGATGTTTTTGAAGATAAAATGCCTTGGCGGATGAATTTTAAGTTGACTGCCTAGGTGAATTAGATTGAATTCTTCGTGGGACTAATCTTCCAGAGTCAGAGATGAACGAAATTGAGTATCAGAGCTCCAGCTGGTGAGGTGAATTCCTTAAAGATGATGCAGTTGAAGCTAACACTCTTGAAAGATGATTTTAAAAGTGCATCTCTTAAATGTGCCCCTGAGGGAGTTGAAATTTTGTCCAAGGAATTGAAATTTGATGCACAGGTGTTATATGTCCCAGCCTACAGATCATGAAGAAAGTAAAGTTGGCTAGTGAAGACGATGAACGCTTGGAAGTTAGAGCGTGAAAATCAGGTAAGTAAAGTGAATTTATATTATGAAGTGTTCTAATGCTCTTCTCCTTGCTTGTTTTGCAGGAGAAACGTCGAGACCAAGCGGTGATGCCCTAAAGTGATGAAGAAAGTAATCCAAGATGACATTTCAAGGAAGAAAAGTTGCGAAAAATGGCTAAGTGTTGAGACTTAGTATAACTCAAGCGACAAAGAAGTTGAAGAACGACGTCAAGAAGAAGATCGAGAACTGTGTGAACACGTCTACAAACGGGAATCTTCTAGAAGATGGTGGCCATTAATTGCTCATTTATTGCCTCACTCTCCATTATGGCGGTTTTTAGGGTGAATCTTGTTTAGGGCTGAGGTGGCACGATCTGGGCCATCCAGTCGATTGTAATCTGAGCCGTCCGTTGGACTTGGCTGGCTATATAAAGGGGAGTCCCCTCATTTGTACACTAGTAGTTAATCAGTTGGATATCAGAGCAGAGTAGAGAGTAGACATTTTGGAGTTAAAATAGTTTAGTTTCATTGCATTGTTTGAAGGAGAAGGGGAATTCTCACTTTGAGAATTTTTGTAAGAAATTGTCACGAAAGCTAGTCATAATAAAAGAATTTCATTGATGGTGAACTCCACTTTTGTCATGAATAGTTTGTGAGGTTTCTTCTTCCTTCAATTTCAAGTAGGATTTGATTTTCATGCAAGTAGTTTACTTTGGATTTGTGGTGTTTGATCGAAGTAGCTCCTATTTATCCATACTACTAGCAACTTACTGATGGTAAGTCCGCCTTGCATGGTCAACTAGAAAATACCTCAAACTTAACTTCGATTGTGGTTCTTATGCTTGTATGCATCTTTATGATGGTATATGTATGTCGAACTATAATCTGAATACCTTTCGTTACTCCTTTGAAGATTGCACCTATTTCGCTAAAGCTGTCCGATGCGAGGCTAAGTGAAATTTGGTTGAAGTCTGCCGAAGTTGAGCTCCACATATCTTGCATTTAGAATAGAACGTAAACTTCTTAGGCCCTACACTCATTTTAAATTCAGTTCATTTCTAGTTAGGATTAGGAAACTTGTGCTCAATCGCCAAATCATTTGAATTACACGAAATCCCTTAATCCACTGTCTGTTGTTAGCTGTCGAACAATTGTGTAAGTCCCTTGAAATACCAGCAAAATACATCGAGCCAGCTGAGGGTATTCTATTGCATGAAGGAACCTTGGAGTTAAATGTATGATCTATCTCGCAATCTTAGCATACAAGAAATTTTGTTCAAGAGAGGATAGAGTATCCGTTGGGAAACTTTATTCTGTGTTGGTGTGGTCGCAAAAACCACGTCAACAGGAATTACAGTGTTGTCATGTGCATCAGACCAGTACAAGTTCCAATAATAGAATCAAAGTTACTGTTTTAAACCTTTTACAATGGCTTCATATTCTCACCATGCCTGTCAATCTCCTATATTGATAATAATTCCCATGAAGATTGTTCCTTCAAGCTCTTTTCCTCCGATTGGTAGTCTCATCATTTGGATTGGGGTTATTTTCATATTAGAGGCAAAAATGTTTTACTTCACTGACATTCATAAATTTTATCTACTGTCTCACTAGACTACTTAATGTTCCAGACTCTAAATTCCAACACCTGAAGAGCTAATAGACTGTCTTCCTATGCCCTCAAGTTGTCATCATTTCTTGGCATTCCCTTTATTTATTCACTTACAGTAGAAGACGAAATCACATGCTTTATTAGCCAATAGGCTTCTATTGTGGACTTCTCAGTCCAAAAATGCCGGCATACCTGTCTCATGCCATTAAACTAGGTTTATTCATCGTTTAACCAGTTGCAAGCATTGTTTAACCAGCTTCAGGCATCCACAATCAGTCTGAGATTTAGGTAAGCAGGGAGATTTATTAAACTTCAAACATTTATTGACATGCATTCAATGACATTTTAGCTGGCAACCAATATTTTCATTTAAATCTCAAATCAAATCAGATTTCTGTAGATATTTTTAGATTGGCTTTTGGTTTACTGTGAATAGATTTGGTTGAAGCAACAACTGTAGGGAGATATTGCTCTGGTAAGGTTTCATAAATTTTTCTTGCAAACTCTGCCCATTTTTTCTCAACGGAATTCTTGTAAGCCTGAAATAAATTTTATAATTTTGGTTTGATTCTCGCGGTTTAAGATTTTATACGCTAAATTATGGTTGCAAACGCTTGTGTAATTATACTCATTGGATTGTTCAAGAGAAAATGCAGATTCACCTTCAATTGTTTGCAAAGGGTTCTTGAATGTCTTCGTTAGGCATGGGTATCGGTTTGCAAAGGGTTCTTGAATGTCTTCCTTACTCATTAATGTTGCTTCTGGCTCAGATGCCTTCCTTTCATTCTCTGAGAAACATTAATTTGGTGTCCTTTGTACTGTGCTTTGCTTACAGTATTTGTGCAGTGATTGGTTCCATTCATGCAGGTTTGTGTTTAGATTGATTCATGCCCACAAACTTTAACCTTTTCTCAAGTTTATGTAGATCTAGAATCTCTAGATGTCTGAATGGAGGCAATTTGTGCAAGTTAATAAAATTTTATTTTATATCTAATAGGCAATTCAGAAGAAGAATTTGAGAAAGATTATTGTTTGGTTGGGAGCACACCAGGAAAAATATTTGGAGCTCTGAATGCTTTCTCAATCATCGCTACAACTTTTTGGGAATGGAATCATTCCAGAAATTCAAGTAAGTGCTACCAATTTTTCTATTAAAATTAGAGGCTGGAGTCTACCGAATAAAGCTTTTAATAATACCAACTAAATTCATTCATTAATTCAGATAGCATTAACTGTAAAGAGGCAACCATTAGAATAGCTATTTAGAGGAACAATGCCCAAATAAAAACACAGAAAGGGTGTTATTTCCAACAAGTTTATATGCTCAAACATATTATACATATCACTGCTGGTTGGGTTGTCATTTGCATATTTGCTAACAGGTTCTTTAAAATCAACGATTTTATTCTCTGGTAGATACAAACAAAATTTTAGGCCTGACTGAGCATAATGCTTTCAGGCAGCTCTGGCGCCTCCTATATCATGAAAGATGTTCAAAGGATTGTCTGTATGTTATGTAGAGGTGGTGTCCACATTCTACTATAGCAATTTCAGGCTACTGGGCATTTGGCAACAAGACAGAAGGAACCGTCTTCAACAATTTTGTCCCATCTGAGGGTCCTCTGTTTCTTCCCAAATGGTTTCTAGTCATGGCAAACTTGTTTGTGCTTCTCCAAGTATCTGCAGTTGGAATGGTGAGACAATTGAAGAATTTATTACAGTTGTTAAGTTATTAATTTGGTACAGCTTTGAAATGTTTCAATGAAGAAAATAATGGTGAAGTGCATAGTTGAAAGAAGATAAAAGTTTTAGAGAGTTAAAGCAAAGTCAAAGAGATTAGATCTATTTAGATCCCACTAGTTCAGTTATTAATTCGGTACAGCTTTGAAATGTTTCAAAGAAGAAAATAATGGTGAAGTGCATAGTTGAAAGAGGATAAAAGTTTTAGAGAGCTAAAGCAGAGTCAAAGAGATTAGATCTATTTAGATCCCACTAGTCTATAAAAGCTTTGGGATTAATTTATCCCCACTTGTCTTGAGGGAAACTAAGAATCAATTTGTAGAGATAAAATGTTTGGGATTGTAATTTATCAATCCATCATCAGTTGTGAGTAGGAAATGGAATTGATTTGCTTTTGACATTGAACTTGGCAGGTCTATTTGCAACCAGCATTTGAAGTGCTAGAAAGAAAATCTGCAGATGTTGAAATGGGAAGATTTTCTCTATGAAATATGGTACCTAGATTGATTTTAAGGACAGCAGCAGTAGCCATTACCACACTTTTGGCAGCAATGCTACCTTTCTTTGGGGATGTTAATGTAGTGATTGGTGCTTTTGGGTTCATGCCATTGGATTTTGTCTTACATATGGTTTAGGAGGGTTGTTAATCACCATCAAATTGTAGAAAATCACACTGGGCTCCTAATGTTTATTGATCAATCCATCAATGAGATTCAGGGTAGAATAGCTATGGAATTAGGACATTTGTATTGAAATCACAAACCATAACTAATTTCTTTAACAGGTAACAAAAACTTTTTTATTTAAATTCATTTCCAAAGTGGATCTTCAATTAAATTTTATCTTTAATTTCCTATGGCATATCCCTTGAACCTCTTATGGGTGCAAGTGCTAGTTTTAGAGAAGAGGATATCTTTGCGGGTTATTGTCATTTTGACGAACAGGTGAGATGAAAGTCGTTTGCCCAATGTGGAAACAGAGACAAGGTGTGTGAGTTGATTGACGATGCCCAAAAAGAAAAGATCTCAAAGGTAGAGATCTCAGTACGGTTCACAATGCAGTCTGGACATTTTTTTATTAACCTTGAATCAAGTCTTACTCTATGTATAGTTATAGAACTATTCAGGAGCTTAGACAAGAACTCTGATTATGTAGGTGGTACGAATATTCATGTCTAGACAAGGACGAGGATGTTTTTCAGTGGGAAAATCAATCCCAAGCTTGAATCTAATCTTGATCTATGAATGGTTATGGAAAATTTTAGGAACTTAGAGTAAAATGCAGCAGATTTTGTAAGTGTAATTGATGTGAATCACTTTTGTGTTTGAGATCAATTAACCTCTGTTTCAGATTCTAAAAAATACCCGATCTCTTTTTCCTCTGTATTATACAATAAATAAAGACTTGAATGGATTTGAAATACAAGCCAACAAAGGCAATTTTATACAATGTCTTCCAAGGCATTAGTACTTTGTTTTGATAACAGATAATATACAAGTTTGAGTCCATCAATTGGGCGTTTCTTCTGCTAAAAAAATCATTGTCTTTAATTCAAATCTCTAGTACATGTTGATATATCTAAACCAGAGCTTTAAGAAAGCTATCTTTTTAAGATTAAGCTCTCTAAAAAGATTTTTCTTACAGAAATTCACCGGCTTTAAACTACATTTATAATAACTTAACAAATATAACTCCCACAACTTTCAATGCAGATAACAAAAATTATGTACTGATTTGCAAATGCGGTTTAAAAGCCAAGTGGTGAAGTGGAAAGTCTATTAAATGAAAGGTCGATACCTTTAATCTCATATATCCAATGTTGTATTAGTCCTATAATTTGCTCATGTGCACGATAGGAGGGCATAGTGCCTTGATGAATAAAATATCCTTCAAGTAGTATTCTGAGACATGTATGTTTCTCTTAGAATTTAAGTCTCGTAGGTACAATTTACTCTTATCAGATATGAGATATACCCAGATGATTATATTCCCAATCATGCAGTGTTTTCTTTCTTATTTTGATTCAAGAATTGGAATCTTTACTTCGACAAAATTTCTGCATACAAATCCTTCCAAGTATGATCTGATTTTTAGTATCTAAACTCTCACTCATGTTAATTTGGGCGCTGTGAATTGGGCAATCATCTTAAATTTTGGGCAATTATTTGAAGGATTATTTATTTGTTATCAACAGACAGCTTAGAACTTATAATGAGCAGGGTTCTACAAGTATTATGAACTTGAAATTATGAATATGGGCAGTCTTATTATACAGTCCTCGAGTCACATCCAGAGTAAGATTTGGGATCATCTTCAACATTATATGATTGTGGAAAAATATTAGAAGACTGAAACCTTATTCCAAATAAACAAAAAGAAAAATCAGAAAAGTTGTCCTGGATCTTATCTACTGCTGTCTAGTTGATTGACGATGCCCAAAAAGAAATGGGATGACATGAAATCTATGAACCTGTAAATACAAACATATATAAACATGATAAATTAAGTCAACCTATTCCTTGCTATAACTTTTGCAAAGTGGATTTCACCAGGGCATCTTTTGTTGAATGTATGCGTGTGGTTATGTAGCAGATTTTTTATTTTTTAATTTTTTATGTATGTTCAACTTTCATTGCTCCAGCTTGAATTCCTGTTAATTGAAGCATAGTTTCAGTTTGTTTTTGCTACTCTTAAAGGTTAGAACTTGATATAATAGAAGTGAGAGAGCACTTTGAACATTAAGTTCTCTGTTGGTGAATTGTCTTAAGAATTTCTTGAGTGATTACAGATCACAGGGCGAGCACAAATAAAAGTCAATACTGTTTGTTATAATTGATCAATTATAATTTATCATTTTGAATCAAATAATATCTATTTTAGGCTCTTATGATATAGATATGATTTATCAAAATGAAGCAAATAATATCTTTTTTAGCCTCTTTGGTAATCTTCTGATCTTCCCACCACATATATAGTGGGAAAGTTCACAAAATGTACAGAGTGTGCTTCAGAGAGCAGCATCAGTAGCACCAATATTATATATCACAGTTTCATAGAACTTAAGTAACAAAGTCTGACGAAATTTTATAAAAGCAGACCAGAAAAATTGCATAAAACAGTACCAATTTAAGCCAAGACAGACAACTAATTACTAACATAGGACCATGCTCATTGGCAGAAGAATCTTGAGCAGATTTACCTTAGCCTCCAAACAGTCAACAATTGCTTGAGTTTGGGAGATGAGACTCTAAAAAATGGTTAGACAATTAGAGCCCACCTTAGCAACACTTCCAGCTCCTTCAAAGGCAAAGATTTCACTCAAGCTTTGCATGCATGTACAATTTATGAAAGAACAGCTTTAATTCTATATTCTATCCCAGATTCTTTAACCTCCATGGCCTTCTCTTTAAAAGCCAGGATTTTCTTACAACACAGATGTTCTATGCAATAGTTCTGCAGGAGCTATTCTCTTCAGGATTCTTATTCTTTTTGTTTTATAACTTCCTTTCCCAACACCAAATTCTCTAAGGGTTGGTATACTCCTTTAGCATGTGTTGTTTAGTCTTTTGATATATGTATTTATAATAGCATCAACGAAGCTTGGGATTTTGGACAATCTTACCTTCCTTGAGAGCTCAGGTTTGTACAAATATAGTTTTGAAGACATGTTGGTGAATTTTACTGCATTGACAAGGCTTATATTTAAAGCTTTTGTTGTTCTTTCTACTATTTTACCATTCTACAAAGAATTACAAGGGTGCTTTACAATAAAGATTGCAATAACTTAGAGTACCATGCCCATTGCTTTCAAATTTCTCATTTTATCTATAATAATTGTCATCCATTATTATGTTCAATTTGGACCTTAGAAATACCACCTAACTTAAATACCACCTGAATTGTACAGCTAAAATGATATCATTGTACTTCAGTTAATTAAGTTGCATATATCTTATTCTTATATTTGCAATGAGTGTAGTACTTCAAGTTCATTTAATGTAATATTAAAACACATTTAAATTTTACCTTTAATTTCCTATCGGCTTATCCTTGAACCTCCTATGGGTGCAAGTGCTAGTTATACTAAAAGGAAGTTCCATGGCTTAAACATCTAAGAAAGAAAGTGTGATGCAATGATTAAAGTTGCATATGATACATAATGTAATGATTGATCTATTTTGTTCCCATGTGCTGCTCAATAAAATAAAAAGATCTGGTTTGATATTTAAGGAGTTACATGCAGTGGTGAGTATGATTTTGAAGTATTGTAACAAGAATACTTGTTTATTTTTTAATTAAAAAATTAATGAAAATGTATTTGAAATAATATAATAATTATATGATGTTTTAATTTTAGTTTTCAAATTTTTAATTTTATAGTAAGAGATAAATAAATTGAAAAAATATTGTTAAATAAATTATAATAAAATGATTTTTAAGAGATTAATAATGTATTTAGTATTTGAAATGATGGATTGTAGACAAGTATTAGTTTCATAACACTTTTAAAAAGATTGTCATTATAGAATGAGTAGAAAAGTATTTAAACATCTTAAATAAAAAATTGTCATAAAAGTTGAAAATGAAAATCATATTAATTAAAGGTTTCTTAGATCAACTCTAATAATGTGTTGATTTTGATGCAGATTTGACTATTACAATTTATATAATTGATATATTTGCTTCAAATATAATAGTGTTGTCATTATTTGGGACTAAGTAGATAAAGAGGATGGGCCAAATCAACGATCAATTACTTTAGTTTCTACATTGCCACCAAATATTCATTCACATGTTATGCCTTGATTGACTTGTGGGAAAAATAAGTCCAATGGTTGATTTAAATTTCTTGTATTTTAGCTTGGTGGTTTTTGAGTTCACCCCTAGGTTTTGAGCCTACACGTTTATTGTGGGACAACTCTTTAATTGTGTTCATAAATGGTTGGTATGGTCTATTGAACATGGGGCTCAAAGTATTTTGACATTGACCGAGCTATCTTCAAAATAGATTCACAAATTATCCGTAGTACTTGCATTTTGTTCCAAACACTCCTATAATCATATTTTCTCAAAGTCTTCCTTATTTTAAGCCATAGTCATGTTTCTTTTGTCTTTATGTGGATGATCTTTTGTTTGGATTTCTTAAATCATCACATTTTAAGTGGGTCCAATCACTTTATTTTCAAAAGAACAAGTTAAATATGATTGTAAGGCCTATTTACTATTTATAAATTATTTTTAACATTTAATTCTATATTTAATTCAAATAAATGTGTTTTGTATTTAAAAAGCATTTTGAATACATGGAGGGGAAAAGCAAATTCAACTAGAGGGCCTAAAAGGAAAATATAAAAAATGACATTATTTAAAACACATAATCTAATTTTATCACCTCATTATTCCTTCCATTGTGGAGATTGAAAAATTTAAAGATGAAAGCCCTTAGTTGGGGAAATTTAGAGAGAAAAAACCATTTTGGTTTTTATATTTGGATTTAAGGATGAAAATATTTTTACCCATTTGAAGTAATTTTGCTTAAGAATTACAATTATGTCAATTTATTGAATATTGATTGGAGATTTGATTCTAAGTATTGGATTGGTAGGGTATTTTCAAATAAATATACTAATTTGCATATTTGGGTAACTAATTTTATATTATAGTTACTAATGTCATCATTCTAGGGATGTTCCCCTACTAGATATATTGTTTTCTATATATTTCCAAGCAATCATTACACTCTTCAGGCCATCATCTAGCAAAAGAGTTGGTAAATTTGAAAGGAGTTTGATGTTGTTATTCATCATAGTTTTTTCATCTATGATAATAATTATTTGTAGCTCTTGTAACAACTCCATCCAACCTTTAACCATTGTTTCCAACCATTTTTAATACAACACCTTGTTGGAGTATAGGGCCATGAGAGGGGGTGGGGGATGAATCAGTGGCCAAATTACAAATCAAATCTTACTAAATAATCCACTTGAATTTATGCATATAAATCCATTGAGACCACTTCAAACATCATAGAGATTTAATGTTGAGTGAATCACAATGATATGAATTAGAACAAGATACTTGAACAAAAATGACTTATCAAACACAAATTGACAAACAATCAAGAGAAGTCATAACACAGAAATTATGAGTGGAAAACCCTAAAAAGGATAAAAAACCACTCTAAAAATTCACTTCATTAAGCCTCACTGGCAAAACAAAACCTCACTGATTATATTCAAGTCTCACTGACAACTCCTCACTGGCAAAGACAATCTGTCTCACTGACAAACATACATCACTATTGAAATTTTTAGAAGAAACAAACACAGAGGGTTACTCTGTTCCAGAACATTCCAATTCTCAAAGTTTCCAACTCAACAAACTTTATCTCTGCATTTGCAATCCAGTACATACTATCTCTGTCATTTTCAATTCAGTAAAAACACTATTTTTTGTCATTCCAATCCAGTACTCTCTGACATTACAATTCAAGCATCTCTGCAACTGTATCTCTTCATATTCAATTCAACCAGTTGATTGGAAAACATATTGTCTTCAAAAATAACTTTCGTTAATCTTCTAACTATCGGCTTCATGGTGATCATAGACCCTTGCTTTACAAGACAGTTACTCAACAAATTCATGGGCACAACCATGTGGACGACTGTCAAATTTAAGCTTCAGAAATAACTGTTGGTGACGTTTAAAAACTGACCTTTGATTTCTCAAACCCGCCTTTAATACATTTAAATACTGGCCATTGATTTTAATATAAACGGTAGCCTTTGAAGTCCTTTACCTGTTGAGCAAGTTACTAAAGTGGAGGGGCCGGTTAATGCATGAAAATAACCCCTTTAAGTTTCTACTTAAACTGCCATTAACCGGTGATCCAAGGTCAAAGTGCAAATAAAACAAAAAGTAACCTTGCTTATTGGTTTTGCACAATAAACCTTATGCATTGTTTTTGAGTGAACTTCAAAGCAAGAAAGGAAACCCTAAGCGAAACAAAACCTCAAGATACTTAAATTCAAGTGCTTATGTCATAATCATTGATTTTCACCATATATACTTGATGCATAACATGTTATTCATTTGATGCTGACAAAGAAAATAAACCTATGGTATCTTTGAATGAATAAATTTGTGAAATGAACCAAAACTACATTTGAAAGCATCATGCACTACACACCATGAAGTAATTTTGTGTTGCATTGCAACCACTACCAACACACTGAATGTGTAAGCACTCTTTGGAAGTATTAAGCAATGCACTGAGAAATATATCAAGCAACCAACACCATTGCAATATATCAAGCAACCAACACCAATGACATCCATCAACCTTTGACATCAATGAAAAACAGCATCAACACACCTATGGTTTTAGACTATTAGCTTTATTTATGAGGCTTTCAATAATTAGATCTACTCATACTCATTATTTCAACTATCCTAATTGCTACACTTGATTTTGTAATTGATATTATCCAAATTTCTTACTAAATATAATTAATTTTTGGCATCTTGAATAATTTTATACATCTTAATATTATTGTGCTCCATTGGATCTACTAAGATATCATCATTATTTCCATTATACCTTACTATTTTTATGGTTTAATTTTACATGCATTAATTTCTACTAACTTGATACAAGTTTCAAGATATATACATTTTGTCACCAATCATCAATAGCTATTGGAGGAAGGTTGTAGGGTTCATTACACCCTTTTGTTGATGTTGCACCAGTCGAAGTGGCCAATATTGATTGTGCGAACATTATTAGTTAATTTTGGGACAATTTTACATGTACACAACCATTATTAAAATTATATGCAACTAAATATGAATCGACTTATTCAAGAGAAGTGTTATTGTGAATATTTGAATAGTCTTCATTCATTGTTGGTTGGTGTTTTTATTCTTGTGGATAATTGAGTGTTTCTTGATTAATAAGAAGGGTGGAGTGCTTGTGAATAGTTGAATATGTGTTAGTCCACAAGTGCCATTGGACAATCAAGATATTTTCTTGGACACAAGTAGTTTGGGGTGTTTTGAGGAAGTATGTTGGCCTACTTGGACATTTTCTTGGACATGAGTTATAATTTGAGGTGTTCTAAGGAGAGTTGGTGGTCAATTGGGACATTTTTCTTAGAAATAAGGTGTATATTTTGATGAAATATTTTCTACTATTATTAGAACTAATTAAATTAGAACTGTTTTAAGCCTTGTGGAAATAGAAGAAAAGAAATATTGAATGACCTAGGAGATAAGAAGTAAATGACATAAGATAAGATCTACATGAAAACTAATACTTCTAGAAGGATTCCTAGAACCTACTAATGGACTAGTTAGGTAAAATTTCATATTCATGCTAATGAATTTCTCAAATTATAAATTTGTTTAGTATCTTCTATAGACATTTTCTTTACTTTATCATTTTCTATAATTTCTTTAACAATGAATATTAAATTATAATTTACCATTTTAAAGTTCTTGTTACTTTTCTTCATTTCTAGTAGGGGATAGTAAAAATATACTATTTTATGACTTAAACCCTTTAGAATAACTTGCTAAATACTAACAAGTTGTTGCCTTCTTCCTAATGTATACACCAAGTATGAATCGTGTGAAATTACTCTTCTTAATTTACTCTACATAACATCTCGTAGAGGTTATTATTAATGAGTTTATCCAATTCAATTAAATCTTCCCAAAAATGACTTTGTTAATTAATTAAAACGTACATGACTGAAATTTCTTGCCAATATGGACTCCTACTACCTAAATTAAAAGAGTAATTTCATCACTGATTTTCTCTTTAAGTTCACTATGGAACACATTAGGTTACATATCTTAGCTTTACTAAAAAAATCTTATTCATAATGTCAACACATTGATCAACATGGGTCTCAAAATACTCTCTAGAAAATTCCATGTTTATTCTTACAAAATTATCCCTTGGTGGTAGATTTCAATATCTTCTAATTATATGGTGGTTGGCTCTAAAAAATATCTTTCTATTAATCTTTCATACCATGGACTATCCTTCTATTTTTAAAATATTTTGCATGTCATGACTATGTTTGGCTATTGAATAGAAACTAAGAAAAAAAATTCTTTAACAAGATCAATTATTTTGATGTTCTAAATAATTTTGATCTACTTTTATTCCATTATCCTCTTGAAAAAATTGTCTAGTTCCAAATGGCCAAAACTTATATATCTTAAATATTATCAAGATTGAAAAATATTTTTGAAGAAGTACCTACCACAACTAGATGGACCTTATTAAATTCATAGCTAAAAAATTAAATGTAAAATTAAATTAGTTTATAAAATTAATTTCAAATCCTTTAATTCTACCTATTAATAGGTTGGTATGATAGAAATTATTTAAATCCATTCTCTCTAAAAAATATTGAGTTTACAACCAAATGAGAGAGGTTTTCTTGGCTTCATTGAAAATGTTACAAATGAAAATTGGAATTTGAGTCTAACTTGGAATATAAAATCTAGATTTTATGCGTAGGTTATAGTTTACACCATGAAAAATAAAATGGAAGTTGTGATGTTCAATTTATAAATTGCTAAAATATCTTAGTTTTAGACTTACAACTAGGCTTGAAATTTTGGTCATAGTTTAAATAAAACTTACAAATTGAAAAATATTTCACCTTTTAACTTTCAACTAAGATTCAAATAAAAAAAATGATTTAGCTTCCAAAATGCATTTGGAGTTTAAGATCATATATTAGTTCACTTGATGTTACAAATTACAAAATTAACTTGGCTTCAAACTTAAAACAAGGATTTAGACTCTAGTCATAATTTGCATAAAACTTACAAATTACAAAAATTTATAAGAGTTTGAATTGTAACTGAGATATGGTAAATTATTGAACAATAAAAAAATAGATTTAAAAATCAACCAAAAACACAAACTAGCTATTAATCTAATCATTTTGAAAGGACAATCACATTTCATTACAAGAGAATTTGGTAAGAAAATTGGAAAAAAGAGGATGAAAGGTCAAGAAAATAAAGTGTCAAGCTAAAAATAGTATGCACATGAAAAATATACTTAAGGTATAATTACAAAAAGGAGTTTGTGTTGCAAGTATGAGCTAGTTTGTTGGTCTTGTCATTAATGTTGTCATTGATGTCAACACAACTCAATATGTTGCAGATTGTACATGTATGGTTGAGATGTTGCTTAGATGTTGTGAGTACATAGAGCTATCTTTATGATGTTGCAAATGTGTTGAGTTGGTGTGTTTCCAAGTGCTTTTGAGAAAATTAATAAAAAAAAGAAGTTAGAATGTTGAGTGTGTTCAGAATGTGCTCCAGTATGTGCTCCACATTTCTCCTGTGTTGATCCTATGCTTGTGTAGATCTAAAAGTTTGATAATGATGGTATAGTGGTGATATCTCCCGAGTTTTAGCTTTTGGTGTGATGGTACGTAAAAGTTATGTTCTTTAGTGTGCGAATTGTTCTAGAAAAATTGGTCTTCTATGGACTGGGAGAAATGTTTCTGCTCCACAGTCCCCTGTTGTTTCATTTTGTTTCTTGTGGATCTAGGATATGTCTTGTGAAGGTGTGCTCTAGCTTTTGGCAAAGAAGTTTGAGGTTTGGTGATCCAGAAGTTATGTTTCAGTGTTGTTGTGTGTGTTTGCACAATCTGGATGGACTGGTGGAAGGTGTTCAGTGTTTAAAGAGTATTGCACTTGTTGTAGATGTATTTGGAAGAATTTGAGATGTATTCTCATGCATAATGAAGTGTGTTGTGGTGTCTGCATGTCATATTATTGTTAGGAAACATGTACATCAATGTTCATTTGTGTTTTCATTAGGTTTGGCTGACCTAGTGTTTACACTTCATTTGAAGAATAAAATTTAACTAAGGGAGCATGTGACTGATCCAAGACATTTGATTTTTTTGGTCTTGGTTAAGTGTTTTTGGTCCACTCTCATTCCTTTCCACCATAGTCCGAATGTTGAGTTGCCAACCTAATTTGAATTTATGAAATAAAGTTTTTGTGGCCAACCTTGGAGAAAGGTTAGAAGGTTGAAGATGGTATAAATGCAAGTCGAATTGTGAAGAATTGTATGACCGTGTGATGCAAAGTGGTGATGTGAGCCACAAATCATAAGAGCAGAAGTGTGTGAAAGTGTGTTGAGGCAACCATCCTTCATTGTGTTGAATTCCTGAAGGCAGTGAGCTAAAGGTTTCTGCAATCCTTATTCAAGGCTGCAGATGTGTGTTAATTGTTATGGTGGATCTTTTTTCTCTTTTGTATCTATTGGCAGTGAGCCTCCCTATTGGACAACGAGTCCTTTTTGTAGGCAGTGAGCCTTTGTATTCAGATAGTGAGTCCTCTTCTGGGCAATGAGCATTTGTATTCAGTATTATAATCTTTTATATTGTGAGTTAACCCTCACCATGGTTTTTCCCTTATTGGGTTTTCCATGTAAAAATCTGGTGTTCATTGTGTTGATTTACTTACTGTTATTTATGTTTCATGCTCATATTTAATAACAAAATAGTATGGTTGTGGAATTGATAAATGTTAAATTTTTAAGTTGGAATTTTTGTGACAACTGATTCACCCCCCCTTAGTTTTCTTGCACCTATTTAACAATTGGTATCAGAGCTTTGGTTCCTTGTTGTAGAGTTTAATTGCTTAAGGAAGATTCGATGGCGCACAAGTTGGCGATTCCTATGTTCAATGGATTTGATTACAATGATTGGAAAGTGCAGATGAGAGGATATATTGTTTCTATTAGTTACAAGACCTAGAAGGCAGTTGAGACGAAGTGTACTCCTCTGGTGAATGGTCTTACTACTACAGATGAAGTTTCTGCTTATGAGGAGAATGAGAAAGCGAGGTATGCTATTTCCAATGCTTTATCTAAGATTGAGAAAACTAAGGTTCTTTCTTTAGATACTGCTTATGATGTCTGGAAGAAATTGGAAGAACTATGTGAAGGAAATGAAAGAGTAAAATTGACAAAGAAGCTAGCAGCAAAGCGAGGATTTGAGAATTTGAAAATGGAAAAAGGCAAAGAGTTTAAAAGCTATTTCTAGAGAGTTGAGATGGAAGAAAATGAAGTTAAGAATCAAGGAGGAAAGCTAACTGATGATGATTTTATTGAGAAGATCCTGATCACCTTACCAGATTGCTTCAATGACAAGATCTTAGTTATTGAAGAGATGTATGTTCCTACAGAGTATACTAAAGAATAGTTGTTTGGCACCTTGCAAGCATTTGAGATGAGAAAGTTCAAGAAAGAACACAAGAAAGAAGAAAAGACAGAGACAACATTTAAGGCAATGAAGATTGAAGATGATTCAGAGAGTGATGGTTCAGATGAGTTGGAAGTAAACTTCACGAGGAAGTTGAAGAAAGGTACCAAAAAGTATAAAGGTATGTTTCCATTTAAATGTTTTAGTTGTGGTAATATTGGTCATTATGCTTCAAGATGTTTGAATATAGTTGTACATAAGAAGAACAAGGATTATAAAGATAAGGATAGGAAGGATAAGAAATACAAGAAGTTGTATTATGCTAAAGAAGAAGCTGGAATCTTTGATGATGAATCTGAAAATGAGGTTGATGATAGTGAATGCTTATTCTTAGCTTTGGAAAGTAAATCTATATCTGCTAACCTTGGAAAATGTGCAAGAAAGAAGGCTCCAAAGAATAAGAGGAATAGGATGGAAGGTACTTTGGTTACCGCTTTTCATGCAAGACAGGATGAAGACTACTGGGTAATTGATAGTGGATGTTCTAATCACATGACTAGAGATAAGAGTAAGTTCACTAAACTTGAAAAGTATGATGGTGGTTTAGTCATGTTTGGTGATGATTTAGGAGCTAAGATTTGTGGGAAAGGTTCAATTAGTTTTGATGGAGTGCACAACACTGATGATGTATATTATGCGAAGGGTTTGAGGAATAACTTTTGAGTGTTGGTCAGATGTGTAGCAATGGTTTTAAACTTGTTTTTCACAATAATACCTGTGAAATCATAAAAGGATCCAAAAATGGAGTTATGGTTGTTGCTGGAAGGAGAACTCATGGAAACATCTATCATCTTAGGGGAGTTGATGGTCAGTGCCTTGTATCTCAAGTCAATGAAATTTGGTTATGGAATGGGACATGCAAATTTTGATAATCTAGTCAAAATTAGTTCAAAAGAAATTGTTCGAGGTCTGCCTAGAATCACAAGACTTGCTAATACTACTTGCAAAAGTTGTCAGCTGGGGAAACATACAAGATGCAACTTTAAGGGAAAAGAGCACTCTACTACCAGAATGCTGGATTTAGTTCACACTGATCTTTATGGCCCGACTAGAACATAAAGCCTAAATGGAGATAGGTATTTCATGCTTCTTATTGATGATTATACTTGAATGGCATGGGTTGCTTTTCTTAGAGAAAAGACTCAGACTCTGGACAAGTTTAAGGTATTCAAAGCAAGAGTGGAAAATGAAGTAAGTTTGAATATCAAATATCTGAGATTTGATAGAGGTGAATAATTCTCTTCTAGTGGTTTTAATACATTTTGTGAGTAGCATAGCATAAAGAGATAGTTTTGTACTCTGAGAACCCCTTAATAGATAGGGTAGTTGAGAGGAAAAATAGGATAGTACAGGAAGCTACAAGAACCATGATGAAAGAATCAAATGTACTAGGTGTGTATTGGAGAGAGGAAATACATACTATTGTTTATGTTCTTATTAGAGTTCAAATTAGAAACAACACAAAGACACCTTTTGAGTTATGGACTGGTAAGACTCCTATTGTGAAGTACTTCAAGGTATTTGGAAGAAAATGTTACATTAAAAGAGATGATGAAAATCTTGGAAAGTTTGATGCTAGATGTGATGAAGGAATCTTTTGTGGATACTCTACTACTAGCAAAGTATATAGATGCTTCAATAAAAGATTGAGAAAGATTATTGAAAGTGCTAATGTGAAAGTTGATGAATACATACACAAACCTATTGAGATAAGTGAAGTTGAACCTAATGATCATATCTGTGGACATGTACTTGAGGAGAATAAGGAGAAGGAAGAAGAAGAGAAAGAAGAACAAATTGAAGAAGAAGACGAAGAGAGTGAGCCAAAACTTGCTATTAAGACTCCTAAGTATGTATAGAAGAATCATCTGGAAGAACAAATAATTGGAGACAAAAGTGAAGGTTTGAAGACAAGAAGTAAAGTAGCAGTTGAGGTAAATCTATGTTTACTTTCTAAAATTGAACCTAAATCCATGAGTGAAGCATGTGGAGATGAGAGTTGGATGAAAGCAATGAAAGAAGAGTTGCAACAGATATAAAAGAATTAGACATGGGAACTAGTCCCTAGACCTATGAATAAGAATGTAATTGATTCAAAATGGGTGTTTTGAAATAAGTTGAATAATAGTGGACAAGTTGTAAGGAATACGGCAAGACTTGTATGCAAGGGATACTCACAAGTTGAAGGTACAAATTTTGACGAAACATTTGCCCCTATGGCTACAATGGAAGCTATTAGGATGTTTTTGGAATTTTCTATCCACAAGGATTTCAAAGTGTATCAAATGGATGCCAAGTTAGCATTTCTAAATGGTGAATTGGAAGAAGTGTACATCAAACAACCTGAAGGGTTTTAGTTATCAGACAATTCAAACATAGTTTGTAAGTTGAAGAAGGCATTGTATGGATTGAAGCAAGCTCCTAGATCTTGGTATGCAAGATTGGATAGATACCTGACAAAGCAAGGATTCAACAAAAGCTCTGCTAACAACAATCTTTACTTCAAAGTGAAAGGTAACAAAATGTTGATAGTAGTTGTATATGTTGATGATATCATTTTTGGTGGAAATGAATGCATGTGTAAAAAGTTTGCTGAAGAGATGCAAAAATAATTTGAGATGTCCATGATTGGTGAATTGAATTTCTTCCCTAGCCTACAAGTGAATCAAACTGATAAAGGGATATTAATTTCAAAATCTATGTAAAAGAGTTGTTGAAGAACTTTGAGATGGATTATTCCAAAGCAGTTAGTACTCTTATGGTAACCATATGTAGACTAAGCAAAGATGATGATTCTGTTAAGACTGATAAGAGAAAATATAGATATATGATTGGTGGACTGTTGTATCTTACTACTACTAGACTAGATATTATGCATGTAGTATGTCTAGTTTCCAGATGAGCAGATCCTACAGAGGCACATGTTACAGCTATAAAGAGGATATTTAGATATCTTAAAGGTACACTGGATTATGGCTTATGGTATCCCAAGGGTGTTGATTTCACCTTGTGTGCTTATACTGATGTAGACTAGGTTGGTTGTGTGGATGACCAAAAGAGTACTAGTGGAGGTGCTTTCTTTCTTGGTGAAAGATTGGTTTCTTGGTTGAGTAAGAAATAAGACTCGGTTTCTTTATCCACTGTAAAGAAATAATATATTGCTGCAACATCCTGTTGCACATAGGTGTTGTGGATGAAACAAACTCTGAAAGACATTGGAGTAATATGTGATGAGCCTATCTCTATTTTTTGTGACCACACGAGTGATATAAATATTTCAAAGATTCCAATTATGTATTTAAGAACAAAACACATATCTATCAAATATCATTTATTGAGAGAAAAGGTATTGGAGAATGAAGTCACACTGGAGTATGTGACAACTAAGGAACAAATTGTAGATATATTTACTAAGGCTCTTTCGAAGGATGCTTTTGAGTATCTTAGGGAGAGGTTGGGGGTCATTAGCTCTCTGAACTAGGTGCACATGAAAGTGCATTAGTCCAGTGGATTCAAAAATTCTTCATTCATCTGGATTGATAAATGGGTCTAATCTACAAGGGGAGTAGAAAAGGTTTTCATTGTTGTAGTACGAGTTTAATGGGTGTACTCCTAAGGGGGAGTGATCAGAGTGTTTGTTCTTTGCCATTGATGTCAAAGGGGGAGAGAAAGTCATGTGGAAAATAGTTGTAGAATAAGAGAAGGTTTTCTCCCAGGCTATTGTGAAAGATGTTGTCTTTGATGGTTTTTCACATCATGTGTTACCATCAATGACAAAGGGGGAGATTTTTGCAAGTATGAGCTAGTTTGGTGGTGTTGTAAAAAATGTTGTCATTGATGTCAACACAGTTTGGTATGTTGTAGATTGTACATGTATGGTTGAGATGCTACTAAGATGTTGTGAGTACATGCAGCCATCTTTATGAAGCTATATATGTGCTGAGTTGGTGTGTTTCCAAGTGATTTTGAGAAAATTAATAAAGAAGAGAAGTCAAAATGTTGAGAGTGTTTAGAATATGCTCCGGTATGTACTCCATGTTTCTCCTGTGTTGATCTAATGCTTGTGCAGATATAAGGTTTGATAATGATCTAGGATATGTCTTGTGAAGGTGTTCTCTAACTTTTGGCAAATAAGTTTGAGGTTTGGTGATACAAAAGTTATGTTTCAGTGTTGTGTGTGTTTGCATAGTCTAGATGGACTGGTGGAAGGTGTTAAGTGTTTTAAGAGTATTGCAATTGCTGTGGATGTATTTGAAAGAATCTGAGATTTATTCTCATGCATAATGAAGTGTGTTGTGGCATCCGCATGTCATCTTCTTGTTAGGAAATGTGTACATCAATGTTCATTTGTGTTTTCATTAGGTTTGGATGACCTGGTCTTTACACTTCATTCAAAGAATAAAATTTAATTAAGGAAGTGTATGATTGATCCAAGACATTTTATTTTTTTGGTATTGGTTAAGTGTTTCTGGTCCACTCTCATTCCTTTCCATCATGGGAATATTGAATTGCCGACCTAATTTGAATTTATGAAATAAAGCTTTTGTGTCCAACCTTGGAGAAAGGTTCTAAGGTTGAAGATGGTATAAATGCAAGTTGAATTGTGAAGAATTGTATGACAGTGTGATGCAAAGTGACGAAGGGAGCCACAAATCATAAGAGAAGAAGTGTGTGAAAGTGTATTGAGGCAACAATTCTTCATTGTGTTGGATTCCTGAAGGTAGTGAACTAAAGGTTTTTGCAATCCTTATTCAAGGTTGTGGATGTGTGTTAATTGTTGTGGTGGATCTTTTTTCTCTTTTTTATTTGTAGGTAGTGAGCCTCCATGTTGGATAGTGAGTTCTTTCTATAGGTAGCGAGCCTTTGTATTTAGACAATGAGTCCTCTTTTGGGTAGTGAACCTTTGTATTCAGTATTATAATCTTTTATATTGTAAGTTAACCCTCACCGTGGTTTTTCCCTCATTGGGTTTTCCACATAAAAATCTAGTGTTCATTGTGTTGATTTACTTTATGTTATTTGTGTTTCATGCTCATATTTAATAACAAAATAGTATGGTTGTGAAATTGATAAGTGTTAAAGTTTTAAGTTGGAATTTTTGTGACAATTGATTCACCCCCCATCTTAGTTTTCCTACACCTATTTAATAGTTTGGAACTATGATACTGCTATCAAGATTCAACCGTGTAGTTTTTGTGTCAAACTCATTGACCCATGTTTCATGAGTAATGGTTCACAAGAACCCATCTCTCATGATAATGAATGGTCCACTTAGCACTCATTGCATCTAGGTGATGCTCACAGAGGTGAAGCACCGGGCCATCCTAGGAGGTCACCCATCCTAGTATTGCTCCAGCTCAAGCGTGCTTAACCACAGAGTTTTCCCCAAGGTTAAGCCCACTTAGCTTGCAACCCCATTTGCGGTTGAGCTGGAGCAATACTAGGAAGGGTGACCTCCCGAGAGGGCCCAATGCTTCACCTCTGTGAGCATCACCTGGATGCAATGAGTGCTAAGTGGACCATTCATTATCATGAGAGATGGGTTCTTGTGAACCACTACTCATGAAACATGGTTCAATGAGTTTGACTTGAAAACTACACATTTGAATCTTGATAGCAATATCATAATTTGACATGTTGTGGAAAATACCTCCTACTTATTAGTTTGGAACTACTTTACAAGTTAGAAATAGATTTTTCCAATTTTACAATTTTCATTAAAAGCTCTTAAATTTTATAATTTTCAAAGAAAAATGATTGAACAAATCAAAATTTCAAAATTTTCACATGTATACCTATCCAAAATATAAATATTCATTGAAAACTAAATTTATTTGAGAAAATTTAAGAATGAATGAAGGTCTAGGAAAAAATGGGTGTCTATTGAGAAGGTCACAACATGATCTAGTGATGAGTTTATTTTTAAGTAGAGAGGGGATAAATCATTCAAGAGAAGCAACAATTGGGATATATATTTTTTCCTTTGTTTTCTCATACAAGATAAGGTATGAATCATTAAGAGAATTTTCATAGGTGACATCAAATAGGAGAGAAGAAGAGGTTCCATCAATCTATGTATGTGTTTAAGAAGCTTGAATTATCTTCATAATAAGTCATAGAGAGAAGTTTAATAGGTGAAAATTTATCATTTTGATATTATGGAAGATTTTTTAAGGAAAATATACTAGAGTATATCATAATGGGATGGAATTCCATGTAAATTATAACAAGATAAAAGAAAGAGGCGTATTCATGAATAAAATTTCTATGATCTTTTAAATGTGTATGTTGTAAACTATAGACTTTGGGTTCTATCTCCAATTCGAAGTCAAGAGAAAAGGTATACAAAAAAATGAAATAAAGAATTTTATGGATATATGGGGTAATGTGTTTCAAACTAATCTAGTTAATCATCTATCAAGTAGGAAGGTTTTTGAATTTTTTAGGATCATGAAAAATGATGCTCTAGAAGAAGGATATAATACTATTATTCATGCATTTTATTATATTAAGAAGGGAAATTTCCCTATCCCTTACATAAATTAGATCTCAAAAAAATAAAAAATAAATAGAGAAAAAATAGATATTGCATAAGACACTAGTTAGCGATTAGGCCAGGTCGGATAATATGATTAATACTGATAGATAATAACATAGAGCCAACAACCAAAAAAAAAGAAATAAAAGAACTCAAGAACTAGAGAAATGAATATTGATATTTACTTTAGTGTATCATCCCATTTTTCTACTCCAATTAATAGTTGTTCATAATTCGTGTTCTTCCACTTCTTGGAGATATGTGCATCCTCATCCTCATCCTATTGTTCTTATTCCTTTTTAGCTTATAATTTGTGTTCTTCTACTCCCTTAGCATCTTTTGTAGGCTCATTTAGCCCTTGCATCAGCCTTCTCCTCTCTCAGGAACCTCAAAAACCCTTTTTAGCAACTACCCTTGCACATCCGCTTTACATTGAACCTTCTGGTTTTCTTGTTCGTATCATTTTGTAGCATGATGTTTCCAAACACTAGCACACCATGTGGACGTCCATGTGCCATAGTAGCTTCTTGCAACATTTCAACATTCAAATGATCATTTTCGAGAATGTTTTCCACTTGTCATCTGCTTGTATCGATGGTAATGTCTCAGGATGCCTTGTAACTACTTGGGAAGCTTCCTTTTGCTTATCTTCCCTCCTTAAATGTTATATTTTCAATTCATTTGGCTTCTATATTTTTTCCAGTCTTGGCTCTAACACTTTCTCTCTTGTTATTTTTTTTGCACAACTTCATATAGCTTGCTACAGTGGTTTCAAGGTCTCATGTTCCCACAATACTCTTTGCAGCTCCTAGCTCTCACAATTATCATTCCTTTTTAAGCCTTGTGGTTGATACCTTGCTTATCTTGTGCTTGTGAGAATCATGGGATTCCATATCCCCTATCAATTACATTCTTACTTCATGATATGGGTTTTCCTCTTTGAGCGGGGATTGTTTTTATCACTCACACTTTGTGATATGGGTTTTCCTTCTTGAGCGGGAATTGCTTTTTATCACTCATACTTGGTGGTGTGAGTTCTAGTCCTAAAGTGGGTTTTTCTTTCACCATAGGATTTTTCCATTTTGGTTCATTTCTCTCTATCTATCTAGTTGTCCATGGAGGTGGGAACACCAAAACGGGGGTTTGACTGAGGTGAACCCCTATACAATCCTAACACTTTCTCTTGATCTTATGCATGCAGGTATTGAAAAAATTCATGTGTTGGAGGCTTCATCACTTGCATGGTTGTGAGAATTTCCTTTCTATCTCTTATTTTCTTTATCATTTCTATTTCACTTCATTTTAGCTTTATCACATTCAGTTATTTTCCAATATTTTTGAAGTTCTCAGTAATTAGATGGCTAGTAGTCGCTAAGCTATTTTTTGTGAAATTCTCACTTTTTGGTCCATATGGACACCAACGTGCTAGAGAGATGCTAGTGTGCCACACTATCGTCCTAGACTTGTGCTTCTGTCCTTTGGCCAAGAGCTTATCAATTTGTCTAGAGAATGTTCGTGACTAGCTATTTTTGATTCTATAACTCTCGTGTTGTTCCTTGAGGTAGTTTAGGGAAGTTCACCTCATGAGGCTCTTTGAATGAAGAGAACTCGTGAGTAGCGAATCCCCCTTCTCTACATTTTGGTGATCCCGACATGAATAAAAAAACTAGGAATTTATTTACCCTAACTTGGTGGGGTCATAAATTTTGACTCGATGCTCAAAATTCAGAACCATCTACACCATTGGAGATGGTGATTTGTAGCAGTAAGAGGTTTATTATAATATATGTTCAGTGATCAATTATCAATTTTTTTTAATTTTTTTGAATAATAAAATATTTCCACAAATTTGGATTTGATTGTCCAAAATTAATGAAATAAAAATAATTTATCAATCATTCTGAATAATAAAATATCATCACAAATTTGAATTTGACTATAAAAAATTAATAAAATAGATATGTAACAGGTGTTGAAGCAATGGAGATAGTGAACTACATTTTTATTGTTGTCATGTAAATACATTTAGTTAAATTGTTGTCTTATATGTTTGTTTGGATAGCTGGATTCTATTGTTGGATTAGTTGATTTATTGGTGTTGGCATGCAAAATTTCAGCTCGTTGATGTTTGTATTGCTATTTGAACACTGATTTTGGTTGTATTCTTGATAGTCTATTGGCTATCTTTTTTCATTGTAACCTTTTTATTAGTATTGATTCAATAAAAAAAATGAAGATGCATTGTAGTAGTAAGAGGTTTATTATAATAGATTTTAATCATTTATGAATAATTTTTTAGTTTAAATAGTTTGAAAGTTTTTGGATTTGATTGTTTAATATTTTTATCAATGTTCCAAATCATATTCTATGATACATCACTAGAATGAAGGGAGTTATAAGAGAAACAATAATAGATCATGGATTATGATTTGAACAAATATTACATCAAAAATAGGATTCTATCCCTATCAATTTTCATTTGACAGTTCCCTCACGGATGTGTGAAAATGGGAGCTTTGGAATAGAGTATGGACGTCTATCAAAAAATAACGAACTAGGGATTATTTAGATATTACATCAAGAAATGATTTGGTAGATATGTATGCAAAGTGTGGAAGCATAGAAAGGGACATTAACTATTGGCAAGATGCCTCAAAGAAATGTGGTCTTGTGGAATGCTATGACTGCAAGATATGCACAAAATACTTTTGATCTAGAAGCTTTCAATCAAATGTAATCAGCAAGTGTAAATCTAGACTTTGCAATTTTTTTTAGCATCCTCCCTTTCATGTGCTAAATTGGGAGCTTTGAAAAGAGGTATGGACAACCATTATAGGATAAAGGAAAGAGGAGATGATGTTGCTGCAACTACCTTGGTAGACATGTATGTAAAATGTAGAAGCACTGACAAGGCATGTGAACTGTTTGAATGAATGCCTAAAAAAATGTGGTCTAATTAAATTCCATGAATGCAAGGAAGCCCTTTAAGCAAATGAAATTGGTAGGTGTAAAGCCAGAATCCACAACCTTTCTCGACATCCTCCCTGTCTGTGCCAAACTGGGAGCTTTTGAATAGGGTATGGACATCCATTAAAGCATAAAGGGTAGAGCAATTATGTCAGATGTTGATGTGGTGGATGTGTGGATCTATTTTCTTGCTACTTGCATATCACATATGAAAGCAAACCTAGGAGTATTTACAACAATGTTACTTTTTTATTTGAATCTTAAAAAAAGATGGCTTGTGTTCTTCTCTCAAGCATTTGTGTATAAGTGGTTAGGTGGTGTGAGTGAATGGTAAGGAGATTGATGAAAGATTAAGAATTAAAAAGCTCTTCATATGTAGTTGGATTGAAGGCCATAAAATGGTATGTGCATTTTGTGTAGGAGACATATGACATTAACATTGAACATAGTAAATTTATACAGAGTTGGAGAAATTAGCTTGGGAGATGAAGCCATAGTGTATTTTCCAAATGAAAGACACTTAGTAGTTTGGAAAAGGAGGGAAAAAATGATTTCTCTATCACCATAGTGAAAAGTTGTCAATTTATTTTGATTTTCTACACATGCTCGTTAGAACAACTATTAGATTTTTTAATAACCTTTTAGTATGTGTTAATTGTCCCACTACAATGAAATTTATCTCCAAGATTATTTCAATCCTACTTCTAATGATTAGTTTAGTTGATTTCATGAAGAGGAAATGAAATCACTTACACACACGTTTTTCCAAGGATCAATCAAAGTCCTTGTTAATTCATGATGATTAATTTCTTGTATGAAGTTATTTTCAAATATTTAATTATGATAAAACTTAATATATGGGTTCCTAAGTTGGTTTTCTTATCCAGGTAAGGAACATTCTCTAATAAAGTTTCCACTTATTTATTCCTTGCAACACTATTTCTAATTTAAGATAAAATCAGGGAACTCCTTTGCTGATGTTTGTAATTTTGAGAATTTACCTTACATATCATTCTTAATGAAAGGACTCTACTATTCTTCTAATTCTTTTTTATTTTCATTTTTTTGCCTATAGAGTCCCTCATTGATATTTGATCAAATATTTATATTTTGTCCCTATAGTTTTTTGTGATGTATTTTCCTTTCCCTATTCTAGGTGATGTTGGTACCTATATTACTACATGAAAATTTATCTAAGTTGAGTGCTTCCTTTCTTAATAGAACCATGTTTTTTCCAACACCTATAACCAATCTAAGAATTTGTTTAATAGACCACTTATTCAAAAAAATTCTTGTTGTATTTTTTCATTCATTATACTTGTCACATTCACAAATATCTCAAACTATAGAAATTTTTAATTGTTGGGGGTGATTGTGTCTATTTGTAGCCTTTATTAGGTTTATAGTAATATACTTTCTCTCCATTCCTTGAAACCCAACATTTCCATTTTTTTGAGACCTTTGACTATTTTAGTCTAATAGACTTCTCATTACCTAGGTACTTTATCATGGCTTTACCCATGATTAAACTCCCTACTTTGTCTTTGCCTTTGGCCCTAGGATTTTAGGTCTCCATGTAATCATGTTAGATTCTGAAGCTACAAGACTAATCTATGAACCTCAATTATTATCCACAAACACTTTTCCATGCTTTCTCTTCTTTAGCATTGAGTATTCACCATCCTTAATTCCTAATTTGAGAACTCACTTTTCCTTTAAGTCACAAAATATTAGGATTTTATTATTTCCCTACTCATTTCCCTTACCCCACTTCCCATCTCCCTTTCTCCTTGTGGAACTCATACTTGTAGGATTATTCATACCATCATACCCAAAAGGAATAAGGTATGTGGTAAAACCAATATATATAAACCTTGCAATTCTTCCAACTTATTTCCTTTTATCTTTTTTCTTCTAGTGTTTAGCACACCACATTAATGATCCCTAACTCATTTCTCTTGAGTCATAGAATTTTAGACTTATATAGTTTCCTTTACCAAAATGTGCATCTATACAAAATGTGGAAACATAGACAAGGGGCGAGAACTATTTTGAGACCACATTTATTACTTATTTACAAAGAATTTTACATCTTTATTCTATTCTACGTTTTTCCAAATATTTAGCATTCTTTTATTTTTTGTTATCTATTCTATCTTTTTCCTAAAACATGACATGTAATAAAGGTATGGTTTCACTCTACAAGTGTGTCAACATCTTTATATTGTAACTAGACTTTGTCCCTCCGATTAGAAACATGAGTTTTTCAATAGGGCCCTCCTATTATTTTCTATCAACTAGCTTCTGTAGTTTCCATATTTCATTCTTATTATCTATTTAATGTCTTTAAACAATCTTGTTATTCATAAATTTAATTGCTAGTGAATCGACCAATTTCTTATTCTTTTATCATTTCTTAATTGAGTCTCCTTTAGGTTAAGAATGTAGTATAAGTAAGGCATGTTAAACAATCTAACTAGAAAGAAAAATAATTTAGTTTCTAGTTGGTATAGAATTTTTGTATGTTTCTATTAAGTAAACCCATTTATGATAAGTTGAGCTAGTTGAATCCTATGATAGATAGCTGAAAAGGATTTCATACATTTCAATTTTGTAGGATTTATCTTTTTTCTATCTATATTTGTATTGAACTTGATGTGAATCCTAACCTTCATTATTTATTCCTTTCTTCACCTTCAAAATAAATTTTCTCTCTAAGCAAAAAAAATCTCATTTTAATGTCCAAAAATTAGTTAATTGTACTTTTAATTTTTTCATCATTCAATAAAACTCTTTTTGAATAAGCATAATCATGGTCACGACATATAGACATTATCAAAATTAGGTTAGTGTCAATTTACTACACTATTGTCTTTGTCTATTATTTTCATTGAAAAATAAAAACTCTACATTTTTCTACTTAAATTTTGTATAGTATACAAGGATGAATCATTTTTGTTCTTCTTTGATAGAGATTATTATCCTTCTTTGACTATCCTTTTCTCATACATTATCTCTTATAGGAACCATCATCTAAACCTATCCATGTACTTTCCTTCCTCTTCCCTCTTTCATTACCCTTCCTCCATTGTCATCCATCCCACATGATGTCACATTCTACATGTCTTAAAATGATGATCACTTTGATAATGAACCCCTATTAGTTGATGCTAAGTTTATCACTTATAAAAATTTACCACCACTTGTGTCTCCTCCAAAGTAGCCTACTTGATGATCTCACTAATCCTAAATCTCTTTTCTTGCACACTCCTTAACAAATATCATCATCACCCATCTTGAGGGGCTAGATTTTGTAATGTTGTAAAATTTCACCCCTTGCAATTTCACATTCATTCTTGCATCTACTTTATTGTCCACCCCCTTAGCATCTTGTGTAGGCTCATTTTAGCCCTTGCATTAGCCTTCTCCCCTCTCAAGATGCTCAGGACCCCTTTTTAGTAGCTACCCTTGCACGCCTACTTTACATTGAACCTTATGATTTTCCTGTTTGTGTCATTTTGTAGCATGATTTTTCTAGACACTAGTGCACCGCGCTAGTGTCCTAGGATATTTCAATGTTCAAATGACTATTTCTGAGCATGTTTTCCACTTTTCATCTGCTTGTGTCGGTGGTAATGGATCGAAATTCCTTGTAACCACCTGAGAAACTTCCTTTTGCTTCTCTTCTCTCCTTAAATGTTATATTTTCAATTCATTTGGCTTCTAGCTTCTTTCCAGCCTTGGCTTTGACACTTTCTCTCTTGTTATTTTGTTTACACAGCTTCATGTAGCTTGCTACAATGGTTTCAAGCTATCACATTCCCACAATACTCTTTGTAGCTCTTGGCTCTCATAACTATCCTTCTTTTTTAATGCTTGCAGTTGATACCTTGCTTATGGGTGTTGCCACAATAGTGGTTTACACTTTGTAGGAGATCCTGATTTTTGTTGAAATCACATAATTTTAGAAAATATAATGATTTAAGCCTTGAAAATTTCCATTTAGAGGATTCCAGTTGAAGATAGTTTGATCAAACCACCTTAGACCAAGCCCCCTTGGATAGAACCTCGCTAGTTTTAAACCAGACCTATAATCGAGTCTCCTTTACACCTATCAAAATGTTGGTTAAAAACCACTTTTGATTTACCTTTTGGGGGATCAAATGAATTCATTTTTGTTAAGTATGTAGTCCTTATTATATAAGCTTTAGAAAAAAAGTATAATTTTAATTAAATTAAATTAAATTATTATATTTATTCTTTATTTCTTGTGAATGTAGGTTTTTCACTGAAAATCAAGCTCTCTATTCTACAGATGTGGAAAAATAGCAGACTATCAAAAAAATTGAGAAATATGAGTGCACTAGATATTGAAGTCCTTGATCCAACAATTTTTTTTTTGAATTTTGATATGTATACAAAAAAATTTACGCATTATACAGTCTGCCTATGTCTGAATTGTAATTGGTTTGACTTGAAACTTGATTAAGGAAAAATTCAATAAAAAGTAATAAAACCAATTAAAGCACTAGATATCAGAAGTTACACCTAAATTCAAAAATAGAATTTTATCCTTCATAAAAAGGTTATGTGTGTTATACAAAGGAGTGTCACTCCTTAAAAAATGTTGCTTACCGTAAAACATCAAGGAGATGGAAAAGAAGTGCAACCTAATTCCAAAACTCTTTGAAAAAAAAATATATGTAAAATCTACAGACAAAATGTCACAAATCACTAGTTTGCATCATCTTCAAATTCCTCACGGTTTAACCGCTATAGGTGCCCGAAAGTGAAAATTTAGTTAGAAAAAATTATTTCAATGTCTAGTTTGGAAAAAAATTGTAAACCAGTATTGTGGGATCACCCTTATCTTGTGCTTGTGAGCGTCCTGGGATTCCATATCCCCTATCAATTGTATTCTTACTTCATTATACAGGTTTTCCTCCTCGAGCGAGGATTTCTTTTATCACTCACACTTTGTGATATGAGTTCTCCTCCTCGAGTGGGGATTTCTTTTATCACTCATACTTGGTGGTGCGGGTTCTACTCCTGAAGCAATTTTTTTCACCACACGCTTTGTCCATTTTGGTTCATTTCTTTCTATCTATCTGGTTGTTTGTGGAGGTGGGAACACCAAAATGGGGGTTTGACTGAGGCAAATCCCTATAGAGCCCCAACACTTTCTCCAGATCTTACACATGCATGTGTTGAAGACATTCACGTGTTGGAGGCTCCATCACTTGTGTGGTTGTGAGAATTTCCTTTCTATCTCTTATTTTCTTTATCATTTCTATTTCACTTCATTTCAACGTTATCACATTTGTTTATTTTCTAGTACTTTTGAAGTTCTCAGTAATTAGATTGCTAGTAGTCGCTAAGCTATTTTCTGTGATATTCTCGCTTTATGGTTCGTATGGATGCCAGTACGCCAAAGAGATGCCAACATGCCATGTTGTCATCCCAAACCCACACTTCCATCCTTTGGCTGGGAGCTTATCAATTTGTTTAGAAAATGTTTGTGACTTGCTCTTTCTAATTCTAAAACTCTTACAATGTTCCTTGAAGTAGTTTAAGGTTGTTCACCTCGTGAGGCTCTTTGAATGAAGAGAACTCATGAGTAGAAAATCCCAATTCTCTAATTTTTGGTGAACCCAACATGAATAAAAAAACTAGGAATTTATTTACCTCAACTTGGTGGGGTCATAACTTTTGACTCGGTGCTCAGAAATCAGAACCATTTGCACCATTGAAAAGGTCTCCAAGAAGACTAATTCAATCCCTAAAATACTATGCCTTCGGTAGCCAAATTTTAGGGACCTACACAAGTTTTGACCCCAAATTCCGCTCTGAAGACCTCCAAAAATGCAAATTACTAGAACCTAGAAAATACCGAAAAAATCCAAAAATATGGATTTCTGGTTTTTCTTAGTTCTATTATCATCCAACTTGTTTATTCATTATTTATCATATTTAACTTACTATTTTCAAAATTAATTTAATATCTTCTTTTATCAACTCAATATCTAATTCTATTCAAAATGTTAATGATGTTCCATTTCATGCATGTGATGGTGACTTGGCTTTGCCCATGTCACTTTGTATCTTTGACCCTTCTCATGAGAGTTGTCTCACTTTGAAGGATATCTTGTTGCAAGAAGATGAAATCATTGATACCTTTCTTAATGTTACTCTACCTTCTCTTCATTCCAATGCACTCTCTTCTAGAGATGATGCATTCATGAATGATGACTCTCCTATTTCTTCCAATGTACTCTCTTCTAGAGACGTTTCATTCGTGAATGATGAACTTCACCCTCATTCCAATGCACTCTCTTCTAGAGATGATGCATTAGAAAATAATGAATCTCCTTCCACATTTGGTCCTCCCTAGATTGATGTTGAGAATATCTTCAAATAATTATTCCACTAGTTGTGATGAGTCTATAAATATAATATATGTCTCTGCTGCCCCTCAAAGGCCTAAGAGATCTATTATTTATTTGACTCCAGCTAGTCCTTCTCCTAAACGTATTTTTTCTATTAATGGTGTTCCATCTGAGAGTGATTCTCCTGATCTTTCTATGGCTCCCTCTTTCAGAGCGGTAGCCCATACTTATGAGAATAGTATGAATAAACAACGAAGCCTTCCTCAAGAACCTAAACCTACAACTAAAGCACCCAGTGATTACGGTCTTGTTGAGAAATTCAATTTTCTCTAGATAAGATCTCACTATGGGACTTGCTTCAGTCTGCTCTGATCTACCAAGGTATGCTTTAGGAAGCCTTCCAAAAGATCCTCTTGCCTTCTTCTACTAGGTCTATAGATGTTGATGTGTTGATAGCTCATACTCATGTGGATTCACTAAATATTACATTCTATCCACAAGAACTCCCACCTTCAAAAGTACAGAAGCAAGCGGATCCTCTGCTGACTATAATTAACATTAATAATATCGACATTAGACGTACTCTAGTTGATGTTGGATTAATGCTTAATGTATGTAGCATTGATCTATTACCTAAGATTCATATTGATTCATCTTCTCATAATGCTTCTTTTGTTGTCATTCATGGGTTCGATAATATCGGTCGGAAAACTTTAGGCATAGTAGTCTTGCCTTTGAGGTTGGGGCCCATTATTGTACCTACCCTTGTATATGTTATGTCAGAAAAGTTACCTTATAACCTTCTTCTTAGTAGACCATGGATTCATGCTATGGGTGTAGTCCTGTCTACCTTGCATATAAATCTATTGAGTTCATTTACACTAATCAGGTAGACACAGTTAAGGCTGACCCTAAGGCTATGCACTTATGTGAGATGGTAGTTGTTGGTTAGGTTTTGGTTGTGCCTACTCTTATTCCTTCAGTGTCTTCTATTTTTTTTATGTTTACTCTAGAAGTACCTACTACAAAGGATACTCTTGAGGTAGATATCCCTGAAGAAGATCCTTCTGAAGAAAGAATCTTAAGTTTGCTCCTTCTACATTTTCTCAAGAAAATGCATGTCTCAATGATGATTGGGGTTCTCTAGACTTTACAAACTCCTTTAGTGGAGAATGCAAAGTCAACCTAATCAACTTGAGTCTTCCAATAACTTCATCCCCACCCACTATCAAAGATGATTCTTTTGTATTGCGAGATAGTTTGAACATAAATTGTAATGTTCTTAGTGTTGATCCTCCTTCTAAGGAAGATGATTAAGCTTCTGCTAAAGAGGATAATGTTAGCAGTCCTATTAAAAAGGATGATGGTGATCTCATAGAAGAGTGTGATCCCCATTGCTAGAACAATTCTCTCTATGAAGATCCTCCTCCTCGATTTGCAAGTGCAATATGGCCCTGGCTTTAAGCTTGTATCTAAATATGGCTATAGGCGTAATGAACAAGGCATTCAAGTCCCTATAGAATGTGCACCTCGCAAGCGTAATTTGGGGCTTGGTTTCTTGAATGAACAATCTGAATAGAAACCACGGTTGAATGTTGACATGATGTTCGCTCAACCTCGTTCTCACAGATTAGTCCATCCTCCTTTGTCTTCTATCTTCATATCTTCTTGTGAGTAGTCAAAATTTTCTCCACAAGAGAAAGGGTTGCTTCTTTCTCCTCATTCTTTGTTTGAGCAAGAGCATATCTTG